>CM060099.1:3866464-3991711 GCA_030522485.1 Stenchaetothrips biformis | reverse complement strand
TCTCTTCTTAAGAAGTCTCGTAAGTCTCTTTCCATTTTTTATTTGGATGAATTTTATGTGTAAACAATGTCATCGTCTAACTGATGTTTTGGTTACTGTTTCAGAAAATGGCTGATGTTTTGGAGGCCAGGAGACATTAAAATCTTTTTTTGTTTGTACTAGTTTTTTTTCTAAAAAAAAACTTATTTTTTGAATGGCTGATGTTTTGAGGCCAGGAGACATTAAAATCTTTTTTTTGAGTAGCTGTTGACAGACATAACTTTAAACACACATAACTGTAAATCGACATAACTGGTGACAGAAATAACTATTTTTTTTGTGAGATACAAAAGCATTTATTATTTTAATTAAAATTATAATTGCTACAGGCATAAACTTATACAGAAATAACCAAACCTTTTATCCATATAACATTTGACAGGCATAATCTTTGACAGACATAACATTTAACAGGCATAACCTTTGACAGACATAACTGTCGAAAGACATATCTGTATTCTGTCGTAACACGCCGGTTCAAAATATCGCGCTGCGCCGCGCAGCGCTACGTCATCTCCGGCTTCCCGGCGTCGTCTGCTTCAGCGAGACGAGCAGTGTCGCCAGCTCGGCCAGCCCGGCCGTCGCAGCCGTGCCGTGCCGTGCCGTCCTTGCTGCCGTGCCGTGTCGTTCCGTTCAGTCTGTAGTGCCGTGCTGGTCAGTGAGCGAGCGAGCCAGGTGACTCTCCTGCGTAGCATGGAGGGACAAGTTGTGTTTACCGTGCCGGGCCGTAAGGGCCGGGGCACAGTTTTTACCATCGGTGACGGCTACTATTTTGTGAAGAACGGCAAGAAAGGTAGTGGTTACGTCAAGTGTTGCGACTGCACTGTTCGCGGGAAAGTTGTGGATGACCGGCTTGTCCTCTCGGATCCGGACCACCAGCACTCGCATGCCCCTGATGCAAACAATCAAGCGGTTCAGGAGCTGAAGGAAGCACTCAAGAACGCAGCCAAGAATTCAGTTCAGCCTTTGAGTGAAGTGTTCCGGGAGGTGTCACAACGGTGAGTACAGGGAAACAGGACTGGAAGTCAGCTATGGTGTTTGTTTACGGCGGTTGTTTTCTTGCAGACCGGCCCATGCAGCGGTTGCTCACTTGGTATCCTTCGTCAGTGTCGAGTCCTCTATGTACAATGCTAGGAAAGACACGTTGCCTAAGGTTCCGCACAGTTTGGAGGGCTTGTACAACGAGTTGATCAGCGACACCCCATTCGTAGATCAATTTGGGAAAGCGTCAGATGGGTCCTTGCTGTGCCAAGGTATTAGCGGACCACCTGGGCATCGCTCGGTTATTTTCACGACTCAGTACTTGCTCAACATTCTAACTGCTGCAACTTGGCTCTTCATGGATGGGACTTTTGCCGTTAGACCGGACTGCCCACCCTCTCGGCAGTTGTTGGTGATCTCAGCTCTTCATCTTGACTGCGTGAGTATTTGGTGTTTCATATTACGTTGTGCCTCATGCTCTATGCTGATCCTTTTTTTCATTTCAGCTTTTTCCTGTTTGTTTTGCGCTAATGGAGTCCAAGTCAGAAGAAGCATATAGACACTTATTCCTGAAGCTGAAGGATTTGGCACCTGGTCTGTCGCCGCCTAACATAGTAACTGATTTCGAAGCAGCCCTTGTCCGTCCTATAGCAGAAATTTTTCCGACCGCAAGACATCAGGGGTGCTGGTTTCACTTCTGCCAGGTGAGTTACAATCTTTCAACAAACGCATTGCTTGGTCCATTTACATCATTCTAGTCGTTATCTTCTTTCGTCTTGTAGGCCCTGTATCGGAAGATTCGTAGCTTGGGACTTGCGGATTTTATCAAATCGTCAGTCGGTGCAGCCCAGGTGTTGCGAATGTGCTATGCACTACCTCTTTTGCCTCATCATCTTATTACTCACGCTATGAATGCCATCGACCATATTGCTGCACTAAACAGCCTCCCAGAGTTGAAACCTTTCCTAGAGTACGTCAGAGGTACGTTTGTTCGGGTGAATACGCAAGAAGTCGCATTATGTAACGATTTTGCACTGACCAACTCATGTATTTACTTGCCACCAGGTACATGGATTGACAATATGAGTCCAGAGATTTTGTCAGTCTTCAAATCCAGTCACAGAACGAACAATTTCGTTGAATCCTATCACAAAAGGCTTCAGGAAAGATTGAAAGTGAAGAGACCTGCGACCTGGACTTTTATCAGTATGGAAATTGACTTACGGTTTGTTGTCTTTCGTGTGTATCGGTGGGATGTTCAGCATCGGCTGTTCTCTTTTTTTTTCAGAGTGCGTGGGCGCCGAGTTTGCCGAGGCCGAGAAAGATTTGGTTCGTAGGCAGAGTCTCCTCGCGCTTCGGCGTCTCCGCAAAGCAACTTGGGTGAGGCAGGATCGCCGAATCAAGAAAGCGTTGCGTAAACTCATGCGTGGGGAGCAAACGTTGGTAGAGTTTCTCGTAGCGGCTCAAAATGTCACCATTGGCCTGCAAGCGCATCAGTTCAATGTTCATGTGGAAGAGGCCATGATTGCCGACTCCGCTGATTATCCTGCCCCCCTGACGTCACTACCTGAATCGGATGAGGAAAACGACGGTAAATATCTCTCAAATCTGTTGCACTTTATAATGTAACAACACGAGTGTTATTTTCTTTTTTATTCCCATACGCAGTCATGCTGTCCGATGAAGACGTTCCTCAGAGCCAGAGCAGCCAGAGCAGCCAGAGCAGCCAGAGCAGCACGTCAGAGTTGGATGTTCCAAGGCCATTGCTGCTTCCACCAGTCACGACCGACTTCAGCGTCCGAAGTGTGCCACTCATCCCAACGGCCCGAAGCCCACCTGAAAGGATGCAAGAACCAGGTTAGTAATTAAACATAAGAAACATCTCTCACTACTGTCACGACATTTTGACTTACCTTGTCGTTCTATTCAGATGCATCACCTGTGCGTGGACGGCGCCGCGGACGGCCAAGGCTTTCTCAGAATGTCGCCGGTTCAAGCGGCCAGGTGCGGGGCACTCGCCCGCGTGGACGCCCCCGAGGCAGCCGTGCAAGAGGCGGCCGTGGAAGGGGTGCTGTCAGGGGTGGTCGCGGCAGGGGTGGTGGACATGTTCCACCCGCTTCTTCGAGTAGTGAAGGAGAAGGAAGTGAAGAAGAGCTGCCAGAAGATTCGATGGGTGAGGCGGAAATAACAGCGAGACGATCTGAGCAGCACGCGCTGCAAGAAGCTGCGAATGCCGCAGCAAGGGCAGCGGCTTCCAGTGCGGCAGAGGGGCAAGATGAGGCAGATCAATGCCGCCTCTGCTTTGACGGCATGAAAAGTCATGCCGCAGTGCCATGCGGGCATCGCATCTGCTGCAGAGCCTGCGCAGGTAGAGTGGATGACGCGGCCACATGCCCGCTCTGCCGCAAGGAGATTCTTATGATGATAGAAATTTTTGACTGAAGCAGAACTCCCTATTTTTTCTCTATTTTATATTTTGTAAATTCTTTGTAAAGTCTTTTTGTAAAATCTTTGTCTTTGTAAATTGTGTAAATTCTATTTAAAAATCGTGTAAATTATATAATTATGTAAAATATTTCTGAGTATTTCTGAATAAAGTTATGTGTATTTAAAGTTATGAGTGTTTACTGTTTTCCAACCATAATTAATCCAATTTTATGTCTGACACCAGTTATGTCTGTAGCCGGTTATGTCTGTCAACAATTATGTGGATATACAGTTATGTGGGTTTAAAGTTATGTCTGAAGCTGAACTCCCTTTTTTTTGTTTGTACTAGTTTTTTTTTTCTAAAAAAAATAAACTTATTTTTGAAATGTGTTTGCATTGTATTCAGTTGATCCTTTTCTCTCTCCTATGCAACTCGTTCATTGGAATGTTATCTCCACTTCATCTTGAGACAATTATTTTTTTCGGAGTGTAGTCTGTCCTTGTTCACTAACTTGTTGGTCATTGAGGTGACATTTTAAAGCAAGCCTTCATTTCACTTAGAGTATTTTTATTATTATTAAAGCTTGGCTGAGAGTCATTGTGATTGTTGTTTAAGAATTTTCAATTTTAATTTTGGGTGTTCAAAACTCAAAGCATCATCGTGTCAAATCAGCGCAGTTCACTTTTTAATTGTTTTGAAACATCTTTTGGGAATGAGAGTTAGTCTCTTAGCTACAACATGAAGGGGATGTGCCTCTTATTATGTTTTAGAGGTGTGACAATCTGAAAATAATTATTTTTGGAGTATGTTATGTAAGGGCAGTTTAACCTCCAAATGGCTGTATCGGTCTGATCATCTTAGTGTGCAGGGTATGTTTGTCCAGGAGCGCCGCGCTGGAATATGGGTTTGATGAAGCTGGCATTAATTTTCAATAGAGTTTAGGTATTGATGAAGCTTGTCTGATGGTCATTTTGATGGATTTTCAAAAATATTTGGTTTTATCTTGGGTGATAGAGACATACACTTTCTCGGCTCAAAATCCAACGGGGAAAGTGACAGAATTGTTTGCACTCTTTGATTTGACTATGTCTCCTTCTATTTTGGGTGTTGGAGATGAAGCCCATTTAGTATTCAGAGGCCAGACTATCTTTTGATATAGGGAGTGGTGACTTTTTGGAAAAAAAGTTGAGTTTTTTGGGGACATGGAGTCTGAATGTTATAAGATATTTTTCTCAAGGATATTTTTTATCTTATCATTTCTATTCTAATCTGAGCATCCCTATGATTCTCTTATCACTGTCCTAATCTTATCTTTTTTAAAAAATAGAGCTCAGTGAAAAACTTGGTTTTCCATAAATCATCATAGCTCTCTAACTAAGTTCACTTTTATTTGAATGGGCCTGCCTGCTTCTCCCTGCGCTTATAAATCAGACTCATTTCATGATTGTTTTTATGGTTTTCTTTTTTATACTTTTTTTGGGTTTTCAGCTTTTTTTAATTTTTTTTTGGCTTTTTTCTTTTTATGAATATCAGTATTGAGAACTCAAGCCTGTCTCATAGAATCATAGATGGCTTCTTTAATGAAATCTTTATGGTAAGCTACAAGATCCAGTTTGATCGAGACAGGGAATGAAGCTAAGTAGCACCTCACAGCACTCGAAATCAGATTGTCTGCATGATCACGAGACAATTGAACAATAGATTGTGGATTTTTATATCCACTCTTCACACAATAATCTTTGCAGTGTGAAATTAAATGATTAAAATTAGACTTGGCAAGGATAGACATCTCCCCGGTTGACAAACCTTGTTCCTGTCCCTGGGGGAACCTCCCAGGGAGCAGCCCTGAGGTGTCCCTGGGGGGACGGGTCTGGGGATCAGCCCCACGGGGACATGTTGAGAATTATTCTTGGAAGTTGTTCACTGGCACGTGAGTTGGTAGTTCGTGCAGGCACGTGCGCGGTGTGTCGTTCATGAAATGATCACTCGGGCTGGAGACCATCAGGTGCGAAATGGGTGCTCCCTGTGTCGTCCCTCGGGACCTCGTCCCTGCCGTCACGTCTACCGCACAGCTCCGTGGGATGCAGCCCGTCATGTGACCGTTGGAACGTTTCAGTCACGTAATGGTGGGACTCGTCTCTGTATTCATGTTAATTGTCACGGTCCTTGCGACGGCCCCAGTCATGTCCCCGTCGGACCCACCCAGGAACGTGTTGCGGGAACATGTCCCTGCCGTCCCGTCACAGTCACGTCTCTGGAGGGCATCCACAATTACGTGCTCCATGGACGAACCTAGTCACGTATGCGGCGGAGTCGTTTCCCTGCCGTCACGTCACTGTCACGTCCCCGGGGGACGTCCGGCCGAATGTTCCCCAAGGACGAACCCTGTCACGTGCTGCGGGTGCGTGTTCCTGCCGTCACGTCGCAGTCACGTCTCTCGGGGGCATCCACAATTACGTGCTCCATGGACGAACCTAGTCACGTATGCGGCGGAGTCGTTTCCCTGCCGTCACGTCACTGTCACGTCCCCGGGGGACGTCCGGCCGAATGTTCCCCAAGGACGACCCCTGTCACGTGCTGCGGTTGCGTGTTCCTGCCGTCACGTCGCAGTCACGTCGCTGGGGGGCGTCCACAATTACGTGCTCCATGGACGAACCTAGTCACGTATGCGGCGGAGTCGTTTCCCTGCCGTCACGTCACTGTCACGTCCCCGGGGGACGTCCGGCCGAATGTTCCCCAAGGACGACCCCTGTCACGTGCTGCGGTTGCGTGTTCCTGCCGTCACGTCGCAGTCACGTCTCTGGGGGGCATCCACAATTACGTGCTCCATGGACGAACCTAGTCACGTATGCGGCGGAGTCGTTTCCCTGCCGTCACGTCACTGTCACGTCCCCGGGGGACGTCCGGCCGAATGTTCCCCAAGGACGACCCCTGTCACGTGCTGCGGTTGCGTGTTCCTGCCGTCACGTCGCAGTCACGTCGCTGGGGGGCGTCCACAATTACGTGCTCCATGGACGAACCTAGTCACGTATGCGGCGGAGTCGTTTCCCTGCCGTCACGTCACTGTCACGTCCCCGGGGGACGTCCGGCCGAATGTTCCCCAAGGACGAACCCTGTCACGTGCTGCGGTTGCGTGTTCCTGCCGTCACGTCACCGTCACGTCCCGGGGGGACGTCCGCACGCATGTGCCCCGAAAGCGAACTCAAGTCACATGTGGCGGTGTCGTGTTCCTGCCGTCACGACACTGTCACGTCCGTTTGGGACGTCTCCCATCATGTGTTTCACGGACGAAGTCAGTCGCGTGTGGCGGTGTTGTGCCTCTGCCGTCACGTGACCGTCACTTCCCTAGGCGCCCTTCTCAATCACGTATTCCATGGACCAACTAGGTCACGGACGTCATGGGTTAGCGCCTAGTCAGCAAAAGTCGTCACGTGATCGTTCGGGACGACCTAGGCACTAGCGCGGGGGGGGGGGGAAGTCCCACCGTATGTACCGCGTCGGAGGTGCACAGCACGTGCCTGGCGGCAAAGGTGCCACCAGGCACGCTGATTGCACATACTGTAAGTGTGCGTGCACGCACGTTCCGCGGCCATTCACTGGGACGCGTGCCTTGCACCTGCGCCGAAGCACTAGTCCCGTTCATCACGCTCGTGTGACGTTCGTTCAGCGCGCGCGCGCGCGCGAGGGGGGTGGCGAGGGGGGGGGGGCACTTTGGCTGTGCTGCTGTGTATGTGCTCTGAGGGGCCGTCAATTCCGCGTGCGTTTGGGAACGTCCCGGGTAGTTCTCCCGGGTGCGCTGGCAGGACGTCCATTACGAGTGAATGTGCGGACGTGCCCGTGTGCATCCGCGTGGTGCGCTGCAGCTTCGTGCCAGACGCGTGCACTAGTTCACGTTGGTGGTGCGTGCGAACGTGAATGTTCTTTATGCTCCGGCTGGCACTCCAACTCGGAACCCGAATTAGACAGCCAGCTTGTAGCAGGGCCAGGACACCGTAGCAAAGCGCACAAAAGCGTCGCGCCCGCGCCCACCCCATCCCGCAATGCCAGTGCTGCCCTCTCGTGTGAGCGTGTGGTATCACGTCACGTTCTGTGCGGCAGCGTGGTGCTGCTGCCATGCGGAGCGCAGCTCAACTAAGCTGAACTGGGTTGAGTGTTCTGTGGTGCCGTCTGGTGGCGGCGTAGCGCAGCGCAGACAACAACACAAGATCAGCTGTCAAAATTCAAATCGCTGTTCACCGAGTTGTTAATGAACTGTGTTAAGTGCGTTCGGAACGACCATCCTTACGCATTGATGTTAAAAATTATACCTGATCAAGACAGAATTTTGCTCTGATAAATCCCTGAAGAGTCATTGAGCTGCCGAGAAACATGTCAAAAAAATAATCACCAGCTCATTTTTTTATTGTATTTATTCCAGCAGAGCATAGCATAATGACATAATTAATACGAGTGGAGATATTTATTTGTGTTGTCTTCAAAGGATTTCCAAAGAGTTATACTCTTTTGAGGGCCGTACAATTTTCATTCATGATGAACAGGTATTAATTTATACAGCTGTACACAATTGTAAATCTTATAAGATGGGAATGTCAAAACAAACATTGATTTAGTAGCTTTCCTTTGAGGTGCAAGGCAGGGTTTGAGACAATACTTACAGCAAACTTTATGTGACCTACGCAAGGTGATAGTGCATTTAACAAATGATAAATCCAGGTGATATTCTCAACAATGTTATTCTTTGCAGATCCATTTCTGAAATGCACCTGCACTTTTATAACCAAGTGCCTCAAATTCAGTCATTACAGCATTGATACATTTCTGTGAGCGGTTTCAAAATTTCCACAAGTACATCAATGGCAAAACCCTTTGATAACAGCTTTTTCCTTTGGCAGTTTGTAATACCACAGTCTGTGTATCCTGGAGGCAATCCCTGCCACATCTCCAAATTTCTGACAGATGGATTCACCATTTTTTTATCTTTGATACACATCAGAGGACGCTGTTGATTTGACGCATTTGAAGTAATTGTCTTGGCAATAACTCTGGTTGCCAGGTGGTACGGCCCGACATAGTGTTGGAGAGTCTTGTCTGTTTGTGTCATGGACAACTTAGTAGCCAGCTCATGAATTCCAGGGATATTGGAAAAATAATTGCGCCGCCGCCTGTTTAAGATGAAAATGCACAAGTTGTAAATAAGTAATGATAAGCATTACACAACCATCAGTTGCTTACCTTGTTGGAGTGAGCGAACTCTGACATATAACTGCTGCTTCTACACCCAATGCTTTTGTCATTCGGTCTTTGACCGACTTCCTACAATGAGCTGTATTCTCATAGCAAAAAAAAAATGGTCTGGCTTCCTGTGCAGCCTGCTTCAATAGAATGTCACGGATCTTCACGAAACAGAACAGAAGCTGCCCTGATGAGTGGGGCTCAAATTCCTTGCGATTGGGATTTACAAGGCTGAATTCTGAAATCACGGTCAAAGAATTGGTGCTGTTGTTGCCCCCATTGCTCCAACAACTTTGTCTTTCTTACCGTTACATGGCGAGCCTCCTATCAGCAGATCTATGTGCCCAATCGCAGCAAGTGTGTCCTTTGTAATGAAACGCACATCGCCCAATTGTACAATGCTACCTGGATATCTTTCTCGTGAGACTTTCATAGCGAGAGGATCTACTTCACTTGCAAAGTATTTTGTTGAAATCTTCAGCCTGTCGTGGATAACATAGTATGCTCCACTGATGCCATCAAACAGTGACAATACAGTCAATGTTGTCCTTTTCAATGGCACAACCTGAAAACATAAGAGGTTCCATTAAGTTTGGGCTTGAAGCACCAATTTCCACAAGTGAATACTAACCTTCAAAGTTGAAACAGATCCTTCAGAATGCAATGAAATGGATGTCACTGTAGTTGGGTAAGTAACTAAATCGTTGCCATCAGACATTGAATAGGCCAAGGTCTGGTGCAGACGTAGCTGAGAATGATTAATGCTGTCCTTTGTGAAACCATGGAATTCACTGGCCGTCTCTGTGTCTGAAGGCCAGCCCAGAAACGATCCCACAGGTTTCACTGTGTACCAATATTTTCTTTTCCTAAGAAATTTCCGTCTGCTTTTGACTCGCCTCCTCCGCACGATTTTGTCATCGCTTTGAATGGATTTCTTGCAATCTGGGACAAGTATTACTGCCTGCAACCAGGACGTGCAAATAAATAAATGTCAACACAACAGAAAATAGTAACAAAACGGTTGTTAGCTCTTGCGTGAAAAGTAAGGGATGCCGTCACTTGAAAACGTGCTGAAGGGTATGAATCGTTGCATGGTGAGGCCAGGGATGCCCTTGTGCCCCTTTTGGTCTCATAAGTATGTTCTTATGTGTAAAAATAAATTGTTAACCAAAATAGTTAGCAACTGTCATTTTCGTATATCAATAACTGACCGAAGTTTCAGCTAAATTCGGAAGGAAAGTTTACGAATCCAAATGGCATGGCTAAAACAACATGCCAGCCACCTTCATTAACTGGCAATTAAATCACAAGTCAATAAAAAGGGACAAATTTATCACCTCCATCGAACAGATCGTGCTCTGGGCATTCTGCAGCAGACGACAGACGACTTCGTAATGAAAGTGTTTGTTACCAACATGAAGAAGGAAAGTTGCCCGGCGTACGTACCCCATAACAATATAGCATGTGTCGCGTTTAAGTTCCATAGAGTCATTACTGATTTATCTCTACTTATCATAACCTGCCATCAAATTATTCAGGATTCCAGAGGTCGTGTCGCCTCGTGTCGCCTACACTGCATGCGTGCTGCACAGTTGGCAACGAGGAGGCAGTGTGGCTGGGCGTGGACAGGCGTACTCGTCTAGTACAGTACAGAGTAGGAAAGTTGGTGAGAGTGTGGTTTAGGTCATTTCGCTTTTGTCGCTGGATCATCTGGTCTGCCTTCGTAGGTATGGAGGCTAATTTAGGGGCACGGTGTTCCAGATTCCGGTCCTCCTGTTCCCGGAACTGCTTGCGGTGGAACATCTCTTCAAACGGTTTTTGGTTATGGGCGCCTGTCAAAGTTTACTCCTGATTGTGTTCTGAGGCGAAGGCAATGGAAAAAGGTAAGAATAATGTCAATCCTTACTCGGTTCCTCTTTTTGAAGCCTGTCCTTCCAATTCACATTTCATTGCCATTTTTAAAAAACCACTGTAATCTTGTTTTCAGGACCATCAAAGACTTCTGGAAACGGACACAGGCTGAAGTCACCAGTAAGATTTGCTGCAGCTGCTGAATGGCTACTGTGAGTAAAAGTGAGAGTCTAATCAACTTGTTGTGTTGCAGGTGTGTGTGTTTGTGTGTGTGTGTGTTCATGACTGCACTCATTTATTCACCATGAGTCCTCCCCTGCATCGGTTGTGGTTAGTGGGGTCACGCTCAGTGTTGGTTCATCACAAAATTAACATTATAGAACGGATGATAGGTCTCGTGTTGGTTTCATCTCATTGGTAACAATGTGTCAGGTGTACTTTGCATATTACATGAAATGTTACATGGTTGAAATGTGCATTATTAAAATTATCATTAGTCATGTTACTCATCACAGCTCTGTCATACGTAGTTGGTGTTTCCGTGCCACTGGTACTCTGATGGTTGTAGAAGTGTTATGCATATCATGTTTCCTTATTAATAAAACTTACAGACATCAAAATTGGAAATGTTTCTGAACTTGTGGTGATGGTGTTTTGGGCTCTTCCCACGGAAGTAATTTGAAGTTTTTGTAGCGGGTGGAAAACTTTATATACATATATATACAACATGCTCACATGCTCAAAATTCAAATTTAAGTCGCCACCCTCCTGGCCCCCATGAGACGTCGCAATTTCTGAAAACAAAAAAAACACAATCCTTTTAATTAAGTACTGTTCCTCAGAATGGTTTACATCATTCCACCTCATAAATTGACTCAATTCCTGACAACTTTAGAGAAAATCCACTTGGAAAAAGGGTATAACTCAACTTGACCCCCACTTCTGTATAAATTTCATCGGAAATTTGAGATAATTCAACCCAAGTCCACAAGACTCCGTTGAAAATTCTGCCAAAAGGAGAAAAACTTAACTTGTATTTTTATGAATATTATGTAAAGGGAGTTAACTGAACTCCTGTATTTAGAACACTAGTTGGAAAAAATGTTAATAGATCTAACTGTTTTACCCCTTATAATGGCTTTAAATGTACTCACTTCAGCCTCCACGCCATCAGCAGGGCAACAAGTGCCACCCCCACCCAGGCCACTGTAGTTCCACCTGCAAATTGCATCAAAAGAAAAAGTTAAAAATTCAGCTGACACCGCAGAAAATTATGCATTCAAAGCCCAGAAAATTGCGTAGGATATTGCTGCACAAAAGCGTCCAAAATTGAAAGTCTAATATAAATTTGGTCATCTGGAAGGAATCTTTTTAAAAGACTCTGGTCTCAATGTAGGAGAGGTTTGAGGTAAAATGAATCAGTCTTGAGTTTGTGACAAGGGTATAAGCTTAAACAACGCACAAATTTAAACAAAACAATTTTGCCTCTTACCATTGGGCTGCTAAAACCTTCCCTGCACACAGATCAGTCCGTCTATTTAAAAGATTTATTAGGGATGCGCTGCTTTATGGGAAAACATATTCTCCTCTACTTTACACCACACCACAGGACACATAAATACTTTGTATCAGGTGCCTATTTACATTTGCCTACAATGCACCCAAATGCAAGTTGTTTGATAGTTAAGTAATTTGTGAGTCAGAGTTCCATAGATGCATATGGCCTTGCATCCAGACACTATGTTTTATCAAAATTGTTACACCTGTAGTACCCCTGACTTAATATTATAGTGTTGCGCACTTGGATGTCCCTGTGGCTTTTGTTTTGGAAACACATGATGCAGGCCAATATGCATCTGCATGGAAATGTTTTGGAATTAATAACCAATTTCAAAATTTTCGGCAAAAATAAGAGTTCAAAAATTTCAAAGTTGCAAAATTGTGCTGTATATTGCTCCCACTTCACCAATGTATTTGTTCGATGAAAGAACATGATCAAAAGTAATTGTGAGCAGGATTTGAGACTGCTGGCTCTTCGGCTTACCACAATCGTGTAACATTACAGGAATTACACGTAAATTGAATTTCTCAAATATGCCGACTCAGAATTGGACCGACTCAGGCCCACAGCATCATCACAAAGGCCTAACTAATATCCCAAGTAGCCATCAAAATATATTTTTATTTGTGGCCTCGGCAAAAGCAGCGCCTGGGATTCCGAGGCGCATGCTGGAAAAAGGTATCTATTTTCCAGGAGCTGCCTGGGAATCTCAGGCGTTACTTTTGCCGTGTGTGACGTGTGACTAGTACTCACCTCTTCCTTCTGGTACTGGGGGTCCTGGCATCTTCGGCTCCGGCATCCTGGCGACGCCGTCCTCCTCCTCACCTTCTCCTGTCCTTTCACCTGACATCGTCAATTGCTTCATATACCTGCCATGGGAAAACTCAAAATGAGTAGGATCGTCTCAAAACCTCCATATAAAAATGATGAAATCTGGGGCGCTGAGTGCGGATGCGTACCGGTTGCTGCCAAGGACACTATCACACTGCTGAACTGCTGCTGGAATCCCTTTTTGGAGGATTTCGAGTTGTCGTTGCCAACATGACGGCGACAACTTCGTGTTCTTTTCCCGCAAGACTATGGTGTTTCTGTTGTGAAATTGGTCGTACTCGATGTGGCAAGTAATATATGCAATAAAAACTGGCATCAACTATTGGGGGCAATCAATACGAGATATTGTTGCAACATTCTCCTTAAACTTTCATGTGGCCGCGTTGGCAACTTGTTATCTACCCCCCGCCTTTTCCCTTCCCTCCGCCTTTTCCCCGTCTCCTCGTTTCGAATTTCGTTTCGCCGTATGTTTATGTTTTCGTGCCCCGTCGTCGTCCTTTCTGCCCGGCAGCGCGTAGCTGTAGACTGATTCCGAAAAGTGTTTTCATCGCTCTGTTTAAACGACTGTCGGCAAGTGCGTGCGTGCAAGGCCCAGACAAGGTGTCCCGGCTGTCTTCCACCCCAGAGGTGCTCTCCATGTTGGAGGGGCGAGCAACGCGTCGTCGCAGCCAGTGAGCGAAGGCACTCGGGGCCGGCCTACTGCATGAGACTACCCTTCTCGCACGGCGTCGTCGGGCATGGTGGTGGCCATGTACCACGATACCACAGCACTGCACGTGCTGGGGCGTCTGCTGCCGGTCCGCGTGTCGCGTCTCAAAGTTGTCGCCGAGGACGCGCAGGCCGCCGCGCCGCGCCGCGCCCCGCCGCGCCGCGCCCCGCCTCGCCCCGCCCCGCCACGCCACGCCGCGCCCCGCCGCGCCCCGCCGCGCCCCGCCGCGCCCCGCCGCGCCCCGCCGCGCCCCGCCCCGCCGCGCCCCGCCGCGCCCCGCCGCGCCCCGCCCCGCCGCGCCCCGCCGCGCCCCGCCCCGCCGCGCCCCGCCCCGCCGCGCCCCGCCGCGCCCCGCCCCGCAGGCCCATCAAGACCGACATTTCGTTCAAACAATCAGCACACATCGCGCGGCGGCGCTGCGCGCCGTGGCTAGGCCTTGCATCTGCACGCCGTTAGTGGCCGCCTGGCCGCCACCACCCTTGGCTGGCGGCCCTGGCGCCCAGCAGTGGGTCGTCCTGGACCGTCCAGGACGACGGCCTACCTTCACAGGGTGCAGCGACGGCCCAATTTATTGCAAACTTTCGTTCGTTTTTCTCGTTTCGCGCGTTGCTGTGCCGCGTTGACGCCGTGCCGCAGGCTAAGCCGCCACTGTTACCCTACGATTCAACCCTTTCCCCCGTTTCCCCTCTGCGCCGGTCTTCTGGCCCAGTGTGCGCCCGTGCAGGCCGTGGTGGCCCGTCACCACCGGCGACCGTCCGCCTGACGCGCCGCCCTGCCTGCTCGCAGTGCTCGGGTGCCGCGGGCCGCGTCGTGGCCTCGCGACGCCCTGCGCGAGGTGCGTCGATGTCCCTGTGTTGGACTTGGTCCTGCCCTAGACGTCGAGGCCATGCGGCGCGCCGAGTGCGGCGTTCTGGTGGACTCACGGCATGACCTCCTAGTTGGCCAGCGGCAGCAGCGTGGCCGTGCGTTCAAGTTTCCCCTGGCGGCCTCGCGAGTGCCCTAACTGGTAGAAGCAGACTGATTCCGCTGATTCCGAGATTCCTTTTTGTCGCTCTGTCTTTCTCACCCTCGCGGAGCAGGGCGCCTGGGCACCGTGGCCGCGGAGCATGCCGCCGTCAGCACGACGCGGCCGCGACGCAGCCACCTGCCTTGCGATGTCAGGCCAAAGGGCTGCGATGCTGCCATCGCAACCTCTAGTCAGTAGACCCTAGTGCCCTCGTTGCCCGCGCCCGCAGAAAGAGGGAGAGGGGGTGGCTCGTGCCCTCCCCCTCCCCACCCGCCGCGCCCTGCGGGTGTCCGTGGCGTGAACCTCTGGCGCAGTGCAGGCTCTTCGGGGGTGGAGCCTGGCCTGGCCGTGTCCTGTGCCCGCCGCGCCACCGCCCCCCCACCACCGCACCGACTAGAGGGCCTAGCACCGACGGTGCACTTGCAGTGAATGGACAGTCGTGGTCGAGTCGCCGAGTCGTCACCATCGCTGCTGCCCAACCGTCTTGACTGCTGAAATCCAACTGTGGCTTTTGGTACTTGTGGAGCTTGAGAAAAAGTAAAAAATGTCAGAAGAAATGGATCTTTCACCCATACCTGCAAGTGGTTTTTTCTGTATTGGGACTGAGGCGGCCTCTGATGCATACCCACAAAAGGTTGGGATAGCACTAATATTGTTATTACTTTCATGTTAATACTGCTCGTGAAATCTGATGCATCCCGTTTGTTTTTCAGTCGTTGCTATTACACCTCTTGAGGGAAAGGAAAGCTCGAAGCAGGGAGTTGAATTGCAAGCCCTTCCTCTTAGCAAGCACCCACTCATTAATGGAACTGTCTGTAATCAGACCAACAAGTGTGCCTTTTTTAAAGGAATCTGGTGGTGAGTGCCTCACCCTTCGATTAAAAAAAATGCATGTTTTGCGGACCAACTTCTGGAAGCCTCGTATCCTGTTACAGTTTGTGGCCTCAGGGACGAAGATTCAAGTTTCTGGGTGGCTTCAATAGCTAAGTTTTGTTGGGAGAATGGACTGCCCAGTGATAGGTGTCGTAGCATCCCCAGTGGGCAGGCCAAACTAAAACCAACAGTAAGGCAGTTACCAGCGTGGATGAGAGATATGTCACGGGCATCAACCAGTGCCACTGACCAGACTGTGAAGCCACTCTCAAGAGAAGCCTCGCTCAAGAAAATGAAGATGAATTCCCTCTTCAAACTGTGATCTTGTTCAAAAAATTTTATATTTAATCAGTGAGCCTGTTCTTAAGTGTCCGTTCATACTGCCCTTGATGCCTTCTTTTTCTTTTCTTTGAGTGCGTGGTGTTGACATGCTGTGTTTTGTGAACCGTTTCTTTGCATTTTATTTTCAGTTTGTCAATGTTGACATTTTTCTGACAGGCCGCAAGGATTCATGGTGCCTCAATTATAAACATTTGCTTTACATTTTGTTTCAAAGCGCATGTCATTGAACATGAATAAAAATTGGTAATTTTAAGTATGTGCTCGTCAACCTTCTCAATCCACCTAATGTCACGAGAAGAAATTAACTACAGTCATTGCTACATATTCATAAATTAGTAAGGATAATCAAACTCATGAGTCACTATTCAAATAGGATATTATTATTGTAAATTGCAAAGAGGGTGGTGCTGGAGGTGTTGTAGTGGCAGTGCTCCAGATCAGTAATGATGGGTTCATTATATCAATTACAATGTATTTTGAGTAACTTACAGTGGTCTGCGTCGCCCAAAAGAACATAAGTTACAAAGGATAAAAACTCCTCACTATCTCAAATTTCAATGAAAAATCCAAGGGGGGTGGGTGAAGTGAAATTTGTCAATGTTTGATGCCTTTTTCAGCCTTTTTCCTGAAAATTTTTCTGAAAAATGGATATGATCATTAAATTCTCCATGCCTTTTTATCCTACTTTTCGAATTTTTACACGTTTTTGATTTGGTTTTTCAGTTTTTCAAATAAAAATATTGTTCCACAAATTTAAAATATTTACGACACCTTTTTATTGCTAAAATAAAAGCCGGATTTCTAAAAACAAAAAAAAAAATTGTTTGCCGTTGACGACCGCCTCGGGCGGCCTTCCCCGCGATCCTGGTGGCGCAGCCGCCGGCTGCTGGGGCGTCTGGCGGCGCGCTCGTCGCGGCGTCACCGGCACCACCATCACCACCAACACGGCGCCGGCCTCGGTCGCGTCGCGCGGCGCGCTGCCGCCGCAGTGTACGCCGCCCCCACACCGGCCAGCACGCCGCTGGACGCCATGGGCGAGCGCGCTGGCGGACCTGCAGGTGCTGGGGTGTGGTGCGGTGGCGGGCGGGGGCGGGTGGGTGGTTGCGGGGGCTGCCTGCCTGCTGGAACGCCCCGCTCCGCCCTGGCCGGTCCGCACCGCGGCGCTGCTGTGGCCGCGGTGCACGTCGTCGCCGGCGTGAAGGCGTCCGTCCGTCCGTCCGTCCGTCGGCGGCGGAGGCCGCACTGGAGCGGGCAGCCCTTGGCGTGTCGCAAAGTGGGCCAGAAGACCGGCGCGGGGGGCCACAATTCTCGACGCGTTTTGAGGTCCAGAGTCGCTAAATCGGACTCGAACCGAGCGTGTGACCTCCACAACCTCGGCGCTGCAGCGCGGCCACCGCCACGCTGGCCGCGGTCTGCTCGCGCTGGCCCAAGCGCTCTGACCTTCTCGCCTTCGTTAGGGCGTCCCGTGTTGGTGCGATCGAGACGGCTCGCAGGACAGAACGATAGGTCTGTTCTGGGCACGGTGATGACGGTGGCCAGGTTCGAGGCCAGGTCATGCGGCGCGTGCAGGTCGACCTTCCTGACGTGCATTGCGCCGTGCGTGGCTGTCACAAACGCCGAGGACTGGTTGCGGCAATAACTCTAGAACAACCCTGCCCCTCCCCGCCCAGTCCTAAAAAACCATGGAGGGTCCCATGCTGCATGGGACATTATGGGATTTCATGGGAAGCGAAATCCCATGGTATCCGAAACACCCCTCATTTTTGGCACCTTTCACCATGAGGAAATTATTCCCATGGTGTTTGGTTTGCATGGTGTACTGTTCCCATGACATCTCTATTGTGCACATGGCGTGCTCAGTGTCTTGTCACAAATAATGATCTCCTATAATCATCTCACCCACGTCAAAATTCGATGCTGAGCACGATGGAGCGGTCGCCGTCACTCCACCTCTAATAGTTTTCAAGTTGCGGAGGGATTTTTAAAAAATGTTTGGAGACTTCAACGCGCGGGCAAGACCTCGTTACCATGATGCGAGCGCCACTATGGGGAAGCCATGCTTCACCATGACGACAAACGCCATGGTGGATCTTCCACCATGGAATAATTTGTCGCCCCATGCCGTGGTGTAAGAGTCCTCGTGGTGTTTTCCTAAATTTTCATGGTAAAAGATCATCTTCTCGTGGGAAGTCATCCATGGGACCCCATGCGCTCCATGGTTTTTTGGGACTGGGCCGCCCTGGAAGCCGCGGCCGAGTTCGTTGCCGCCGTGGTGGTGGTGGCGGCCGAGTGCGGCACGCACCTCAGCCACTTGTGTGGTGCCCCGACTGCCACGCGGGCCTCGTGTCCCCGGTGTCCGCGGCGCACCTTCCTCGAGCACACACCAGGACCCCGACGGCGCCGCGCTCCAGCCCCTGCCGCGGCAGGGGTGGCGGCCTTTCCTCGTCGTGCTCGCCGACGACGCGAAGGCCGCCGTCGCCGTCAACGTGGCGCTGTGGGGGCGCCGTGTCGTCGTGTCCGCGAGGCTGCAGAGGCGTGGGCGAGCCCTCCCCCCCAAAGCACCTCGCCCCACCACACCAAGCCCAGCCCACCCCAGCCCCCGCGCGGCTTCGCGGCGGTCGCCGAAATCGAGTCTCCTTGTGGTGCGCGGTGCTTGGCCGCGCCGCGCGCGACGAGCCTGCACTCCACGGTATCTCTCGGCGGGGCTGCGTTGCGTTAGCGATGGAAAGGACTGTCACGTTTGCCTCGTGTCCGCGGTGTCCGCGGCGCCCCCTCTCCGAGCAGACTCCGGGATGCCGACGGCGCCGCGCTGCAGGAAGCCGCTGTCATGGCGTCATGGCCCCGATCTCGCCGTCCAAGGGCCTGCGCTCCGCCATGGGCGGCACGGCACGGCCCTGTGACGCAGTGCAGGCCCTGGGCCCCTGCATGCCTCATCCACGTGCTGACGGCACCCTGGCGGTGCCGTCAAGGGCCCAGGCGGATATGGCGGCCTCGCCGTGGACGCCGCGGGCGCACTCGAGGGTCGAGGGTCCAGCAATAGTTTCCCGAATAAAAGCGTAGCTGCTGCGACACATGTCACCAGTGCGTGGACAATCACCTTCCAAAAGGCAGTGCCGCCGTGCCGCCGTGCCGGCTTTGGCCACGCTGCCAGTTTACAGGCAGACAGACAGACAGACGGTCGGTCGGTTGGCAGCTTTGTTTTCAAATCCATGTGCCGCCGACTCTCTCTCTCTCTCTCTCTCTCTCTCTCTCTCTCTCTCTCTCTCTCTCTCTCTCTCTCTCTCTCTCTCTCCTTCTCTTTCTCTCTGTCTCTCTCTCTCTCTCTTTCTCTCTGTCTCTCTCTGTCTCTCTCTCTGTCTCTCTCTCTGTCTCTCTCTCTGTCTCTCTCTCTGTCTCTCTGTCTCTGTCTCTCTCTCTCTCTCTCTCTCTCTCTCTCTCTCTCTCTCTCTCTCTCTCTCTCTCTCTCTCTCTCTGAGGTGTCCATTGATGGGGTCACACGTTCGGTTCGAGTCTCATTTAGCGACGCTGAAGCTCAAAACGCGTGTAGAGCTCTGGCCGCCTCCACGAGGCTTCTGGCTCACTGTGGCCCAGAGCCTGACAAGCGTGCACACGACAAGAAGGATGTAACTTCTGAATTGTTTAGTTCTTGTTCATAATAGTGGTTACCGCGCTTCTTCGACGTGCCAGGAATGGCACACCCGCGTCGCGCCGCCCCACGCCCCACGCCGCGCTGCGCGGCATCGTGCAGTACCTGGAGTGTGTCGAGAACGGATGACATAACTTCAGCACACCACTCGGCCCCATTCCCCTCATTTCCCAGAAGCGACTGTGTGGTTGCCTTCCTTCAAATATGAGACTAACCTTAGATGCTTCCCCTTTTGTATTTGCGCTCGGCGTCAAGGACCATGTCTAGTGCTTCTGAGGCAACCTGGTACGCGTGCACTGCTGCATCATGGGCCCGATTGGCCGCGTGGAGCGCGTCGTTCGCAGCCTTTTTAGCCTTCTTAGCAGCATCGCAGGCATCCGCCAGGGGCGAACTGTTTCGGTGAATGGGTGTTAGCTAAATGACATCGCACTGCGTGCTGCTATGATTACTCACCGCGTTTGCATTGCGCGTGGCTGGCCGCTTTTCCGCTCCGGTAATGCACTCCACGGTCGACCAGCACCGGCAGGACGACCATTGGAACCAGAAGGCTGCATACTATGACGGTGACGGGCGTCACTTGCGTCGGCGGGTGGGGCGTCGTCGTCGGCGTGCGTTGGGGGCTCGGCGGGCTTCGCGTCGAGCCTCGACGCCTGCGACTAGCCACGACAATAATGTGGAATCATGGTAACGCGCGAGGTTGGCGCAAAGTGGGTCAGAAGACCGTTGAGACGGCCAAAATTAGACGCGTTTTGAGCTCCAGAGTCACCGAACGGGACTCAGGACGAACGCGAGACCCCACGCGTCCGATTCAAGTCCCATAACCCCGTCGCCCTACCGTTTCATTCCGAAGGGTCGTTTCGTCGCTCCGCCTCTCTCGCACCTCCGCGGGACGCCCCATGAGTGCGAGAGACAGAGCGACAGATCGATTCTTCGGAATCAGTCGGCTGCCCGGCCCCGCCCGGCCCAGCCCGAAACGTGCTGCTGGCCACCCAGGGCCTCCCCCCTCCCCTTGCCCTCCGCTGCGGCCCGCGGATTTTTTTCATAAAGAACCTGCGTCGTGCCCTGCAGGCCCTGGAGGCCGTGACCGATGTCGTTGGAACGGGTACCCGGGTAGCGCCCTGCCCTACTCCGCCGCCCGCACACCTCGCTCCATTTCTCTCGCACACCGAAGGTGGACTCCACGAGTGCGAGAGAGACGGAGGTTTGCCACCCCTGCCTCGAGGTACTGCGCCGCTGGCGCCAGCCCCGGTCGTAGCACTGCTGCCGGCCGCACCGGCTCTGCGCGCAGGGGGCTGGCGTGGTCCTTCTTCAGGACCCTCCGGACCCTCATCGCGCCCTTGGCGGGCCCGCGGGCTCGGGCTGCCAGCTCCTATGACGGATCAAAGATTGAAAATGACCAGTTGCCTTTCGTCCGGTTCGCGGCAGAAGCGTGACCCTTACTGCGTCACTTTCACTGCCCTCCGGCCGGGCGAGCGGGCCGACAGTGGAGTCGCCCTGTCTCTCTCGCTCTCGGGGCGCGCACTGTGGCGGTGAAAATCCCGGAGACGCGTTTTTAGCTCCAGAGTCGCTGAATGGGACTCGAACCGAACAGTGCCGCGGAGGACGACAGTGGGGGCTCAGTTCAAATCTCTTGTGCTGTGTGCTGTATGCATGGAATAGCTATGCGCAGACTTGCTACTGTGCCGCGGTGGCACAGCGGCGGCTTGGCGGCGGCCCGGCAGGTGCCGGTCTTCTGGCCCACTGTGCGTGATCAAGATGCACGACCACCGCCAGCCCGCCACGACCACGGCATCCACGCCAGCCTCCACGCAACCAGCACGCCGGCCCCCACGCAAGAACCACAGAACTCCAGGAGAGGATGCAAACACTACACAGCAGCAGCCACCAGTTGAACTCTTTCGACCCGATGGAAGTACTTCAAAAACAGGAATGAGAGAGGAGAGGCATTTTTTTAAAAACGCCACCCACCCGCTTACCGCCCGTCTCTTCAGTTTGGAAGGTGCAATTTGGGTGCAATATGTGAACTGGGACACGCCATTTTCAGCCTGCTTGCTGGAGATTGCCGATATAAGCTTGAAATACTCGGGAGTGGTGTCTCTTTCCAATTATTGAGCACGGTTAAGCGAAAACAACACCGCAAAGTGTCCAGAAATCCCCGCGCAGGTAGATTCGGCCGGGCGGCCAGCGCGGTGATTTTCCGAAAGCCCCGGCTCGGCTCGCTCTACCTGGCTCGGCTGGCCGCCGCCGGGGCGGCTCGGCTCGGCTCGGGCTTCGGTCCCTGCAGGCAGGGCAAACGCGAACGCGACGCATCTCGCAGCTTCCAGCGCCTCCGCGAACAAGACCGCCGGCTTCCTGGACAGCTAGGCCGAGTTGCGGCGCTGCGCGAAGCCGGCGGGCGCGAGGCCGGTGGGCGCGGTGGTGGTCGTGGTGGTAGTGGCTGTGGTCGCGGTGGTGGCCGTGGTCGCCGCCGAGCCCCAGCGCCGCCATCCTGCGCAGCAGCTGGTGCTCTAGGTGGTGGCCGGGGTGACCCTGGTGGGCTCCGCAGCGGCCGATAAACGATGTCAACTTGCCACGCTCCATTTCTGCGATGGCCGCGCTGCGCACTGCGCTGGCCGTGCCGTGCTCCAGCTCCATCCGGCCTTTCCTCGAAAGACTGTGCGCGCCAGGGTCCCACCAGGTGATCCGCGCGGCGCGGCCGTCGGTCTCTCTCTCTCTCGCACTCATGGGACGGCCACTATACGGTGCGAGAGAGAGAGATAGACCGACTAGCTCTCTCGAACCGTATAGGGGCCGTCCCATGAGTGCGAGAGAGAGAGACCGACGGCCGTGGGTCACTCTGCAGCATGTCCGCAGGGTTCCGCCAGGTCCGGCGGATTAGTGGATCCCGGAAGGCGGGGCTGGCGGCGGGTGGACACGGCCCGGTACATGGCCACTAGCTGGCGGCGGCCCGTTTGTGTAATTACTGAGTCATAAAACCAATTTTAGAGAAATGGTACACAATAGCTTGACGGACTCTGACGCTGGTCCGGCGTGTCCGAGAGTGCGTCAGCATGTGCACAGCAGTGCACCGTGCACTTCTGCCCATCTTTTCTCTAAGACTTCTGCCCGCGTTTCGCCGGAAAGTCCATCAACGGAATTCCAAGGGAGAACCCAGACAACCCTGAACCCGGTCTGATGAGACACGTGGGAGAGAGGGAGGTGTAGGCGCCCCTTGAGGGCGCCAGAGGCGGAGGGGCGAATGCAGTCTGTAGGTCCGAGGACTTCCGCCCCGCCAAGAAGAAAACAATCACGGTGCCTTCCGTCGCGTGCGGTGGTGCGAGAGAGACAGAGCGGCGAAAGGTTGTTCCCCGGCAGCCTGCAGGTGGTGCCCGTCGTCCGCGAGGGCCTCGTCCGGGACGTACCCGGGGACTGGCTCAGCCACGGCCGTTTGCGGGCACACCGCGGACCCCACTCATCGCGAAGGGGGCCGCATGCACACTGCGTCACGCAGCTCGGTTCGTTGCTTTGTCTCTGTCGCAGGCCCCATTGAGAGCCTCAGGACTGCGGCGGCGGCGGAATCGCTCGACCATAGCCCCGCGTCCCCGAAGCACGACGCTAAGGCCCCGGTCACTGCGGCCACGCCGTCGTCGCGTCGTCGCGTGCCGCGCGGGCCGACCAGGTCCCGCTGGTGTTCCCGTCGCGCCTTGACCTCGGCGCTGCAGCGCGCTGGGTGGCGCGCCGTGGAGGCCGCAACCGTCGCCGGCGCAGACGGACAGGCGCCACGTGACAGGCGCCACCCAGTGGTGCACGCGTCCTGACACCGCGTGACGCTCTGGCGACACGGCGGCGATGCCGCCTGCTCGCCGCCGCGCAATTTGATTGGTTTATGTGGCCATTTTTTATTTACGATGCAGCACTGGCCGATACTGCAAAGGAGGTGTTCTGAAAGTTATGTGTTTAAGATGGGAAGAACCGGTGATCAGGGTACATGGTGCGGAGTTGGTCGAAGTCGTATGGACAAGTAGCCAGTCTGATCTTCGGCACAACCGCGTGGTCGCCTGCCCACCACATGAGGGCGAAGGCTTTCTGTGGGGGACACGCAGGCGTCGTAACCACAATTTTTTCCCACAGCTTCTTGTTTCTTGCCAGCTGCGCAAACCGGTGGTTTACGCCACTGATGCGGACCCAGTCAAAAGGGTCACAGTAGCTCAGGATCATCAACAAGATTTCATCGGGCACAGCGTCAGTTAGATCGGCCATGGCTAGCTAGCTGGTCTGAGGGAGGCGGAGGCAGGGAGCGGAATGAAGAGGAAAGAGGAGACGAGGCGCGACAGGGCAGGACAACTTCAAGTGACTACTACCTCCACACCACGCCGCCTCCGGCCGGCGGGGATGAGGACCGTGGGGACCCTCTGAGTGAGAGATGCGCATGCTTGACTGCTGGAGTGAGCTGGTCAATTTTCGCCCCGTGCGAGACTAGCACTGCGAGCCTCCCGGCCCGGCGGCGGCCCCCCTCCACCGCCACTCTGGCCTCGCACAGGGCGGTTACTGCCTCAGCGTGCGCATCTCTCACAGAAGGGGGTCCCTAGGCGGAGGCCCCGGCCCGCAACCCCCCACCCTCAACCCCCAGCGAGAGCCGTGCCGTGCCGCGTGCCGCGTCCCCGTCCGTCCGTGTAGTGCAAGTGCAGTGCGTCAGTCGTCAGTCAGTCAGTGAAGTGGTCACCACGCAGACAGTGTCGTTCGCGTCGCGTTCCGAAGTCCGAAGAGGCCACCCCCGCCGCCACGCCGACGACCACCACCGCTGGCTTCCCTCCGGCCTACAAACCAGTAAGTCATATCACCGAGAGCAGTGCGTCAGTGCGTCCCTTGCCTGTTTCATTTGCCGAGCGCGGGAAATGGCGGCACGAGGATGCAGCTTTATCTTGAACGGCCCTTGGGGCCTGGCGGGCGCAGACGCTGCCTGCGCTGTCATCGCGGGCAGTTTTTGAGCTCCAGAGTCGCTAATGGGACTCGAAACGATCGTGCGACCCCACCAATAGATTACTCTCTGGACGAGGAATTCGTTGGTGAGGTCATGCGCTCGGTTCAACTCCTGTTCAGGGACTATGGAGCTCAAAACGCTTCTAGAGTTTTGGCCGGCTGCGCCTGTCTTCTATGGCCCACTGTGCGGCGCTGCAAGAGCTAATCCTCGTAGAGCCCGAAGCCTGGACAGGGCAGAGCTGTTCCCCTCATTGCCTCTTCTTGCCCAAACAGGGAAGCATTGGCCCTGCAACTCACTGCACAAGTGCGCCGACACGCAGCCTGCCGCCGCGCCCGCAGCCGCCGAGCCGCACGTCATCACCGAGCCCCTCGCGGAAGCATCCCGGAGCAGCGAAGCAGCAGCAACAACCCCATCGCCAATTTGAGGTACGTGGAGGAGGCTGTGTGGGACCGGGAGTGGGGGCGCCGTACGGCGTTGTGGTTGGCGGCGCAAGGCACGGCTGGCCCCGCCCTGAGATGGCGGTGGAGAACATGGAGGGTGGCTGAGCTGCTCATTCCCATGTTTTGGGCGGCAAGTGCATGGCGACAGAGAGCGGCTGGCTTCGTGGTGCCTCCGCACCCTGGCCAGGGGCGGCACCTACGCCGCGCCATGATAGCCGCTACCGGCGCCTTGCTACAGGAAGGGCGTCGACGTGGTCCCTGGGTCTGCTGCCGTGAGCGTGGGGGCCGCGGGTTGAGCAAGTCGAGGGATGCACCTACTTGCGGTTGAACATCCACCCGCCACTCGTGTAATTGTGGTCAGAATGTCAGGAAGAGGTGAGCTAATTTTGGTCGGGATTTCGGACAGGTTTCTGACCATGACTGCTTCATTCGCGGAGCGCGGGATATGGCGACAAAGAGGGCTCAGTACCACCTTCCATAGTTTGCCGCGCAGCCGCACGGCGCCTTCCTCACGTTCGACCGGCACCTAATGTGAAGGCCACATTGAAAGATTTGCCAGAGGGCAGCGCGGGCGTACGTGCCATAAGGGCCCGCCACCCGCCTCGCACGTGCGTGTGGCCGTGTGTGTGTGTGGGGTGTGCGTGTGCGAGTGTGCGTGTGTGAGTGGGCGAGCGCCTGGGAGAGTGTGAGTGTGCGTCTTCTAGTCCACTGCGTGGCGGTTCAGGCCCTGGTCCAGCGGCGGGCGACGGGCCTTCTAAGCACTCTGTTCACGGCCCAGGAGTGCCAGGACCGACGAAAGTCAGAGCAGGGACACGCTGTGCGGGCCGGTTGGAGGCTCGTTGCCGTCCGCGGTATCGCGGGCGCGCGTGTGTTTGTGTGAGTGAGTGCGTGTGTGTGTGCGCGCCAGCGACAGTGAGAGTGTGGCTGGGTGTGAGGTGTGTGTGCGTGCGCGATGCGCGGCCATCGTAAACATGTTCCCGCCCATTTCTTCGAATGGTGGGGACACAATGAGGGAGAGGAGACTCTGGCTAGGGGGGCCAACGAACGGACTGGGCGGGGTTGAGAATCCCGGGGGGTCCTGGGGGACGTGGGGAAGAAGGAAGGAAGGTACGCGGCCTCCAGAGCTCTTCAGGCCCACTGCGTGACTGCGTGGCGGTCCAGCCGTCTAATGCCGAACACTGCTTTCCACACTGTCTCTCTCACACCCTTATGGGACTCCCCATGAGAGCGAGAGAGACACAGAGACGAAAGCAGTGTTCGGAATCAAGCGGCTGTCCCTCCGCGTGTCTCGCGTTTCGTCGCTCTGTCTCTCTCACGCCTCCACAGGGAGTCCCATGAGTGAGGCAGACGGAGCGGCGGAATCAGTGTGCACACCGCGCGAGTCGCCGTTATTCATTGCCGTCTGTGCCGAAACAGGTGAACGTGTGCATCCACGTGCCCTCCCTGCACCGCGCCGACGCCGACCCCGACGCCGACCCCGACGCCGACGCCGACGCCGCGCCGACGCCGCGCTGACGCCGACGCCGACGCCGCGCCGCGCTAGCAGCCAGCCCCAGAGCCACACGCCGCACCTGAGCACCTGTGACCTCGTGGAACCGTCCGCGCCCATTTGAGGTAGGTTGAGGACTCGTGGGATGCAGGGAGGGTGGGGCGGGGGGTGTGGCTGAGGGGTGAGGGAGGAGCGGGTAGGCCGGAAGACCGGCCCAGGCGCCCGACACTGCACAGTGGGCCAGAAGACGGCCCAGGCGGCCAAAATTCTAGACGCGTTTTGAGCTCCAGAGTCGCTGAACAGGACTCGAACCGAGCGTGTGTTCCCCACCAATGGATTCCTCGTTCGGAGAGCAGTCTATTGGTGGGGTCACACGCTCGGTCTGAGTCCTGTTTAGCGACTGTGGAGCTCGAAACGCGTCTAGAGTTTTAGTCGCCTGCGCCGTCTTCTGGCCCACTGTGCACTAGTGTCTGACCCTGTCTCTCGCACTGATGGGGCAGGCCAGCTGGCTTCGCGGCGCCTCCGCACCCTGGAGGGGCCACGTCAACCGCGGCCAGGGGCGGCACCCGCACCGTGCCAAGATGATAGAAGCGGCCGAGGCCCTGCAACAAGAGGGGCGTCGAAGTGGTCCCTGGATCCACCGCCGTGAGCGTCGGGGCCGCGGGGCGGTGCGGGGCGGGGCTGGGCTGGGTGGCGACGCGGGCAGTTCCGGCCCGACCTGCCGCATGGGTGTTGCGGAGTTGCCTGCCACTGACTTTGCAGGCCTGGCGCGCGACCGCGTTGCAACTGACTTTGACCACTACTTTTGACGCGCAGCCGTCAGATTCCGAGAACTGCTTTGGACGCTGTCCCTCCCGCACCCTTATGGGACTCCCCATGAGAGCGAGAGAGACACAGAGACGAAAGCAGTGTTCGGAATCAAGCGGCTGTCCCTCCGCGTGTCTCGCGTTTCGTCGCTCTGTCTCTCTCACGCCTCCACAGGGAGTCCCATGAGTGAGGCAGACGGAGCGGCGGAATCAGTGTGCACACCGCGCGAGTCGCCGTTATTCATTGCCGTCTGTGCCGAAACAGGTGAACGTGTGCATCCACGTGCCCTCCCTGCACCGCGCCGACGCCGACCCCGACGCCGACGCCGACGCCGCGCCGACGCCGCGCTGACGCCGACGCCGCGCCGCGCTAGCAGCCAGCCCCAGAGCCGCACGCCACACCTGAGCACCTGTGACCTCGTGGAACCGTCCGCGCCCATTTGAGGTAGGTTGAGGACTCGTGGGATGCAGGGAGGGTGGGGCGGGGGGTGTGGCTGAGGGGTGAGGGAGGAGCGGGTAGGCCGGAAGACCGGCCCAGGCGCCCGACACTGCACAGTGGGCCAGAAGACGGCCCAGGCGGCCAAAATTCTAGACGCGTTTTGAGCTCCAGAGTCGCTTAAGAGGACGCGAACCGAGCGTGTGACCCCCACCAATAGATTCCTTGTCCCGAGAGCAGTCCATTAGGAGGGAGGGGTCACACGTTTCGTTCGAGTCTCATTTTACGACTGTTGAGCTCAAAACTTCTGGGCCACACTGTGCCACGGCAGACGCTAAATAGGCACGCTGCCCTTTGTTTATAAGATTTGGTTTTTAATGATGGAGGAACTTTTGCAGGTTAAATATTCAAAAAAGGACGAAATTGTCATCCATCTCCATCATATCCATTTTTTTTTTCTTTTTGGTATTAAAAGGTCATGAAATGTTGAGTCATTTGAAGGTCAGAACATAAATTTCAGTACGTTTTTTTCATGCCTCATAATTCCTTGAATCTCAGAAAGGTTTAATTTTAAAATTGAAATACATACCTTTGAAATTTTCCACCTGTCGGCCAACGAAGGGTCTTTTAAGAAGCATTGACTCACGAGGTGAAATAGTAACTTTGTCTAAGATACTCCTCTCAGGTTCTGTAGGTCATCATAATGACTGTTAAAATTTTCATGCGGTTTATTTTTATGTTAACAGATGTTGCTTTGTGGCACTATAAAAAGAGAATTCACATGTGCTCCTTATTGCTGTGACAGTTTTTACAAAGAGCTGAGCCTTCTTAATAGACTCATTTTCTATGGCCTTGGGTAGTATTTCGCTTTCATAACTGCACTTTTCTTTCTGAGCAGCCTGAACACATCCTTGAAAACCCCATCTGGATTATTTCTTCTGACTCTTAATGACTCAGATTTTCATGCTCATGTCAGCAGTCGTTGTTAATATCTCTGTTTCACTGTTTTTCAGGCTGCAGTCAGAATGATGTCTCTGTCAAGGCAATCACCAAACCAGCCCAGCAAAGTGAACTTGAAGAGGAAGCCTAAATTAGTATCAAGGAGGTGAGGGTTTTGTCTCCGCAAACGAGGTCACTTTGTCATAGACGAAACCATGTCGAGGCGCACCTTTTATAGGAGGATTGAGGAATCAACTCAGCGCATTGAAGACGAAGTAGAGTCTTGTGACAGTGACGGGACCAGTTGGGAAACAGAGAGTGAAAAAGAAACAGAGCCACACACACAGGTACATAACACCCAAGAAGACAGGTCAGACACGACACATGAGGAACATAGCAGTGATAATACCCTTGGGCCCACACCCAGCAGTCCCGTTGCCAGTGATAATAATGTTCCCAGGTCCAGTTCCAGCAGTTCTTGTACTGATAGTGATCATGGCACTGACATAAGTTCAGATAGTAATGCATCCTCCAGTGTTGACTTTGATATCAGTGACTTAATGACATCTTTGTGCCTTGATAGTTCATCCAGCTTTATTGAGCAGCCCGATTTTACATGGGTGCAGGATGAAAGTGTTGACAGTCAACCTCCGAGTATTGTTCAAAAGCGCCTTCTTCTGAGGGAGTGGGCTGCTCTTACCAACGTGCCCCGGTCCTCTGTTACCAAACTGCTACATATTTTAAAATTGTGGGAACCAAACCTTCCCTCTGATGCTCGAACGCTGCTGGAAATGGAGCCATTAACAGGGGTTCGCAAAATGGGCAAGGGTGTTTTTTATAATTTTGGCATCAAAGGTTTATTGAAGGATGTTGTGACATTAGACTCCAGTCAGGACACACTGTGTCTTACTCTGTGTACAGATGGCTTACCAGTGTTCCGTTCATCCCGGGTGGAGGCTTGGCCCATCATGTTCACTGTCAAAGATGTAAAAATACATCCACTTATGATTTGTGTTTGGGCAGGAAAGGGCAAGCCTCCACTCAATGAATTTTTAAAAGAAATGATAGCAGATATGAATGACGTGATCTGCAATGGCTTTGAACACAGAGGTAAGCAGTACGCGGTGAAAGTTACAAATTTTGTATGTGATGCCGTGGCTAAGTCATATATCAAAGCAGTGAAGGGTACAGGCGGTTATTCCAGTTGCGATAAATGCACAATAGTGGGGACCCAAGCTATTAACAAGAGAGTGTTTCTCCAATTAGATGCTCCTCTCAGGACGGACCGTTCTTTCCGGGCCCAGGATGACCCAGATTACCACAGTGGCATAACACCTCTTGTAGACCTCCATGGCTTTAATCTGGTTGAAGGATTCAGCATTGATTACATGCACTGTGTCTGCATTGGCGTTCAGGATAAATTGTTGGAGTATTATGTGCAGGGGATAAAAATCAGGAAGGACAATGCAATTGTAAAAACTGTTGCCCCAAAAATTGATCAAAAAAATTACAAGATTATTAACAATAGGATAAGAAGAGCACAGGACTTCTGGTCTCGGGATTTTGGAAGAAAGCCCAAGCTGCTGGGGGAACCACATGTGAAGGCAGTTGAGCACCGCAGCTTTTTGAAATTCATAGGCCCTGTTGTCTTACGTGGGTCAGTGATAGATAAAAAGTATTACGATCACTTCCTACTTCTACATGTGGGCATAACTTTACTGTCAAGACCCAATTTAAATAATTCTCAAATAGATGGTGGTGATATGTTCCTAAATTTATTTGTTTCAAGGGCAAGGCGGTTGCTTGGGTCTCACTTTATGGTAAATAATGTACACAATCTGATCCATTTGGCCTCGGACTGTAGAATCCACGGAAGCCTGGATGACTTTTCCGCCTTCCCATTTGAGAATGAGTTAGGGATTTACAAGCAGGCAATTAGAGGGCGGAAAAAACCACTGGAGGAACTTGTCAACCGATACTTGGTTCGAAGCAAACTGTTCCTTCTAAAACCTCGTTCAGTAACACATCCTGATGGCATTGATTTGAAGTCTTCATTTAATTGGAGGGGCAGTGGCAAGAACAAAGATGGTGCTTGTTACAGCACTATGTTTTGGAAGGGCAGGAAGGTGACTCTAAATCAGGGCGACAATGTACTGATTCTAAATAATGGATTAGTGGTATTTGCAAGTGTTTTTATTCTTAACGATGCAGGTACTGCATTTGTAGTTGGAAGAGAGTTCAAAGTTTATTCAGATTTATATGAAGTGGAGGGCCTGCGCTCCTCACACTTGGGGATTTATGCAGTTGAAAAGATGGGCCCCAATTTAAAGACGTGGCCCTTGAGTGCCCTGAGGAGCAAGGGGCTGGCCGTCCCCATGGTGGGGAAAGACTGCTTTGCCATATTCCCACTAATGTAAATAGATTCTCCACACTTCCAAAAATAGATTCTCCACACTTCCAACTGTATGTGGTGTTGTATATATGTATGTAAATGTTGTAGACTTCTGTGTGTGGCCCATCAAGGAGAGCAAAATAAAAATTTTGGAACTTAACCGGTGTTACATGCTTACTGAAAGGGGTGGGGCCGAGGGGGGGATCACTCGAAAAAATCATTGTACACGAGGAAAAAAATCAAAATTAAAATCAGAAAAAATCAAAATAAATCAAAAATCAAATGTTGAAAAAAAAATCACTTCAAAAGAGAAAAGTGTTCCTATTTGTGAACAATGTCAGTGCCAACCTTTCACAAGAGATTATATTATGTAGAAAAGTTATGACTGAACAGCCAAAACAGCAGAGATTGGCTCTTCCTGTTGCAAAATTAACTAAGATGTTCACCGGACCCTCACCTTTTTGTTAGATACTGAGGACAAATCACAGACCTACTGCATTAATAAGACTGTTTTTATTTATTCTCAAATTTAAATGAAATGTGTTGTTCTTTTGCATCCAAATTTTTAGTTATGAAATAGGCGAATGTGCCGAGAAGAGGTTTATATTTGCTGACCTCAATTTGCCAAAACTCATACAAAACACACACGAGGACAGGAAGTTTTTTTTGGTACTAGAAATTCTTGGACTGTTTGAGAGCTGCATTTCCAGACATGAAAGCTCTGCACTCCACAGCAGACTGAATTGCTCATTAAATAATTTACAATTTCTTTCCATGTTTCAGCTTCTCCGTTGTCCAGTTTAAGAAGGAGCCGACCAGACCAGTCGATACTGTACCTAATGTTTGGATTGAGGAAGACGAAGATGGCAATACGGGGTTGGAGGCATTTTGCTACTTCCCAAAGAACTGCGCCCCAGCCGATGTGGACAGACTGAAGAATTCAAGGGCTGCCCCAGACAAGAAGAAGTGGCAAAGGCTACGAGTGGTAATCCGATTAAGGAATTGTGAGTTACACCGACTGCATAACACGATCTGGCGGTTGGGTAGGCCAACTGCCATCATTGTTGCTTACGGGCAATTCTTTCTCAAGTCACCTGGACCCCCAATTTTGATGACTCGGATTGTGATGAAACTCGCTGGGTTTGTTCCCTAGGTGCCCTGGAACATCTCTGTAAATTATCAAAAATTTTGAACCCATAGAAAAATTTAATAGAAATTTAAAACTTTTAGTTTTAGTTTTTAGTTTTTTAATTTTTTTAAAAAATATTTATTTTTTTCTGCCATCCAAATAGTATTTTTTTCTACCTCATTTAATCATGTTTTAGAAGGAAATAAACAAAACCGATCAATTTGTAATTTTTTGAGGAAAATATGGGTAAAACCAATACGGTTTCTTGAATACCCAAATAATGCTCCTGAAATCTTTCATGAAACTTTTGTTTCCCAAGGTCTGATAGTGGCATGCCTTAGTTGATCCACAAACTCTACAGCAATCAGTGAACTCAGACTACACAAAATAATGTAGTTTCTGCGTCCTCCATATTTCACCCAAATCGACTCGTATTCAAGTGTTTTAACAGGCTCATTGTTAATCTTGAGAAAAAAAATACAATTTGAATGGCAGAAAAAAGCTCATATTTTTTTGAAAAAAAATAAATAAAAATCTAAAAGGTTTGAATTTCTATTAAATTTTTCTATGGGTTCAGAAATTCCGAAAATTTACAGAGATGTTGCAGGGCACCTAGGGAACAAACCCGGCGAGTTTCATAAAAATCCGAGTCATCGAAATCGTTGGTTGAGGTGACTTGAGAAAGAATTGCCCTTACGCATGCCCGCAAGATTGACGGCCGTTGGGTTGCCTACCAATACGGCGGCCTTACCACCAAAATGGCAACAGGCACTGTGTCTAATCATTTCCTCTAATGCTGCAGGCACATGGGTAGACGGACAGGCCGAGATTCAAAAGTACCTAAAGAGACAGAAAACCCGCTTCGACAGCGACGCCGAAACTCCAGAAGACGAACCGGGCACTGATGAGATCAGCAGCAGGCTGATCAGTTTGATTAAAGATGGACCCAAGGGCCCACACATCCAGGAAAACGGTCACCATGACTCGTCAGACGATGACTTATTCGATGGAGGTGAGACGCATGAAAGTAACATTGGTCACTTTGCTGCCGTAACCGTATTAAAACAGAAAAAGTGATTTGTGATGCATGTTGGTTTCATTGTTTCAGATGACCAAAGCAACACCGGCGAAAACGACATGAACATGAACGAGGAGGACGAGGAGAAGGACGAGGAGAAGGACGAGGAGAACGACAAGGAGAACGACAAGGAGAACAACAAGGAGAACGACAAGGAGAACGACAAGGAGAACGACAAGGAGAACGACAAGGAAGACGGTGACCGCTCCACCAACAACGGCAACGACGGCAACAACAGCAGAAAGCGGAAGGCATGTGATAGGGATGGCGAGATGGAACATGAACCGAAGAAAAGAAAATCTAAGACATGTAAGTACAAGTGGCCACTTCTGAGGGCACCGGCGATACGCCGCGCCGCGCTCCATGCGGGGAGGTGTATCGGCGATACCCCGCGCCCGCGCCCACAGGCGCTACGCAGCGCGGGGTATCGCCGATAATCCCGGCAAGGGCACCTCCGGCACGACGTATGGCCGTAGAATCTAAGGGCTGTTTTCGGATTTGGTTGCAGCTATCGGTTCCATCGTCTTCCGTTTGGGGAAGATTGAACAGGCACTGAGAGAGTTACAAGTAATCCTCAAAGAGATGAGGGGTTCTGTCTGCGGAACCCCTGAATCAATCCTGCCGGGCGTAAAACTGCCGTGCCCTTCACCAGATGACCTGGTGAAGGTAGAGGGCTTCCTGTGGGATGAAAAAACCAGGGAAAGCAGCACCGCCGCACTGGTACGTCCACAGCTGTGCAGCCAAGCAATTTGTTGCATAAAATGCATTACTATTCATGAACGCTTTTTTCGTTGCAGAAAAAGCTTCTTATTACGCGAGGCAGCCTGGCGGCCACGAAAGTGGATGCCTGCAATTACGTTTTGGGATCCCTGATGAGCGACAAGGCGGGCTTCTATATGAATTTCAACGGGATGCGGACAAAGGGGGACCTTGCGGCCGACTCGGGCAGAATCGGCCTGAAGGCCGCCATGCCGCTGCTCCGCAACCTCCTTACAGGTTAGAAATTACTTTTGTTATGTAAAAAATGGTGCACTCCTTACATACGTGCTAGAGAATTGACAAAAATTCATATGATAATTTTTTTTCAGAGGTGTACGAGAATGTGTGTGCGCTGCCAGGAAAGGCATTCACTTTAAAAGACGTAGACCAGTACAGCGTCATCTGGCTGAGCAAGAGGAAGTGGGACGTCGCCAAGTTTAAGGGCGAAAAACCATCGAAGGAGGCCGGCACGTTGCCGTGGAAGTGGTCGAATGAGGCACAAGACCTCCTCAAGAAGATGGACACCAGGCGTCAGTAGATTAGACTAAAAACAGAATAGATATAAGTCCTAAACAGTAGCAGTGCTCAATAACATGTAACAGTAACAGTAAGGATCGTTATTAAACTGTTTACTTTGAATGAGAATACTCGTAATTTGCTAGACCTCTGTACAACTGCATAACATGCCATGGGAATCCTGAAAAGCATGCGGGGGAGGGAACGTGTCATGCAGGTCCTTTCGTGGCGCCAACAAGTAGCAGTGCGTTCCACGTGACGGCGGGCCACACCTGCGCACGGGTCTACGGGCACCTCCCATGGGGTCGTCCTACAGGGTGAGTCAGGGACGTGACGGCACCCAACTCCAGAGGCACGGGCCAGACACGTGACCGTAGGCAGTGCCAGCATACACTCCAAACATGCCACTGTCCGGGTGGTCCCAGGTACTTCCATAAGGTACGGCCATCAATGCAACGGAACGGCATTACGGGGGAACGTCTACACGAGCACCGACAAGGCACATGACCATGGGCAGGTCAGGGAACCAACCCACACATGCTACCCACGACGTGTCGCGGGGTAGTACCGAAAGAGCGGTCAAACAGCATCACCAGGGGCCGTGACTGTGGGTGCCCCCTGCGCATGGCTTCACGGGAACAAGCTTCACATGTGAGCGATGGCACGTAGAAGGCACGACCAGAACATACTGACAGTTAGATGTACCCAAGTAGTTCCCACAGGAGCGTTCGCGGGACATGTCAACATAAACAACCGGCAGACATGACCAGAGACATATCCAGATGTCGTACCCCCCGGGAAGTCTCAGGGATGACACACGTCGCTGCGCCCCACGTACGTTAGGAGAGAACCCACGTCCGCAGTAGGTTCGTGCGGAACTACCAAGGGAGTTCCACGGAATTGTGGCCAAGTACGTGACTGGGAACGAGCCCCGTTGCCATTGGGGAGCTCCCTGAGTAGTACCAAAAGTAACGTTCCCTCAGGAACGTGCTTCTGGGGATGTCATACCCACAACTTGCGAACGCCTCGCCAACATGTCCCAAGGGCATCCCACGGAGGACGTCCCTCCAGGAACTACCGAGGATTGTCGTAAGGATTACGACCAGGATCGTTCCTACGAACCAGCCCCGTTGCCATTGGGGATGTCGCTGCGTAGTACCCACAGGAATGTTCCCTCCGGAACGTGCTGCCCGACATGTCAAAGTCACATCCTGCGGACGCCTCGCCAACCTGTCCCAAGGACGTCCCACGGGGGACGTTCCAGCAGGAACTACCGAGGATGACCGTACGGATTAAGACCAGGAACGTTTCTAGGCACCAGCCCCGTTGCCATTGGGGAGCTCGCTGCGTAGTACCTACAGGAACGTTCCTTGGTCCCGGGGGAACATTCCAGGGACGTCTTTAGTCACGAGTTTTGTCAACCGGGTCGGTCAGATTCATGAGATGGTACTCCATATTTTCTTTTAAGTTGAAAATCATTTTCCAGCTTGAGAGGGCAAGGAAAATTTTAATGGGGGAATCCTTTTTCTCCAAGCACACTGTGATGAACTTGGCATTTTCTTTATTGATTGATAAGGTCATGGCACCAAAAGATAAGGGCTCGAGCTGGGATCTATTTTCCAGAGCATTCAAAACGTGCATCTGGACTTCACGAGACATCATCACATTGAGCTCAGCTGGGCTCATTCTGTGGTAAAGTCGATTACCATTTTTATTGGTTTCACTCAAAATCATGACGAAGGGAGCAAAATCATTGGCTGCATCCAGGCCAACTCGAATGGTTTTGGAACCATTTTTAGTGAGTGCAAAGTCCCTGGGGATGCACTGTAAAGGGAATTCTGAGGGACTGGAATTATTTTTTATTTGAACTTGAATGCTCATGACAGTGGGCGTGCTATTGAGACCCAACTCCTCAATGGTCTCTGTGGCCATCATCTGGTCATACGCTTCATTGCACAGCTGATCAAGTAAGTCTGATCCTGCACTAGTGATGGAGCTGGAACTGGTAGTGTCTGACATGTCAGAACTTGATGAGGAGCTTTTGGGGGAGGGGGCGGGGGCGGGGATGATGTCGAAGTCCATGAGCAGGTCGTCGGGTATGACGGCCTTGCTGGCCTCCTCGACGGCGGCCTGCACCTCGCCGCCGCGCACCAGTGGGAACTCGATGATGTCGACGGGCGCTTTGGCGGCCGCGTCGACGGGGACCTCTGGGGCCGGCGGGGTTGCGGAGAGGAGGAGGGGCATGCTAGGTGCTTGCCGTGCATTCTCCTCTGAGGCCGGGAGCACACTGACTACGCCGGGCTTGACGCCACTGAGGGCGCCGCCACCAGGGGCAGCCAGCGTGTTGGCCACGGCGGGGAGGTCGCTGGATTGGCCGACAGCCTGCGTTATCGCATCACTGCCGGCGTCACCAGGACCCTCCTCATCAAGGCCAAGCTCGGCCACCAAGTCGCCAAGAATTTGGCGCTTGGCGCGGGGTTTGAGGCTCAAGCTCTTCTTGGCCACCCGCTTCACGGCTTGCTTTGCAGGCATCATCTTTAGTCTTGATAAAGACAATTTTCTTCTGAGCTGGAACTCGGACTTCTTCTGGAACTTCTTGACTGCTCGACGCACGATGTAAGACTGTGACGCTCCGGGGATCGGGGGCGGCTTTTATCCTGCCGCGCGGCGACAGTGGCGCCGCCTCACGGCCAAATTCGGAACTATTGAACTGTGCCCGCGCATGCGCAGTGCAGCGCCTGGAGCGCTGGAGCGCGCCGCGCGCGCCGCCTATACGGGCAAATTGGGAACTAGTGCGCTCGAATAAATACGGCCGCCCGGCCCCCGGGTCTCCACAGTCAATCATCAAGTGTCGCAGTGTCAAGAAGTCCGAGCAGAAGAGAGAAGAGTCGCAGCCTAAGAAGAGTCGCAGCCTTAGAAGAAAACTGTCTTTTTTAAGACAATGTCCGCTCTCCTGGACATCTTGGAGGAGTGGGAGGGAGGATGTTTCTACACCCCCGACCTCCTCGCAGAGGCCTACACCACGGCCCTGCTTGCCTTGTTGGAGGCCGGCGACGAGGACAGGGCCGACCCTCGGGTCGTTCCCTTCCTCGAGGCCGGCTATGAAGCCTACTGCAGCGAGCAGAACGGCTTCGATAGCCAAGCGGAAGCGACCCGCAACATGGCTTTGGCCATGGTCGGCGCCGGCAAGTACGGCGTCGACGCCGCGGCCTCGCGCCCCGCCACTCCCCCGCCGCGCACCGTCTCGGCGCGCCTCTGGAGGCCCTGGACGCCCTCCCCGCCGCGCCCCACCACTCCGCCGCGCCGCGCCGCCACACCGCTAGCCCGCACGCCACCCGCGCACGAGGGGGTGCCTACCCTGCCGGCGGGCGCCCTGGGGAAACGCGCGCGCAGCCCTTCACCCGCGCCGGAAGCCTCGCCAGAGCAGCCCAAGCAGCCCACGCTCGAGGTGCTGCAAAGCCGGGAGAGGCACCTGAAACGCTTCAACACCACCTTCAGGGAGGAGGTGATGCAGGTTTCGGGGCTGGGAAACACGCTTCCCTCAGAGGATCTCATGGTCGAGCTGTTCGACACCGTGCTGGCTCGCCAGAGGGAGGCCCTCGGTGCTCAGGATGCTGACCGCGTGGTCCTGGAAATCGAGAAAGCGGCCAATGCTGACAACCCCCTGTGGTTCAGCATGCGGCGCGCAGACCAGCTCAATGGGCGCGTGGTCTTGGACAAGCTCGCGCGGGTGCTCAACTCCAACCAGGCTTTCTTTGCGGAGGGCCGGCTCCGCGTGTCCTATGTTCACGTGGCAACGCCCGAGGCCGCGGGAAGACGCACGCAACGTGTGCCTAACGAGAGCATGCAGGCGGCAGGCGTGGGTGGACAGGAAAATCGGGGCAAAGCACCTGTACTCCCCTAATAACGCAACGGACAATATGTGCCTGGCGCGCAGCGTCGCTGTGGCCATCGCTCGGGTCACGATGTCCAAAATGGCGTTTTACCGCATGAAAAAACCTGATTCCATCGCTCAGCGCAATGCCGCGCTGAAGCTCTGCGAAAGGGCGCAGATCGACCCTGACCGGCCATGCGGCCTCGACGAGGTACGTCGGCTCCAGGACTCACTCCCTGAGTACCGACTTTGTGTGTTCACCGATAAGAAAGGCAGGGAATGCGCTTTCAAGGGGGATTTCGTGGCAGGGCGAAAGAACATTTATTTGTTGCTCCATGCCAACCACTTCATGGCCGTACTGTTTCCGTTCCAGGCGTTTGAAGTGCGGCTTGGGTGCGACAAATGCGTGGTGTTTTACGAGAACGCTGGGGGGCACCGGTGTGAAGGGTCGTGCTGGCGGTGCCTCAGCGACACGGAGCACACCGATCCGTTGCGCCGCTGTGCCGATTGCGGACACCAGTTTGCAGGTGATGATTGCTTCGACGCGCACAAGGTCGTCAAGCTGCCCTTAGGTAACAAGACCAAGTGCGAGTCGTTCAGGTTTTGCCAAGGGTGTGAGCGCAGCTACAGCACGCTGCGTGGCGCCCGGCACGTGTGCGGATTCGTGTACTGCCGCAACTGCAGGCAGAACGTGCGGGAGAACCATTTGTGTTATATGGCACGGTGGGAGGAGAAAGAGAAGGACCCCCAGTGGAAATACATTTCGGTGTATTATGACATAGAAACTACACAGGACCACGAAGTGGAGGGCAAGCAGGGCACGTTCGAGCACAGGCCAAACATGCTCGTCACTCAGGCCGTATGCGAGCAGTGTGCACATGTTAAGCAGAACGACTATTTCTGCACCACCTGCCAGACGCGCCAGCATGTGTTTCACTGCTTGGACGACCCGGAGGTGAACGTCATGGGCCAGTTTCTGGACTACCTGCAGTCCTTCCCCGCAAAGACGCACCTCCTCATTGTGGCCCACAACGCCAAGGCCTTTGATGCCGTGTTTGTGCTTCAAGAAATGATTGCCCGGCGACTGAAGCCGGACCTCATTCTCCAGGGCGCGAAAATAATTTGTATGCAGTTGGGCACATGGAAATTCATAGACTCACTCATGTTTTTGCCCATGGCCCTGTCCTCTCTGCCAAAGGCGTTCAGTCTCACAGAGCTGAAAAAGGGATTCTGGCCCTACCTGGCCAACGTGCCAGAAAATTACGGCTATGAAGGGCCGCTCTTGGACCGCGAGCTGTACTGCGTCTCTACCATGAAGCGCGGCGCGGCCTGTGAGTTCAATACCTGGTACGACCAGCAGGTTGCCGCAGGGGTCGTATTCAATTTTCGCCGTGAGCTGATGGAGTATGCTGTCAGTGATGTCACTATCCTGCGGGAGGCCTGCCAGGCCTTCAGGCAGCTGTTCCAGGACACCGCGGGCTTTGACGCGATGTACACTGTTAAAAAAAATATGAATATTCAGACCGATATCGTCTTACTTTGTGGTCTGAATCGCAAATTCATAAAATGAAACGAATATTCAGACCAACTGTCTGAAAAATGTGACTTGCTGTCAGAAATTTGGATTCAGACTGGCAAGTCTGAAAATTTACAGCGGCGAATATCAAGTTTCGTACCGGTGGACTGAAATATTGTACTTTGTTGTCCGAAAACTAAATTCATACCGGGAATGTCCGAAAACCAGCAGGACGCCCTCCTTTCAGCGCCTGTGGGGCAGGCCACCAGCCCATACTGAGACACACCGGTGTACAGACGGTGGCCTGCCTTGCCGGGGGGCATGGTGGGCCTCCGTCCGGATGCCGGTGTGTTGCAGGCTGGGCCGGTAGCTTGGCAGTGCTAACGGCCAAAAGCTAGCGGTGCCCCATAGAGAAAATGATGGCTGACACGACTAAACAGCACTGTGTTGCCACAACGATGTGGCTGTAAATATAGATAGGTGTACTAGACAGGTTACTATTACGGGTAAGCAAAATGATAAGATTGGTAAGGTCAATTTGTATTTTCTTAGAATATGTCAATAGGCACTAGTCATCAATCAACACTTTTAGAACGTCTACAGATAAAAAACAGTAACAAGTTATCAACATTCAGTAATAATTCAACACTATTAATTTGAGATCAGACATACTACAGCATAACAATTATATTTTTTTTAAAAAAAGGAACAAAGTGAGGCAGCTTCTAGTGCAATACTATAGGTAATTGTATTTATAATAAGGTACTTATAATCAATGCTGAATCACTATAGTCACAATTGAAATGGAAACTCAGGCCGAACCAAATCAGCTTTATCACAGAAGAACGGAGACGGGCTGGACTACACTAACCCAAGGAAATTGTAATGGATATCACCATAAACATGAAAAATCACATAGTCAAGTACTATTATTAAAAGTGTTCAGATATAAGAATTCACTACTCATTCAAGTCACTATCTTGGTCGTTGAACAGCTGGCTCTGGGTTAGGTCGTGGCCAAAAACTAGCATTTGATTTTCCGGTTGCCCATGCCACTTGCATAGTCGCCTCACATAAATTCTTGCCTGCTCTTCGGCTTCAGCTTCAGTTCCTGCAAAGAATGAACGGATTTAATGTTGATGTTTGGAATCCACCCAAGAGCGAATTTAATGGCATTATTGCCATCCATCGAGACAAAGAGTTGATTCAAATATGACTCACCACCAACACCCAGCACCACAGCTAGTTGCTCCTGCTGCTCCATGTCCTCTCGCTCCAAGCTCAAGATGTCACCCCCAACATATACACGCATGTGAGCCTCGAAATCCTCCACATTGGCCACCCAGCCATCCTCCATGAAAATGACAGTCAGGATAACAGTGTTGGGCATGTTGGGGTCCACGGAAAATTGAGTTGCCATGATAAAACGGTGCAATTGAAGAAAGAAGACTGAAGTGACTGACACGGCAACGAAGACGGAGTCAGCTGTTCTGAAAGTCCCTCTCCTTAACCTCCAACAGGTGGGCGAAAAAGAAGAAGAAGAACAAGAAGAAGACGACGAAGAAGAAGAAGAATAACTGTGGTGTGGGTTGGTTAGGAGGTCAGAGGCAGGAGTTACTTTGGTTACTTCCAACTTTTCCGGCCAACTATGTTTCATGCAACAGCTCTGGTAATGGAGCTAATGTCAGACAGTATTCTGCAATTGAAACTGGTGCCAGGTACCAGATGACACCGCTTTGACAACATGGGTAAAGGTGCTCCTACAATGACCTCATCAACTTGTCTTTTAACTGTTTCATTTGGACGGACTTGTAAGAAATATGGTTAGTCTCTGTAATCAAAATGTGATACAATATTGTAGGCAGCATTATTCCTTATGGGTTTAGACTAATGTAAGTCTGTTCATCACTATATAATATATATTATAGCCTAAATAAAATTGTTAATTTGAATTAGTTACATGAGGCAATTTTATTTTTGTTATATATTCATATGTGTGGTGATGAAAAGACTTAAAATTGTCCTACACCATAAGAAATACTGTTCTCCACAAGACTACATCACATTTTGATTACAGAGAGTAACCACATGCCTTACAAGTCCGTCCAAATGAAAACACAAGTTAATGAGCGATGAGTTTTGACCCTATTGTGGCAGCACCTTTAGAAATAGAGCAACAGTAGAATTAATGACCATTATTGGTTGATTGATTGACTAATTCTAACTGAGACTCTTGCAGATGTCCGACTTCAAGCTCTTATTTTAGTTCGTAATCACAAAGCCTGACAGTAAGAGCTACTTTTTGGAATACATCTTGACTTCATCCTGTGACTGACTCCGCTTCTTCTCCATGGGTAAGAGATAAAGCAATGGTAGGATGGATCAATGACCTTTGATTGGTTGAATGATTGATTTACTAATGGGAACTCTTGTTGCAGATGTCTAATTTGAAGCTATAATTTTAGTTAATAATCACAAAGTTTGCGGTGGAAATGAGTTTCCAATCAGCATTTAGCTCCATTTTGAATTACATCTTAACTTTATCGTGGGACTATTCTGTTACTTTTTGTAATAAATCTTGACTTCATCCTGGGATCATTCTGCCAATGACCCCGCTTCTTCAACATGGGTAAGAAATGAATCACAACAGCAGTCGGATTTATGACAATTAATCAACAATTCTAATTTTAAAGGGAATCCTGTTGCAGATGTAAACCTGATATTTTATTGTAAGTTTTGTGACCACAAAGCCCAGAGTGTGACTAGCCATTTGCGTCACATCAGGTTTCATCGCAACCTATCCAAATTTCTCTATTGTGGATTGGGTCACTGTCGCCGTTCCTTCCGAACAGAGAGCAGCTTACGAAGTCATGTCATCAGGAACCACAAAGTTTTCTGTCACAATCGAGGAATTCACACTGCCCCGATCCCTTCAGATCAAAATGGAAAGTTTGTTTGTAGAGTTCAGCACTGCGGCACTGAATTCTTTGAACATAGAAAATTGATGAGTCATCTTCGGACAAATCACTTGGAAAGTGGTCTACATATTCCTTGCCCTTTTAGCAATTGTGAAAAAACATTTACTTCTTCATACTCCTTAACTGGTCATATCTCTAAGAAACACAAGACTCGTCAGCAACATGGCACAGGTCAGAATGTTAGAACTGAGCCAGTTGACCTGTGTAATTTTGGTCAAGACCTGCCAACCGACCTGGAAGAAAGCTTCAATGACGTTAATGTTGAAAAACCCCCTTCCAAAGAAGAATCCCTCATTGGCCTTGCCCAATTTTACCAGAAATTGGAATACAAGCACATGGTGCCTGCTTCAGTGAATCAGTATATATCATCAGAACTAAGACATTTACTAACTGATATGAATCGGACCTTTGTAAATAATGTTGCAACTACCTTAGAAAGTGAAAAGCTACCTCCAGCTCAAATTTCTGATATTCTCTCCAGTGTTGTTGATAAGAATGATGTGACGGGCACATGCAATGCTTTGCGGTCAACTTACCTGAGGAAGAAGTTTTATAAGGACCGCTTTTATTTCGTTGAACCAGAAGCAGTTCCTGAAAGTGGGCCATTTTTCTACTATGTTCCAATTGAGCAGTCTATTCAGGCTGCTTTTAAAAACAAAAGTTGGGATTTTGCCTCTTGCAAGTTCTTTAAACCGAATGCTAATGGATTACTGACAGATTTTACTGATGGAGAAGCTTTTAAGCAGAATACTTTTTTTCAAGAAAATCGTGATGCCATTCCACTAATTATTTACCAAGATGGATTTGAGCTAAGCAATCCAATTGGCCCAGCAAAAAATTTGGAACATAAATTGGAAGGTATCTACATGGCCTTTGGTAATTTACCTTCTAAAATTCGTTTTGAGAAAGATTCAATACAGCTGGTGGCAATATGCAAGAAAAATGATTTCAGTCGCCAAGAAGTGTATGCGAAGATCACTGAAGACATCATCAAACTACAGGAGTCAGGTACAGACGTGCCAAATGTTGGCAATGTTAAAGCTGGACTTGCTTTTGTTGCTGGTGACAATTTAGGGAGCCATGGATTAGCAGGATTAGTAGAAAACTTTAGTAGGTCAATATTCTTTTGCCGTTATTGTTTGGAACAAAGAAAACAATTTTATAGAACAGGAGGAGAAACCAGGGTGTTTGAACCAAGAACTGTCCCACAATATAACAATGCTGCTCGTAGAGCTACAGTTCTGCCATCGGGAAAGATTAAAAGCTTTGAGGGTGTTAAGTTTGATTCCCCTTTCAATTCAGTTCATGGTTTCTATGTCTGTACCGGATTACCACCATGCCTGGGACACGATTTAATGGAAGGTGTAATAGCCCATGATTTAAAATTGTTCATACAGTATTTTGTTAGAAAGAAATGGTTTACAATTGAAGAATTAAATCATATGATCAAATCATTTCCATATGGCCTGGAGGATATGAAAGATCGGCCTCCCATCATCAAGAAGCTTGAGAAATCGAAACTTGCAGGAGGTGCTTGGCAGATTTACATTCTTCTCCGCCTTTTCCCCCTTATAGTTTATGGTCATGTTAAGGATGCTAACGATCCAGTTTGGAAGTTACTTTTACAATTGCAAGAAATTACTGAAATTGCTGTTTCCCCTGAAATCCATGTTTCACATTTAGAGTCATTTCAGTGTCTTATTGATGAATACTTGGTGTCTAGAAGAGAACTGTTTCCATCAACGCCTTTGAGACCCAAAAACCATTTTATGGGCCACTACAGCATGTTGATATATTCCTTCGGGCCTTTGATTAAAGTATGGACTTTGCGTTTTGAGAGCAAGCATACATTTTTTAAGCGCTCTTGGAAATCGAGCAATAACAGCATAAATATTCTGCAAACCCTAGCTTTCAAACATGAGTATTTTCAGAGCTGGGTTAGAAGTGGTGGGGTCTCCAGAAGTGAAATAGAAGCTGGAGAATGCACTCCTTTCAACAAGTCTCTATATTCAGAAGCCATCCAGAAAGCCGTTTCTCAACTTTCTCAACCAGTGAGCCTCGATGAATGTGTTTCTGTGACAGTGAAGGGAACTTTGTACAAAAAAGGAAATGTTTTAATCCTCAGACAACTAACCAATTTTGGAGACTTGTTTCATGTTGGAATTATACACTTAATTTTTATTGACTCACATGGAAATGTATTGTTTCTTGTCCAGCAAGCAGAAGCTTCTCTGATCTACAAGTATGGAGCTTTTAAAATTAAGAAATTACCTGATTTTGAGTGTGTCAAACAGAATGATTTGATGCTAAGTTATTACCCTCACTGTACTTACATAAGAGATACAGAAACATATGTTTGTCTCAGGCATGCTGTAGTCAATCAGATTTTGGATGTTTAAGGTATACTGTTGCTTTGTTTGCATTTTAAAACTTGACATGAGAATTGAACAAAAATATAACTTGAAATAAATAAATACTTTTAAATTTTATCCACATTTTGACAATTTTTAAACCTCACTTCTACACAAGATAAATAAAAATGTATAAAATTGGTAATTATTCCGAATAGCAAAACAAACTAAGCTGTGTGCACTTTCGTCTGATTTTATTAATCGTAATGAAAATTGAAAACCCTGCCACAACCAACAACAACACTGTTTCTCTTCTGCTTGAAGGGCAACAACATCTGACGGCTAAAGAGGTGAAGCTAGAAGAGCCCGAACGGCTATTTAACTGTTCTGTCTCGATTGATTTTAGGAAATTTTCTTATTTATTTAATCTTTTTTTGTTGTGAGCAAGTTTTAGGTAAAAAGTTAAGTATTCTTCGCGTTTGCGTCGCGCCCAAGTGTTGGCAGCCATGACGAAGCCGCCACCGCCTTGCGCCAGCACCCTGTACCGTCCCTTGAACGTCTCGCGAACGTCGGGAACTTTCTCTACCCCTTCTCTATCTACTTTCTCCTAGAGCGCAATTTCTTTCTTATAAAAAGAAATGCAGCCTCTTCAGAATTTCCACTTGATCCGGACTTCAGACGACGACGGGATTCTACCGCCTGGTGAGTACCTGCCACTTCGCAACTTTTGAGTCTGTTACACCGAACGTGAACCTAACCTTCAAGCCACCAAACGGCTTTTGATGGGTTTTCTTGAATAGTCTTTAATTTTATCATTGAATTGCTCTGGAAACGTTAGAAAAGCAACGAACCAAGCCACGCGTGCGCTTCTTAGGTAACCATGACTGGTTTCATGTTCTGAGTGTCCATTTGTTTCGGCCTAACTTCCACAGCCTACAGTGTGCTCATGGTAGTGCCTTGCTTTCTTGTCATGTTGTGGTGAAACATTTCATCTTTAAGTCTTCTTTCCTATCTTTTATCTATGTGCAACTGAACTTTTGACCCTTATATTCCACCTGCTCTCCTGTTTAGATCTTGAACAATGCCGCTCTTCAAGGTGCAAGATAGCAAGCGCTCCAGTAAGGTGACAGTACGACGGTCCCTATCGATAGGCGCGTAACTCTGAGCGGCGAAAACATACGCGCGCAAGTCCGTCCGCCGCCTCCAAACAGTCGTATCTTGGCTGGGCCGGGACAAACCGCGCTATCTTTGCATCATTTCCTATCTAGATAGCGCGCTTTGTCGCGCCCCGGCCGAGATACGATGGTTTGTCCCGGGCGGACGTACTTGCGCGGTTACGTTCGCGCCGATCAGAGTTGCGCGCCTATCGATAGGGACCGTCGAGTAATCGCCTCTTCTCTGGCTCAACTTCTGACCTCCTGTGAACGAAAGTTGTCATTATCCAAAGACACTACCTATCGAGTGAGTTTGAGTATGGCAAGTTTATCTGCTATGCAAGGTTCTTGTACTATAACTTAGTATTGATTGCAGGTGTATGATGACTCAGATGGTTCGCTCCTGGATGACGATGAATGTTTATTGGCTCTCTCTGAGTTTTTTTCATCTAAAGGTGAACACCTTTCTATTATCGTTCTTTCAACTGAAGAAACATGGACTTCTGGTGCAATCACACCTCCATTGATTCAGAACTCTGAAAGAGTGGACTTCAGAGAAATTGTCTTGGATTCTGAACCCAATACTTCCTCTGTTGGTGAGTAACTTTATTGGTAGTGTGTTCTCATACCTGGTCGCCATGCATTTTCCAAGATTATATTTGTTGTTATTACGTTTATTTCCAGGTCCTTTTACACCTCTAACGCCCCTAAGATCAAGGTCTTCTGGCTCTATGTCTATTTGTCTACCAGTATTGCCGTATCAAGATTATGCAGCCCAACTCAAGAAAGCCCTGGAGGCTGCTGCAGCCATTCGCCACATGGCTTTGACAAGAGCCAGGAGGGCAGTTGTGAAGTCTATCACAGAAAAATTGAAGAACAAGACGTTTCAATGTGGTACTTTAAGAGAAGTCTGTTCAAAGATTCATTCAATGTGCTCCGAAGCCTTCCTTGTGCAAATGAAGGATGGTTCTGTGTCATCTTCCTTACCTTCCTTCCTGCGAGCATTGTACAGTGCTCTTGGCTACGCAAGGGAGATTGAAGGAATCACTCCAAGGAAACGGCGGAACAGACACTCAAGTGAAGAAGCTGTAGATGACCCCAGTGAAGAGGTATGTTCTTATTACCAATTTGTACATCTGTTCAGGGCTTTGTAACTTATTTAAATTTTGAGAATTTTAGAGTTCATATCCTAGTAATCGCCTGAATTCTGTTTACCTTCAATTTAATACCATGCACATTACATTATGAACTCATGCCATTCTCAAGTTTCAATAAGTTATCAACACCTGCATCTGTCAGATTACATTATGTCCATCTCTGCTAACCATTACCTTATTTCACTCAGGTACCAAATTTGTGTCTGGACTCTAATGGTTGTGCAGATGGCATGTGGGAGCCAGCCTTATCTGACGAAGACTGTATTCAGTTTGAAACTATGAGAACAACTCTCCTGGGTTATCAGCACATTCCAAGTGCCGAAGATGACAATCATGTCATGGCAATGATTAAAAAGTCTTTCCCATTGCAAAGACGCCTAATTAATCGTGCCTTGACAGTGGACCATTGGAGGGAAGTGTTTGCTTCATGGCCTCTCTTGCAGAGGTATCCCTTCTTCATGGCTCACGCTGACCTTCTAATGGGCAAGAATAACCTTCAGGTCTGGCACTCAGAGTTGAGTGCGCTGCAGACAGTGATGGATTATTTTTCTTCTGTTATTGTGGCAAAGCCCAATCTTTCAAACAAGGAGCGAATTATGAAGGAGTTGCTTGCTAAAGCAACTGAGGCATCTAATACATGTTCAAGTAGAGTGCCTTTCTTGATTGGGGCTGTGCCAGTCCTAATCCGATATTTTGGTGAAAAGGAAAGCAACTTCTTTCTGGTTACGGAGGTGGGTCATTTAGTCCCTGCATGAAAATATTATACAGTGGTTTGTGTTTTACATCTCTCTCTCTTTTTCCTGTCCCGCAGCCCCAAATAAGTGATGAGGAAGTGTTGCGGCAGTCAAGTCAAGTGTCTCACTGCCCCCTTCTAATTGTTAAAGGTATTTATTCTAGATTTGGTTTTATCATGAGTATTTTAGTATTTTGTTAGGTTCCTTATCTACTACTTTATTTCCTGTTACCAGGTTCATCTATTTTTGACCTTAGTGCTCAAGTAGCTGTTGCAGTTCGGGGACAGTTCTTACTGAAGGCGAAAGATTTCTGTCACGGGGTACTGGCAGTCATCCTTTCTTACTTTAACTTCAACATCTCTTACCCCAGAGAAGTTCACCGAACCCTAGAATTTCTGCAGAGGTAAGTAATTTAAATCAATTTCTCATACCCAATGTTTATTTTCCTGCATCTTATTTTCTTTCTTTTGTTTCAGGTTTATCCTCTTGGTTAACCCTGGAAGAGGAGGAACAGAGGAAGGAAGAGGGAAAGGAAGAGGGAAAGGAAGAGGAAATGAATTGGTGAACCCTGCTGTGGCTACTCTCACTGGCTTGCTTGGAGATTTTGAGGCCAGTCGGTCTAGGCGGACCTCAGATTCGAGTTAGTGACTGATATCTCAAACATGTTCAATATTATAGCAATGCTATTTACTTATCTTCTATGTATTCATTGTTGCCAATTATTATCAAGTTTCTCTAATAATTTCTAATGTATTTTATAATGTATTTTCCAATGCATTTTCCAATGCATTTTCAACATCTTATGGATGTAATAAACAGCAATTTGTTTCAACGTTTCCTTGGTTTGAATCATTTTTTGACACGGATAGATGAATTTTAAGCTTTCTGAAGTCTCGGATTTAAGAATCCAGATACAGATGTTTCACATGATGACGTAATAATTTTAAGCCAGCAATCCCTTATTTTTCGTACGAAGTGATGAATTTTCACAGTGGGAAATACTGATTTTTTAATGAAAATGTCACTGACATTTCATACCTTCCGTAATACTTTTAATAGTGTTAGATTCTGATTTTTTATAATTAATGAGTTTGATAAATAAGACCGAAAGGTAAGAATTTTCATACAAGATATTGATCTGAAAATTAAGACTAATCAGTCAGAATTTTTCAGACCTCAAAGTATGAAAGTTTTAGTATGAAAATTCAGACTGCAAGTAAGTAAATCGGCTTCTTACAAAAAATTATGAATTTTCAGTAAATTTTTTTAACAGTGTACCATTGCGTTACTCTGAGTAGCGCAACTTTAGCGGCCTATAGGCGGAACTTCCTTCCGGAGGGGAAGATCGGCATCGTGCCGGCGGGGGGCTACCATGGTAGAGCCAAACACAGCCACATCGCCCTCCAGTGGTTGGACTTCGAGTCACATCGACTGGGGGAGACCATCCTGACCGCGTACAACCACCGCGAGGTGAGCGTGCTCGGCCGCCCCGTCGACGGCTACGTGGAGATCGCGAGGCCGAACGGCTCTGTGGAGCGCCGAATTTACGCCTTCCAGGGGGATTACTGGCACGGCTGTCCTATCCACTTTCCACACAAAGAGGGCGAAAATCGGCTGGAGAACACAAAGCGCCTTGTGGCGCTCTTCCGGCGGGAGGGCTACGTTGTCGTGGAGAAGTGGGAGTGTGTTTTCCGCCGCGAAATGGAGGAGGACGCAGAGGTTAAGGCGTACTTCGCCGCCAACCCCACGACCCGTCAACCGCCCCTGCAACTGCGGGACGCCTTGTGCGGCGGGCGCACCAGCGCACTTCGTTGGTACCACAAAGCTGATGTGGAGCGGGGCGAGACCATTAAGCTCGCAGACATTATAAGTGAGTATCCGGCAGTGATGAAGGGTGGGATTTTTCCTCATGGACACGCTGTCATTCACATGGAGGGCGACCCTGCCATGCCGCCCCTGGACCAGTGGAACGGGGTGATCAAGTGCACGGTGCTACCGCCGCGTGACCTGTTCCTGCCCGTCCTGCCATTCAAGGCGCAAGGGAAATTGATGTTTCCTCTGTGTCGCACTTGTGTGGAAACAGGCGGGCAGGAGCTGTGCCAGCACAGCGCCGAACAGCGGCAGCTGACGGACACCTGGTGCGCCCCTGAGCTCAAGATGGCCGTGGAGAAGGGCTACCAGATCCTGACGGTGCACGAGCTGTACCAGTACCCGGGAACGATGCAGTACGATCCCGAATCGGGTGAGGACGGTTTGTTTTCTGGGTACGTGCGCCGCTTCATGGCACTGAAAATTCAGGCGAGCGGCTGGCCTGCGGGTTGCGACTCAGCAGAAAAGCAGGCCGCGTTCGTGGCCGAGGTGAAACGCCATGACGGCGTCATCATTGACCCTGCGAAGGTGGAAAAAAACCCTGGTCTAAGGACTCTGGCAAAGCTATGCCTGAACAGCATGTGGGGCAAACTGGCGGAGCGCACTCTTCGGACCAAGACAGAGCTAGTCTATGACTACGCCCGCCTCATGGCCTTGGTATCGGACCCCTGCCTCACTGTGCAGAGCCTCGTCCCAGTGGGAGAGGCGTGCTTGCAGGTGGCGTGGAAGCCCATCGAAGATACGGAGGTATCGCTCCCCACCACCTCCATCCTCCATGGCTGCTTCACCACATGCCTGGGGCGCCTGATGCTGTACAGGTACTTGGACGTGGTGGGAGAGAGGGCGTTGTACCATGACACTGACTCGGTGGCCTACATCAGTCGTCCGGGTGAGCCTGACCTCCCACTTGGTAACTGCCTTGGTGACCTATCGGACCAGATAGTGGAGGACTTCGGTGAAGGATCCTTTATCACAGAATTCGCCGCTGGCGGGCCGAAAAACTACGCCTACAAAGTGGCCGTGGGTGGGGATGTCACCAACATCAAGGTGTGCATCAAGGTGCGCGGAGTGAGTATCAACAGCTCCTGTGACGAGCTCGTCACATTCGAGCAGCTGCGCGCCATGGTGGAGGGGCACACTGCAGCAGTGGACATCCCCATCCCGCGCCAGATAGCGCGCCTTCCCTCTTGGAAGATAGTCACACGTGCCACCGTCAAAAAGTGGAGAGCCGTGAACAGCAAGCGGCGTCGCGTGGACATGGCCAGGACTGTCCCACACGGCTACAATGCATTTGGGGACGTAGAAGACGCTGAGGACCAAGAAGTCCTGGAGGCGATGGACCTTCTCATGCAGTAATAGGGAAGAAGAGAGAAAAAGAAAAAAAGAAAAAAAGAGCGCACGGGAGAAGCAGGCTGGCCCGTTCAATGATCAATCAGCTAATGAACGCCTGGGAGGTAGGCCCCTCATGACCCGCCAAGCACGTGTGAACGCCGGGTTGCCTACCACCTAGGCGCCCCGCCCCGGCTCAGTCAGAGAGTGTGTGAGAGTGCCCCTGGTGGCGGCGGCAGTCTTGGACTGTCGTCAAGCCCGGCGCGCTCCACGCACTCTCGCCCCGCCGGGGAGAGAGAGAGAGATTAGCGCAGGGGAGAAGCAGGCAGGCCCAACCCAACCGGAGCAGGGGAGCTGGTCAGGCCCCAGTGCATTACCATCCAGTACTTTTTGTGACGTAGCCCGGCGGCGCTCTCGTCGCGCCGTGACAAAACGCGTCCACCCGCGCGGCGCTCTCGTCGCGCCGTGACAAAACGCGCCCGGACTGGCCCACCCGGACCGGCCCGCCCCGCGCTGCCCCGCGCCGCCCCGCGCCGCCGCCCCGCGCCGCCGCCCCGCGCCGCCCCCGCGCCGCCCCGCGCCGCCCCGCGCCGCCCGGCCCGGTCGGTATTAATGCACGCAGGCAAAGTTCGAGAGCTCAGTTTTCGTTCAGCTCTCAGCCATGAAGTACGCGACGTGTGACCTGCAGCTTTTGCACGGGAAGGGGAAAAAAGAAACTTATGTGGTGAAAGAGTTCTCCATTTTCAAAGCTCACCAGACGGGAGAGTTCATTGCCACGACCACGTTTGGCCCACCCTACAGTGCAACAAAACTGAAAAAATGGGTCAGACATGCTAATGAGTGGACCACGGTCAGTGATCACGGGTTGGAATGGGCGGAGGGAGAGCGGCCTTACTCCACTCTAGCGAGCACTTTAGAGTGCATGACCGCTCGGTTCAAAGTGCTCTATGTCAAAGGGGACGTGAAAACCAAACTCTTGCAGTCCCTCCTCCCTGAGAAAACGGTCATAAATTTGTGCGTGTTAGATGTGCCTCCCCTGGACAAGCTGCCCGTCCTCTCGGCGCGCTGCCCCAATGTGATTCACTCCACTACGCCGTACAACGCGTGCGCTGCCAAAAACGCTCGCCGGCTCGGCTTATGGCTCGAGTTTCACCTTGCAGCAGCGCAGCCAGACACGCCCCCCGCTAGAAAATGATATAAAAGGCGATGCGTAGTGCCTTCTCGCTCATTTACTACAACAATGGACTTGTCCTTTCAGCACCCCTGTACGGCGCTCGTCGTGAGCGGGACTGGAGCAGGGAAAACCTTTTTCATGAAACGAATGATTGAACATAGAGAGGTTATGTTTAGCACCGCTTTCGACCAAATCATTTTTTATTACTCTGAATGGCAACCTCTGTACGAGGATCTCAAAGCTATCGTAGATTTTCGGCAGGAACTGCCCCAGTTAGACGACCACCCTCCCGGCCAAGGGCCTAAGTTATTGATTATCGATGATTTTATAAACGAAATTAAAAATCACAACAAAGAACTCCTTAAATTTTACATCAAGGGCTCAAGCCATCGAAATTTGTCCATTTTCTTTCTGAGTCAATGCTTGTTTCCGGACGGCATGCGACAAATCAGTCTGAACGCCAACTACATTGTCTTGTTCAAGACATCGCGAGATTTAGCCCAAATTCGGACATTTTGCCTACAAGTGGACCCGACCAACTGGCGCGCCTTGCTCGAGGCGTATGAGGACGCGACCAAGGTGGGACACACCTACATTCTGTTCGATTTCAAACCAAAACAAAGGGATCACCTCAGGATTCGAACCAAGATTTTCCCGGACGAGTCCTGTGTCATTTACATTCCAAAAAATAAGTATAAAAGAGACATGGAAGGCCCTTATTAAACCATTTTTCAATGATGGCTCCTCGTGCACACACGCATAAGGCCCTCCTTGAAGTGCTCAAGTCAGCGAAGCCCAAGTTAAGCAAGGCTATTCTGCAACACGCGGATAAAGCACTTATTTTTTCACTTTGTGAAATAGCTGATAATTTATTATCGGGGAACATCGCTCTCTCAGCAACCCAAAAATCTCAACTTAAAAAGTACAGAAACCATTTCAGGCGCCTAGCGCAACGCGGAGAGGGTTGGCACGCTAAGAGAAAGTACCTCACTCAAAAAGGGGGGTCATTTCTACCCCTTCTTTTGTCAGCCGTAGCCTCAGTCCTGCCAATGCTTTTTCGGTCATGAATCACGTTAAGAAAATGATTCTGGTCCCTCAGGAGACGGTGGCGCGACTCCACGACACGCCCACCATGACCCCACAGTCTCAGATGAGTAGTCTGGACACAGAAATGCACGGCATATTAAATAAAAAGTATGCTGATGATGCTGAAAAGTGGAAACATTACAGTGAGGCGCTCTCTCGATACTTGCATTTCGCAGGAGAGTCGCGTAAACCTCTCACCTTGGAAATACAAAACAAGCCAGACGAAACGGACAACAAGCGCGCTGCGGCCGTACGCGACCAGCTCGCTGCTGCAGTGCCGAAAACGTTTAAAGGCCAGGCTTTGCGAATTTACGATTATTTGAGTCAAAGTCATTCACCCGTCACATGGGACGCGAATGGCACCCTCTGTATTGATGATACCGTCATACCCCATTCCAACTTAATTGATTCGATTTCCGATCTCACAAGGGCGAGAAAAAATTTTCACCCAACCGGAACAGAGGCCCTATGCACTGTTTTGGCGCGCATGAACATTCCTCTCGAATTATTGGGGAATTCGACACGACGTGAACTGATTCAAAAACTAAAAGGTCAGAGTGGTGGGGGCATCATTTCTCTACCAAAAATACACCGCAAAATACAGAAAAAAGTTAAGGGACATGTCAAAAAGAAAAAAAGCGTGAAAAACACGGCCAAAAAATATGTCTGGAAAACTTGGTGAAATTTATCACGATCCTTCCCATCCTGCCGGGTACACTGGTCCTTGGAAACTTTGGCAAGCGACAAAGAGACCCAAAAAAGACATTGAAAATTATTTGCAGGCTGAAGATGCCTATACCTTGCACAAACCGGCAAGAAGGAACTTTCCACGTAATGTGACCTATGCAGATAATATAGACGAGTCCTGGCAAACCGATTTGACGGACTTGACGTCACTGAAACAGGATAATTCGGGACACACATTTGTTTTATGTGTTATTGATGTCTTTTCAAAATATGGATGGGCTATTTCTTTAAAAAATAAATCGGCCCCTTCCATTGTAAAAGGGCTTGAAACATTGTTCAAAATGACCCAGAGACGTCCTGTTCGTCTTTTTTCGGATAAAGGTTTAGAATTCAAATGCAAACTTGTGCAGGAGTTTCTGAAAAAACACAATATCAAATATATTTCTACAAATAACCCAGATATTAAATGCTCAGTCGTAGAGCGTTGGCAAAAAACAATAAAATCAAAACTGTTTAGGTACTTTACCGCAACTGGAGATTATTGTTATGTTGACGGGGTGCTAGACAAGGTTGTCCATGCTTACAATCATACTGTTTCGGTGGTGGTTTCCGGTTGTTCGAGGGTCAAGGGAATAATGGCACAGGAGATTGAACTTTGATTAAACTGATCTATATTCTAGATAATCGGGATCGATCTGAGGACACACACCTCTTAATCTAAGCGACACCGGGCGACTGCCCCTACCCTCTGCCCCGCGGCGGGCTCCAGGGCTCCCTCGCGGATTCGCGAAGGGCCCGCCGCCGGGCGCTACCGCCGCGACTGCTACTGCCTCATCGCCGCGCCGAGTCGCCCCGCTCCAGATGGCCGTGATTGACACGAGACGACTCAGCGGCGGGTCATTTGAATAAGCCCCCGTAACAGCCGCGGAGTACGAAAACTATGGCGACCTCGCCACTAAATTGTTAACCCTAAATACTATTAAGCAATCACCCAACATAAGATGCCTAATAATGGAAATGTGTGTGTGTCCATCAGTCATATACAGAGATTCAATGTTAAGCAATATTCCCAAACAGCATTGTTGTAAGAAACTTACGATAACACAAATAGTACACAATTCAAGTCAAATAACAACAAACTGCACGAAGCAATGGAACACAATGACAAAAAGAATGAATCAAAATTTTATAGGTACAAAATTTTGGTTTCCAACCTCCGCGGAGTGTAAGAATTGTCGACCCGACATATTGCACTTAAAGGCCAGAAAGAACAACGAAATTTGTCGGCCACAGAGGTACCTGAAGTCTCAATCCAATTATTGTCCGCTAAGAAGAAACATAACTACTAAACCTAATCTCTCTCTTCTTACTGGCTAACCACCGGGCAGGGACGCTGCCTCCCGTGTGACTTATCGTAGAAACTGAGTCGGAACCGTGATGGCGAAAGGGCCGTATCTTCTTCCTTTCGCAATTTAGCTGATGATGATGCCAGGCACTGCTAATGGCACCGACGGTAACCACAGTGTGCTGTGGGGGGCGTTGCACCCGCCCACAGTACGCATGACGTTCGGAGTACTTAGAAGTCATGCGCCTGGACTTGAAACCAACGCCCAATACTGAGAATTTTGGTATGAAATTCTTTGTAGCTAACGGCGTGGTAATTTCCTCAAATCCCTCGGCTGAGATAGGGTGCGCCATACGCCTTCCCAGTTCTGTCCGGCCGCCTCCCGAAGGACTTGGCTTGGGCAGCCGTGGCCACGCCAACGACTGTGCCTCCTCATTACATGACTCGGCAAAGTGAGAGAAATTTAGAATTTGGTGATCCGGGAAGGTCTGGGCGGGACTTCGCAGTTGGGTCTCACTCGCCTCGCCGCACCTCGACGAAGTATAAGTCACACAGGAGTGAGGCTCCCCGGCACAACGGCGCCAGCCAGTACCCTACACTAATTACCGTCACAAGGTAATCAACTAAAGCCTTCTCGCATATCGCGAGTTAAATGTTTCTAATTCAATTTCGTCGGGATCCCTGTCCCGGGTTTCGGCAGCTTTCCTTTTCCTAGACCTAGTTGTTTGGGAAAACGTCGGCTTCGGTGTCAAAGCATATGAACAACAAGAGCAAATAGATCTTTGTATAAATGCCATCCAAACAAACAGAACAATTTGTAGGACTAGAAGCACACCACAGAACGCAAAGATACTAATTTGATAGTCCGGTAGGACCGAAACGACCCTCTTTTGGGGCCTAGTGGGACCCGACATAGAAGCAAACTCAGGAATAACAAATGTTAAATTTTTAGAAATTACACTATTGACAGAAGTGTCCATGTGCACAAACTTGGACGGTTCTTTACTCCAAGGCCTGTTCTGTTTGGACCACAATGAAGGAAGGATGACCGTATTATTAAAAACATTGCTAAGCCTAGGGTCACAAGGGCTCTGTACATCTATTAATACATAATTTTCAGTCTTCAAGACACAATCACACGGTATGTTGATTTTGGTTGCACCAACGCTAACAGGCTCGATTTCCGATACATACGAAGGACAAATGACAGAGAGATTTTGTTGAGGATGAACAATAATGTAGTTATTTAGCCCCACAGCATAAACCTCTGTACCGGAGAACGGCGTACACTGAAATTTACAGAAATTCCTGATTGAGTCCATATTATTGAGTTCGCCATTATACAATGTCTGAATGCAAGCGCCTAACAATAAGTTTTGCGAGGTTTCCCTGGGCAATGGACAAATGTAATTTTCGAGGCAATTGGCACGCTGTGTTTCTGATAACAACCTAATTGATGAGCCATTAACAACAATCATCGTAGGAGAAGCCAAAATTTTACAGACATTATTCTTAAAAGCAAATGGCGTCGGCTGGACGTCCACAATTTTCCATGTTTCTACTGCATGGTGTACTGGGTATTTTACGACGATATCTATTGAGCCGTCATTAAAACTACAGGTCACAATGTTCAATTTATACAGCGCCGAGACACTTCTAATTGCAATTTTGGCATTAGGAGCTAGCCTTGCATTAATTTCGGACAATTCTTTTGATAAAGTTTCGGGCGGTAGGACGTTCAACGGTATTTGGTTTTGTGTACAAGATGCGTAAATTTGATCAAGGCGTTCCGCCATGAGTAATTTCAAGACCATTTCAGCAGTGCTGGAAATTGACCGTAGAGTTACATGAGTAAACCAGTCGAACATCTGAGATTTTGAATTGAGAATACGAGTAAGGGCTCTATCAATGTCTAGGAACTGAGAATGAGTATTTGCTATAAAGTCTGTCCATTTATTATTATTAATTTGGGTAACATTGACCGCCTCGCCGAGGGAGTCGAATAGTGTATCAAGTTGTGACTGAATAAGATCGTCATTTTCCAGCGCCACTGCAATGTCATCCTTTGTTGCTACTGAACAACACCAACCTAGAAGATCACCAATAAATGCCAAAGGGTTAACGGTCCGTTTACGTCGCAAGAGATGAGCTTTATGGGCCACGGCGTCGTAATGAGAGCCCAATTGCCGGTGAACGTCCCTCAAAACAGTACAGGTGCCCCTGATAGTGTCGTTTAAATCCTCAGTACCCTTGATCAATATTTTTTCCAAACTATCAATTTCACTTAGAGAGTCTAAAGCGTGGGCGTTCACATCCAATTTATACCGTACCGTGTAGCTAGATGTTTGTACTGGGGTTTTTACTTCTTTGAACACAACGCCTGGGTCGAATTTCACCAGAGCATCCCCTTTCAGTACTAAGACAGTAAGACAAACCACTAGCCCCCACATGGTAGAATCCACTTGCTCAGCGATCAAGAGATATCAAAACCTCACTGGAAGAGAGAGAAAGTAGACAATATTTACACGATTCAGCTATGCTTCAGTAAGATAACTAACAATCACAAAATTCTGGTTCTATTGATCCTATGCTGCTTCTAATATAAAAGGAGAGAGGAAAGAGAAAAAAAAATAAGGTTTTTGCAGTCGCCAGGTTAAATATGATACATATAAATAATAACTGGAGTGTTATAGAAAATTTCATATAGCATGTTTATCGTCAAATCCAGCGGTATTCCGTCCAGACCTGCCGCGATCTCAGGCATGGCTATCTCCCTGAGGCGATTGAAGGCCATGAAGTCCCTCAGCGCGACCAGCGACCGCCGCAGGTCGTCGACCGTGGGCTTGTGGAAGCAGCGGTACTTAGTTATTAAATTTACGATGATTTAGGTTCTCGCCAAATAGCGACCGCACCACCTACGAGTCTAGGCGAGGCAATAATCTCGTCTCTGAGATGAAAATAGCGTTGAAATGTCACGGCGATACCGCGAGACATTTTGACATCGTAGGAGATGCAGTGCGCCATGGAGATGTGCTGAGGGCAACTAAACAGGTCTCCCTGAACGTGGATGAGCTGCATGTCTCTGAAAGTGGAAAGAGACATGGATCACACAAAGAGCAATACAAAACGCACCAGCCGTACACCGACTCAATACCAAACGCCGTGATCAATGTCGTATGACTGCTGCCTTGAGTCCCTGTATGAAAAGTGCTAACGCCGGCAGATTTTCTTCCTAGCGTTGAGAACATGGCGTCTGTCGTGCAGATTGCCACGTATTGCCTTGTGCCGTTTCGTCAGATGCCGCTGCGTTTTTGTGGAAGTTGTTTTGGATTCGTGCAGACTGTAGGTCCCTTCGTTTGTGTGACTCATGCTTAAATCATAGTGAAACGACATTCAAACATTCCCCAGTTAATATTCGATATCGACTTTGATATCCTATTCCCCATTTAGACACTTATTTCATTTCTAATTCGCGAGGATTCCCTGTTTTCCCGTTTATTTATTCATTTAATTATTCTCGATGGGTATTCTCATTTCCCCACATTCCTTAGTGTATTCATTTATGTAAATTTGAGCTCATTTGAATATTATTATTTCTCATACAACCGCATGTTGTTAAGCCCCGCTGGGCATCCTAACCCTAAAATGTTGGTAGCAAGATCAGAGCAGGGCGGGCTGCCGAACGCTGCCACCGCAAGACCCCGGTGATCCCCTGTCTGGTAACCTGCTACCCAACCTAACCCTAAAATATCCCCCCTAAAACTAGGAAAGGTAAGGTGGTCGGACGCTGCCACAGCCCGACCCCCTTTTGACAGAGAGATAAGAGAAAGACTTCAAAAAAAAAAATCCGGACACAGCGCGTATGAATGCTCACAAATTTGGGTCGTACAGGCCTGTACTTGGCTTAAACTACCACAGAAATACTAGATTGGACATCAGAACTCTCCATTCGTCATTTACCCTAAACTTACAAAACTAGAGGTACCGCAGTCTTTATTCTCAAAAGTAAAATTACAGTAAGGAAGTCCAATTTAGTTCTAATAGTACTTTAATTCTCAAAGCGCAACGTCACTTTGATTCACTCGAAAGGTGTCCAATGCTCTTTGTCATAGCAATCTATGCAAAGGGATTTTGATGGCAAGCTGCCAGCTTGAGAAAAGGAGTGATAGCATTGCAGACAAAACTTTTGTCGCACAGCTGCATCACTCAGACAGACATTAGAATGTTCATCCGATGAAATTCCAGACGAAGAAAGAGAAGAAAGAGAGCTTTGCCTGGACAGTTCACCGGAATGAGGCGTTAGTGGGAACAGTGGCGTTCCCGTACCCTCTATATTAACTATAAAAACACTGTCGTTTTCCCCTTTTGGAGTGTTTACCCTCAAAATTTTCTGTTTCATATGATTTACATGAGTCATTCTATTCCAAACCCTACCATTACTATCCTTGAAACCTACAATATAAATTACCTTAGAGATTTTCTTCCGAATCACACCTATTCTGAACTTAGGTTGAAATTTGAGAGGATTTGCTTTTGTCGCTTTTCTTTCAAAGTAAACATACACCGCTTGTCCCCTGCGGAAAGTAATATCGCATTTGTTCCTGTCATACTTCTCTTTGTAAGTATTTCGTGCTTTCACCTGTCCTATTTGTGCTTGGCTGCGTATTAACTGCAGTGTTTTTATTCTTTGTTGTAGTGAAGTGCTGGGTGGGAGTACTGATTTTAGTGTTGCTGGCTCCTCGAGGATCCTACCAAAACATATCTGATGTGCGCTCAGCTTTGTCGCCAATGCTGGCATTTTATTCAAGTTAAATTCCACTAGAGGTAAGAATTTATGCCAGTTTTGAAAGTTAGATTTCTTGTTATCTAATAGAAATCGTAGTGCAGAAACTACTCTCTTGATCTGAGATTCCACCTTACCACTAGAAAAATGAGCATTAGATGGGCTTACAATTAGCTGGATACCTAACCTCTCAATAAATTGTATAAATTCCTTCGATCTCGACTGGGGTCCCGCATCTAGATGCAAACTTCTACAGAGTCCATACCTAGAGAACCATTCCATTAAACCCTCGATTAATGAATCTGTACAAGGCTCACTACAAGCTTTCAAATAAACTAGGTTAGAGAAACTATCACTAATAACTAAACATTGTTTATATTTGGGACTACTATGAATATGAGTGAAGTCAGCGTTTATATTTTCAAAAATTTCAGTAGAAACTTTTGATTCTAGCTTACCGTAATTCTTAAATGCTATTTTATACCTACTGCACACCCGGCAAGACTGGACATAGTCCTTAACTAATTCTTCCATGTGAAAGAAAAAATAATGTCTACGCAAAACCAGAAGCATTATACTAAGTCCACTATGTACACTCAAATCGTGGAAAAGCCTAATAACTGAGCTCGTGAGAGAAGTTGGAACAACACTTCTATATGGTGTTGTGTTTGTCACCAGCAAGCCACTTTTCAAAGCAAATTTTGGTACGCCATTTATTTTATCTGTCCTTTGTGTTGGCCTACCGTTTGAGTCAAATGTTGATATTATCTGCAACAACCTGGGGTCCTCTCTTTGAGCTGCTATAAATTTTTCAAGCGCTGGAATTTTGCTGCTCTGAGAACATGTTCCCTCTAATACCTCCCTTAGTTGTTGCCTTATGTCCATTAAAATTTTTCCTAAATTATTCTTTGAATATACATTAACACATTTCTCACATAAGCAAGTGCCCAGAAAATTATCACACTGATAGTTAGTATTCACAAGCATTTTAGGGTAAGTGTCCAACAGTAATGTGGACATAATTGAATCTTCACAAAACTTAGTTTCGAGACAGGTTCTCAAAAATTTAAGATCAATTTTGGTGTCATCCAGGCCTAAACTAGCCCTACTTTTTGCTGCTACTGGATCCTTGGCCTCTGAGATAAACTTATGGTGGCTTTTTGTTTTGGCTTTCCTGCTTTCCAAGGCATGCGCCACCGATTTATAATTGTAATTATTTACAGAAATATTTACTGGTGAAGAGTTTGACAAAAAGTAAAATTGACCCGTAAATTCTTTAACTGTCTGATCACTTGATAATAATTTTCCTAATTTCCAAATGTCTACTACAGGCGTCTGCTGCTCCCGAGTCGACGCACCGCCTTCTATCGGCCCGCTCCGCGTCTCCACCGCGGGCGCGTTCTCTGCCTGCCTGCCGCTGCCCCTCGGGCCGCTGCCCGACTCGGAACGTGACGTCACGCCCGGCGCGCTCTCTGCCCGACGCGCCTCGGCGCTGGGGGCACTGCCTGCCTCGCCGAACGTGCTGCTCGGCTCTCCGCTAGCCTCGCCACCTACCTCGCCGCCCGACGGGGACTTGAAGCGAGGAGAGCGCCGCGGCGGAGCAGACGACGGGGCTGAGAAAGGTTGTTTGTTTACAAACTCTAACTTAACCTCTCCGGCTCCCTTGTCATCCTGGTGAGAGCTTGAAGGGGTTTTAGCCCCCTCTCTCTCCTGCTCTTTTGCTGCACGACGGGTGAGTACTTGTAAAATATTATTACTTATTAATTTTGTAACAAGACTGTCTGGGATTTTCACATTTTCTGCTGTCTTCTCTGGCGGATCTATCCTGGACAAAGCATCAGCAACTTTGTTTTGGTCACTTTTAATAAACTCAAAAGTAAAGTTGAACTGTGCTAAATATGCTATAAACCGATCAAAAGGTGCCTTCGGGTTTTCCATTTGTAGCAAATACTTCAGAGATGACGCATCTGACACAACTATAAATGTATTTAACAAAAGCAACTCTGATTGGAAATATTTTACACTTTCAAACAATGACATTGCCTCTTTATGAAAAGCACTGAAGTGTTTTTGTTTTTCTGTTACAGGTTGGCTAAAATAAGCAACTGGCAAATATCTGCCACTCCGCTTCTGGGATAGCATTGCCCCAAGGTTATCTTTTGAAGCGTCAATAAAGAGCTTAGTCTCTAAATTCTCGTCAAACAATGCTAAGGTTGCTTCGGAAAGAAGGTGACTATACAAATTTTCGATAAAAGTCCTATCTTTTTCTGTCCAAACAAACGGCAGTTTTTCTATCACCATGTCATTGTAGTATTTTGTGTCTGCTGCAAAATTCTTAATGTATCGCCGGAAGTAACTGAAATAACAAATGGTAGATTTTAACTGAGCAATATTTTTAGGATTGGAGAGAGACAACAGCGGGCGGAAGCGAGTGGGGTCAGGGCGTACTGACTCCCCTGCTTTGATAATCAAGCCTAAACAAGAAAGTTCCTTCTTAAACAGGATTGCTTTGCTGGGGTTTAACCTCAAATTATTAGCTTTCATTCTCTGCAGTGTTTGATCGAACAAATCAAGCAAACCTTCAAAACTTTTTGAACCTAAAAGGATATCATCCATAAAGTAGATAGCTCCCAAATTTTTAAGGACTAGGGCCATAGCTGATTGTGCTACACTTGGTGAAATTGAAAGCCCCTGTGGTAACCTAGCAAACCTATAACCTTTATTATTATGAGTAAAACCCAGCAATAATTTACTATCTTCAGACATTTTGATAGTGAAAAAATAGTTAACAACATCCATGGTGCAAAGTAATTTCTTATCTGCTGCGAAAGACAATACATCTTGTATTGTGTAACTTTTGTAATTAGGTTTCTCTAATGTTTTATTCAAGAGGCGCGAGTCAAAAAGGACTCTGCCGATAGGGTGCTCTGCTGTAGAATTTCTTTTTTCTATGACAAAAAATGGAAGGGTTACATTACTAGGTCCCTCTTCTACTACACCCTGCTCAGCAAGTTTAGAAATTTGGTCATTAGCAATTTTCTTTTGTTTAGCCGAAAGCGGCCATTGGCGTTTAAATATCGAAATTGGCTCTTTTTGTTTCAGTTCCGCAGTGACGCCTGGAATTGTTGCGCCCTGCTTCATAGTGTAACTAAAGACTTCACTGTGTTTTCGAAGCACAGCTTGGACTTTTTCTTTCTGTTCATCATTTAAATCTGAATCGTCTAAAGATGGAAGGTCTGGGAGCTCCACCCCATCAACAACTACATTACACTGGAGTTCTTCCGAATCTATTTCTTCAAAAAGGAATATGTCGTTTTCAATTGCATATTTTATCTCTGCTAAAGTAGCCTGAGTTAACCTAGATTTTTCTATTCTAGCTTCATCTTCTGCTACAAAACCAACAATTGTGTCTTTTGACACAAAGACTTCGCCCTCTCCACAATTAAATACAGGAACCATTGGATTATCTACATGGGCACACTCAATACTCATCACATTTGGATCACCGTTGACTAACACTGGAGTAACAACTGCAGGTAAAATATCAATTTGAATTACTTTAATCATTGCGTATGAATTTGGGGCAAGACATATGTCCTCCGCAGCTACCAGCGGCATACTAGCGCTGTCAGAGTCCCCAATTTGGAAGCAAGAGAAAATTGGAGAGTGGTGATCAGAAGCTTCCTGAATTCTGGGAATTTTAATTTCTTTACCATTTATTTCAAAGGTAGCCGTTTCGGTCTTCCAAGAAATTTCTGATTTGTACTTTTTTGTAAAGTCATTTCCTAGTAGTAAATCAATATCATGCGGGAGTCGTGCGACAATAATTGGGTGCCGCACCTTGACTGAACCTACTGTTACTTCGGGATAATAAATTCCATCGACTGGGAGTGTTGTCCCATTTGCTACTCTCAACCGAATCTTTGCTGGCTGCAGCTGTGTGTTGTCCGTACACCATTTTGAATGAATAATCGTGCGAACAGCTCCTAAATCAATTGCACAATTTAATTCTAATGAATCTATCTGAAGTTTAATTTTAAAAAGTTTTCCTACCTCATCCGGATCTGATAAATTTAGAATTTCCCATTCTTTGTCCTCCCAAGGTTTACACCTGCTTTTACTTGCCAAATACCCATCTTGAAGAAAATGATAAACGTCACTTTTCGTGGCGTATTGACCTCCAAACCTCTGAAGGAAATCCTGGCCTAGTATTATTGGAGCCTCCTCTGGTAATTCTGCAATAAGTACAGGAAAGTCGCCTTTAATTTGCCCCGAAATTTGAATAGATTCCCAGCCTATTCCTATGACTTCACGTCTCTGTCTCACTACTTGACCTCCCTGTCTGCTTTTCACCACTACCACCCCAGAAGTAACCATTGGCTGCACCGCCTCCCTGTCAGCCACGTGCTCACTAAGTACAGAGTACTTAGCCTCAGCGTCAATCAGTGCGACGACGTTCCTACCCCCAAGCTTTATTTTAATTGGAAAACAATCAAATGTTGAAAGAACTATTGGGTACGGTCTGTCAGCTAAATTTTGCATAATTTGAAATTGCTCAGCTTCATAAAAGGCTGTGAGGTAGAGCGGATCATCTTTCCGTTGGCCGTCCTGCGCGCCTTGCGTTCCCACACTCCGCGGCGCGGCCGTCTGCTGGTGTCCGGTCTCCACGTCGCCCTTTCCCTGGGAATCGCCTATTGGCGTTTTATTGTTTCTAAATTGACTCTTATTTCCCCTCAGAACTGTCTGCCAATCGTCGCGAACCCGATCCCGGAAGTCCACCGGCGGCGACGACGACGGCGACGATGCGGCCATTTGCCGGTCCGTGGGACCGATCGGTGGAATCCGAGCCGGCCCGCCGGGTGCAGCTGCACCCGCGCGGTCACCGCTCTGCGGCGAGACCACCTCCACGACACGTGGCGGCGTAGCCGCCGCCTGCGCCACGTAGATGGGCACAAGTGCGTCGTAATGACCATTATCCAGCGAACCAGAAAAACTAAGATATACCGTACGTACCGGGGGATTCTCCTCACTCTCGTAAACTTGCACCCCGTCCTGTACCTGAACCTCAATCCTGAGCTCAAGCACTTCTGCTGCTGCTTGCACCTGAATGGACGTGGCAAAAACTCCATGCTGCGCATGGCTAAAACAGTACCTATCTCTATCCGTAATTGTAGTATAATGCCTAAAATGCTCCCAGTTTTGCCAGACATACTTAGAAACTAACCTCCTTAACTCACAAGTGCCCTTAAGGGTATTGAACAGTACGACAGATAATGCATGATAAAAACATGATCCATCTGCCGGTACCTTGATTAAAACTAATTTACTTAAGTCTAGAGTCCCATTATTACTATTTCTGCTGCTCTGCTGCTTCACTCTTAACGAAAATTCTTCATTTTCGGGCATTCTGCAATCCTATGTTCCAAACTCTCGCAAGCGAAACAACCGCCCCGCCTAGCTTGGCCCCCAGAAAATCCGCGTCCGCGGCCTCCGTAAAATCCCTGAGGTTGAGGTTGACCTCCCCAAGCCCCCTGGGCCGGGCCCTGACCTGTCCACACCTGAACTTGGCCGTCACCTGGCCCGTACCCCGGCTGTGGCATATTTGATAAGTGCTGCTGACCGTAACCGCCCTGGTATCCTCCCTGGTAATTATTTTGGAAACCCCCTTGGTAATTGTTTCGGTAGCCCCCTTGGCGACCGTCCTGGTACCCATACCCTCCACGGGATTTCCATCCGCCATAGTAATTCCCATTACCCCTGAAATTATTCCCTCTGTTCCCCTGCCCGCGGCCACGGCCTCTCCCGCCGCGACCGTTGGATACCGCACAAACATTCTCTGCTTTCTCTCCTGCCAATGAAAGAGTTTCTAGTTTCTCCAAAATTTTGTCCTCTACTGTTTTTTCTTTGGGCTTTCCCAAGTTTTCCAAAAGGGCTAAAATTTTAGCGGATTTGCCATTTTCCTCCGGTTTTGGTGCTGATTTTTCAAGAAGTAGTGCTTCTAACTTTTTAAGCCTTGCATTCACCTCAGCGTCTGTTTCACCCCTGTTCCTCTGCAGCAATCTGTCATTTTCAATTGCATCATTTAGCCTTGTAATAAGGTTTTTCACCGTGGTGCACCCTGCGTATTTAACCATTTCTGCGTCCTCTCGCGGCATAATTTCTAGGAGAATTTTCACCTTTTCACCCTCAGTCAGTGAAGTCTCACCGGCTGCTATATCCTGGGCCCTGAGAACAAATTCTAGTGTGGTTTCTGACGGTTTCTTACGGAGATTTAGCATCCTTGACCTGATAGACGTCCCTGTATTATTCACTGACATGTATTCTAGAAGTTCCTTTTTGTATTCTGCCCATGATTTTGTTTTTAGTGCAGTGTGTACTGATTGCAGGTAACTCGGCAAAAACTGGCCAACAAACTTCAAAACCTCGTTGCCCTCGACTCCGTGCGCGTGGTAAACCTCTGCTACGTTGTCCAGCCATCGGCTTATATTGTCTGCGTCAAAAGGACGGACAGTGGGTTGGAGTGATGTTGGTAAATCCCTGAGTGCCATGACTCTTTCCCTGTGAATATGCTTGTTTTGTTCCTCTATGTACCACAGATAATTATTTATTCCTTCAATAAAAGTGTGTAAAACTCGTTCTACGTATTTTAGTGTTCCCTCTTCTGTGTTCCCCAAGCTTCTATAATTTGAGATTGCTAATTTTAGCTTGAGAATTGAAAGTGTGCACTCTTTAAACTGGTACTCGTCGAATTCACCCTGTGTTGCAAGGACTCTAACTCCGGGGAGCGCGTCTGCTCTGATTTCGTCTGTAAGGATTAGTCCTGGGAATTTTTCTGATCTTGTGTTAGGTTTTGGAGTAGCTGGTAAAAAGGCTATTGGAAAGTTATTTATATTATTGTAAATTACCGCGGCAATTGATTTCGTATCCCTTGGCTCCCAATTATGATTATTATCTACTACAAAAACTGGTTCTTTGCCTTCAATACCTAAAAGAGTATCCACCTTTTTGAAAAATACCTTGATCATGGCGTTTGCATCCTGTCAGTGCACTAACCTGGTACACTCGGTCGCTCTCGATAATCCACGCGAAGTAATCCAAAATCGAAACTCGCAGCCACAAACACAAATCACAAATCACAAATCACACTGCTCTCCGGTCCACCCCGGTTCACTGAGCCACTGAGGGAATTCACTTCCCGCACACACGAAGACAACCCAACCCGAGTCGCCGCAGGGTTGGCGTTGAACGCGAAAGAAAAGAAATTTTATCTCAAAATTTTGACAGTAAAACCTGGCCAATACTCGACTCGACCCCGGGCCGATGCACCAATGTTTCGGTGGTGGTTTCCGGTTGTTCGAGGGTCAAGGGAATAATGGCACAGGAGATTGAACTTTGATTAAACTGATCTATATTCTAGATAATCGGGATCGATCTGAGGACACACACCTCTTAATCTAAGCGACACCGGGCGACTGCCCCTACCCTCTGCCCCGCGGCGGGCTCCAGGGCTCCCTCGCGGATTCGCGAAGGGCCCGCCGCCGGGCGCTACCGCCGCGACTGCTACTGCCTCATCGCCGCGCCGAGTCGCCCCGCTCCAGATGGCCGTGATTGACACGAGACGACTCAGCGGCGGGTCATTTGAATAAGCCCCCGTAACAATACTTATCACAGATCTATTAAAATGAAACCTGTGGATGTGACAGCAGACAAGGTTCTAGAGGTATATAATACCCTGTACCATGGATTAAAACTCACAAATAAAAAAACCAAGTTTAAAATAGGAGACTATGTCCGCATCACTCGAGAGAAAAAAAGGTTTGAAAAGGGATATACCTGGAACTGGTCAGAAGAAATTTTTAAGGTCATTCAGGTCATTCCTCATGCACTGCCGGTGTACCGCTTGGAGGATCTCGATCAGGATCCAATTGAGGGGACGTTTTATGAAATGGAACTTCAGAAGGTCACGAAGCCCGAGGCCTTCAAAATCGCATATATAGTGCAGTCAAAGGGGAAAGGAAGCAAACGAAAACACCTCGTGCATTGGAGAGGTTACCCTGAGAAAAGTCGCTCTTGGATTCTTGATTCCGACATTATTGAAACATTACATGGATTTTTACGCTTTTCTGCCGAGTAACGCGAGCCCCGACATATACCCAGAAAACAAAACATCCAATTTTAAGACCCAATTGGCTAATCGCATAGAGTTGCATGGTGATTGGCAGGCCGCCCTCATTGAGCTCCATTATCCAAACACTATCGCACAGTTGACTGAGGGCGAAAACGAGATCACATTACTGGCGCCAGACAGTGTTGACACGGTTTTCGTCAAACCAGGTTGCTATGCCAGTAAAGCCGATTTTTTGGGGGCTGTTAGTATTGCATTGACAGTCTTGACCAATGACATAGAGGGCGACCTGCCACTGACAGAGACACCTGACCACCGCGTTGAATTGCGCCCTTTACTAGCTGATAGGCCCGATATGAAAATTCATTTCTCCCCGCGCCTCGCCCTACAGCTTGGCCTCGAAGGTCATGGACCTTTCCCAGCCCACGAGAAACTATGTGGAGTGAAACCCGTTGATATAACTTTAGGCATAACCCAACAGTTGTTTATTTACATGGACATTCTCACTGACCAAATAATCGGACACACGAGGGCTCCGCTTTTACGTACAGTCCCCGTCAACACACAAGCCCAGTACGGAACCATGTCCGTCGTCCATTTTGAACACCCCCTCTACTTCGATTTGAGCACAAAATCGTTTGAGAGCGTCGAGTGCTATATAAGAGACCAAAAAGGGCACTTGGTAGCATTTGATTTCGGAACCTTGACTCTACTGGTTCACCTACGAAAACGAACACGATAAAAAATGACCCTAATTACTCAATACTATCTAAACCAAGCCGGGGGTGGAGCAGGCCCGTATTATGCTGGCGCTGCCTTTCAGAAAGGCTACGGCGTAGGCTCGTGGCTAGGAGGCCTCTTTCGGTCCATTCTGCCCGTCCTTCGAAGTGGCGCCGCAGCCGTTGGGAAAGAAGCGGTGCGCGCAGGCAGCCACGTCCTTGCCGATATCGCTGGAGGTGAAGGTCTTAGGACCAGCGCCAAGCGTCACATACAGCAGGCCGGCGATAACTTGGCTAGCTCACTCAAACGCAAAGCAGAGAGCATGAACGGCTCTGGACGTATAAAAAGGCGTAAAACGACAAGGAAGCCTCATTCTGCTAAAGTGACTCGAAGGAGAAAGACCTTAGCTCCTGACAATTATTTCAGCTAAAAAAACAAAAAAAAAAAAACATGGCATTCATGCATTCAGCATCAAATCAATGCCTCCGTTCAGAACTTGACTTGTGGATGGTTCCACCCACACAGACAGCGCTGGAGGCCACACACTGGGTGCCCTACAAGCCCCTCACCACACTGGACTCAGCCAACACCGTTGAGTTCTGTATCCCCGGGGCGGGGAGCGAGTACATCGACCCAGCACACACGATTCTTCTGGTTAAGGCCAAGATCGTGAACGCTGATGGGACAGACATTGTTGCCGCAAACAATAGTGACGCCACTCCCGTGAATTACGCGTTGCATGCGCTTTGGAGCCAAGTGGACGTGAGCCTAAACCAAAAAGTGATTTCACATTCCAGTATGACCTATCCTTACCGCGCCTACATCGAATCGCTGCTTAATTATGACAGTTCAGCCAAACAGTCACACATGACGCAACGGCTCTGGTATCAAGATACACCAGGCCACTTTGATTCCCTAGACGGAGCAGAAAATTTAGGACTGGCCTGGCGCAGGGCCCGCACAGCACGCAGTCGTCCCTTTGAAATGATGGGTCCATTGCACATTGATTTCTTTAACCAAGATCACTTCCTTCTCAATAACGTTGAATTGAGAATTAAACTCATTAGGAATCGAGATGCCTTTACACTCATGTCCACTGCAGGGACAGAAAAAATCAAGCTTCTGGACGCTACACTTTTCGTTAGGAAAGTTACTATTTCCCCGTCTGTGCTTCTCGCACACGCACAGGCCCTAGAGAAGGCCCCTGCCAAATACGCAGTCAACCGTGTCGACATTCGAACAGTCACTATTGGACAGGGACTCCGTGATAAAAATATTGATAATCTGTTTTTGAATCAGTTACCCCAAAGAATTGTTATTGGGTTCGTTGACAATCGTAGCTATAACGGCGATTTTTTAAGGAATGGATTCAATTTTCAACACTTTAATTTAAATTATCTTAGTCTCATGGTGGACGGGCACCCTGTGCCCACACAGCCTTTGACCCCCGATTTCCCGAACGGACTATACATGGAATCATACAACACATTGTTCTGTGGAACAGGCGTTCATTGGAAAGACGAAGGGAATCAAATCAAATACGAAGATTACCCCAAGGGCTTGACGCTTTTCGCATTCGATTTGTCACCCGACCTGTCCGCTAGTGAGCCACACTGGAATTTACAGAAACAGGGCACACTGCGACTTGAGGTTAAGTTCGGCGAGGCCCTAGCCCAGCCGATAAACTGCATAATTTACGCCGAATTTCAGAACTTAATTGAAATCGATAAAAATCGAAACGTTGTTGTGGATTACAACGTCTAAAAAATGGATGGACACACCCTAGAAAACTTAATGAAGAAAGACAAACACGTGGCGCCCTTCTTTGAAGGCGTTTTCGCTGCAGACACACTCCCACGCAGACTCCATAAGCGCCCCGCCCTACTCATTTGTAACACAGACCCCCTGTGTAAGCCAGGCCAACATTGGATTGCATTTTACATTGATAAAAACGGCGAGGGTGAGTACTGGGATTCGTACGGCCTCCCACCAGTGGTGAAACTCCACAGAAAATTTTTAGACCGACTCTGCCGAAAATGGACGTACAATCCAACGAGTTTGCAAGACATCGACTCGAATGTATGTGGACAGTACTGTGTCATGTACTTGGTACATCGAGCTCACGGTTTTTCGCTACGTTCATTTGTCAAAACATGTTTTACTGATAGTCCGAAAATAAATGATCAACGGGTACGAACCATGTTCAAACGCATGTTCGCACACAAATGCAAATGCATTTTACCTAGTGATTCACATTCGCAAAAGAGTTGTGAACGGAAAAAATAAAAATATTTTTTTAAAAAAAAATTTATTTTAAAAAAATAAAAAAATTTAAAAAAAATTTAAAAAAAATTTAAAAAAATTTAAAAAAATTTAAAAAAAATTAAAAAATTATAAAAGTTTTTTACAAACACAAAAAATAATAATAAAACATAAAGGAACTGACACAAAAGAGAAATTTGTGCTGGTTAAGGTGGTACCTCCACAGCGCATGCTTAGTACAAATAGTGTCCGTAAAGGGTGCGCCACAGTCGCGGCGCAGCGGCATAAAAAGGCAAGCGCTCCAGTCACACGCATCAGTATGTGCTCGTCAGTCGTCACGATGGAATCGCTCCGCTTCATGCTCAACTACTGGAACCAGAAAGAACTGGTAGCCTCGCAGGCCACAGATTCAGTCCAGATCTGGAAAAAGGGTCTTCTCCAAGACGAGTACAGTTGGCAAAACTCAGGACTACCTCGCCCATTATGACCGCTTGCAGTCCCATCTCATTCATTACATTATGCTGCGCGACAAGCCTTTCATTCTCGTTGAGAGAGATGCTAACTTCAAGGAGGTGGATGGTGTCCCCCAATTCTCTCAGGTCTATTTGGGCTTAACGGCATGGACGTCCATCCTGAAATTAGGCATGACTGTGTTCGAAGTTTTCACCCCCTTAGACGATTTACTCGAGTGCTGTTGAGTTCACCCATCGTAAGATAAGGCGCACGGGAGACAGCAAGCAGGCCCGCCCCACCAACAGTCGCGCGGGTGACCTGGGGACAGAGCGCAGCGGGTTGCCTATACACCAGGCGCTCCGCACACACAAGCGCACAGTGGGCTGCCCTTGGTTCCAGGCTGTCAGGTGACTTGGGGGCCTCGAAGGGTAGGTGAGACCCACCTCTTGGGTTAGGTTAGGTTACACCCCTCATCTTCACCTCGCCCAAAAAAAAAACAAAAAAATAAAAAAAATCCGAAAAGAAATATTCGGACTTAGGTTGGGTTAGGTCTCCTTGGGTGACATGGGGACATGTTACCTGGGGGGTACAAGATGGCGGGGGTGACCAGGGGGGATCTATACTACTGGCCACCATCACCTCTTCGCTGGGAAGGGCATCGCCCAAACCACTGATCTGCATGACCTCCTCCCTGAAAACCGTGTTGAAGCGTCGTAAATGACGCTCACGGCTCTGCGAACGTCCTAACGTCAGAGCTCTTTATTTGTGCAGTGGATCTTTGTTGATGGGAATGATAGCCCCGATATGAAATAATCTAATTTCTGTCTTCTTAATTAGACCTGGTGGTATTGTGTGCCAGAGAGACCTAATCAAGTTGCTAGTTGAAAGGGACAAAGTACCACAAGCTGTGTGTTTGTAACTTGTGACATTTTCATATACTGTATACTGATGGATTTGATGTGCTGCCTGCTTTCCACTCGTGTTTGCAAAGCTTTGCCATAACTTGGTAGTCTCGCTCAGCTTGCTTTGTCTGTAAGTTAGCTTGTAACGATTCACCCAAAGAAATGGTTTCACTGGCGACTTTTGTTTGAGACTGAGAAAATGTTTCCCCTGCCGAGGAACGGGGGACGTTCATTTCTCCTACCTAAATATTCGCCTACCTGTCTGATTCGCCTACCTAAAATTCGCCTACCTAATAAAAATATTGAATAAAAAAATTGAATAAAAATATTGCTATATTTCGCCTACCTAAAATTCGCCTACCTAATAAAAATATTGAATAAAAAAAAATGAATAAAAATATTGCCATATTCCGCCTACCTAAAATTCGCCTACCTAATAAAAATATTGAATAAAAAAATTGAATAAAAATATTGCCATATTTCGCCTACCTAAACTCCGCCTACCGAATAAAAATATTGAATAAAAAAATTAATTTAAAAAATGGGCACATTTCGCCTACCTATTTTTCGCCTACCTATGTAAATCGGAAAAAATGTTCGCCTACCTCGTTTTTCGCATACCTAATAAAAATATTCAATTAAAAAATTGAATAAAAATGTGCGCACGTTTCGCCTACCTGCGAAAAATTTCTCATGAACCGTTTTGTCGCTATGGTGGCCCCAGTTGCACGAACCTCCTCCCCGCCACGCTGCGCCTCGCGAGGTGGCCAAGGCCGTGCGAGAAAAGAGGCGTCGTCGGGGACCCGCGACGGCCTTCCTCCTGCCCCGCCGCGCTGCGCCACGCCAGGTGGCCAAGGCCGTGCGAGAGGAGAGGCGTCGTCGGGGACCCGCGACGGCCTTCCTCCTGCCCCGCCGCGCTGCGCCACGCCAGGTGGCCAAGGCCGTGCGAGAGGAGAGGCGTCGTCGGGGACCCGCGACGGCCTTCCTCCTGCCCCGCCGCGCTGCGCCACGCCAGGTGGTCAAGGCCGTGCGAGAGGAGAGGCGTCGTCGGGGACCCCACTGCAGGAACGCGCATGCCAAGGTTGGCGAGGCGGCCAAAGAGGGGCTGTATTTGCTGTAAGCAAGCGACGCCTTGAGCCTACGGGCCGCATCTCGCGTCACTCAGAGGCTATGACCGAATCTGTTCACCGGATGGTGAGAGGAGCGTCATCGGGCACTTCTTGTGACTTTGTAACTACGCGTCGGCCACGCTTGAATTGGAGCCTGCGACGGCCTGCGTTGTCAAGTTAGTGATTAACTGTGCCTCTCCTTGTTTTCCTCCGTATTGTATTCCTTTAGGGGGTGAATAAGGGAGGTGCAGGTGAGTACGACGCACATAAACAGCAGCGGGTCGAGCGTCTCATCTTTATCGCCGAAATAAACGATACCGCAATGCGATGTCGTTGTTTGTTGTTGTGCTCTCCTTACCCGAGTACTGAGTTCGAGGTCCTCGAGGTAGGCCGGCCTGTCGATCAGACCTCGTCGACGGTTTGCCTGCGATGCGGGGAGCCGCAGGTGAGTGCGGTACGCACCGATATCCCCCGCATGTAGCTTTCAAGCATGCGGCTTCGCTTCAGACCACCCACAACACCCGACCCAGTTGCGTCAAAGCGAAACCGTGATTAACCATTTGCTTGTTCCTCTGCGTCTCTACTATCACCACGTTTACGACTGCAATCGTTAAGATTTGTGGGGCGCATACTCTAAAGCAAAAACGCACTTTTTGGTCCTGCGAGCTGCGTGCAACGACGGGCATGCAGCTAGGGGTCATGGGGGAAGTCCGGCGGAGGGAGTAACAGCTTCTCTCTGAGGACGGCCTGAAACCGCGGATTGTAAAATGTTGCAGATCCGAGTTCAAATGCCGCTTACCGTAGATAGGTGGAGAAGCAGTTTTACTTTCCTCCTTCGGACGCCGCCCATGGCGTTTATAGTGCACAGCGTGTTCGTCCCTCACTCGTGGCCTATTTCTGAGGTTCTTTTCACAATCTGTCACTGTTTCAGGGGTAGCTGTAGATTCAGCTGGTCACCATCAGATTTTCATCGAGTCGTGGCAGCAAGGCAGAAGAGGCGCTCATGTTTGGCCCGAGCAGAGCACTTCACCCACCCTTCGTTTTGCTGCGCCATCCCGAGGAACGAGTAATCAATTCACCAACAACTCGCAGGATGGGATTGCCGTCAGCGAGCTGTTGGGGAACTTCCTCTGGCCTGGTCCTTCGGATTTCATGTAGGTGATGTAGAGGGCACCCATAAAGTACAGCAGGGGTGTGCCAGAAAACCGTTGAGGCGGCCAAAATTCTAGACGCGTTTTGAGCTCCAGAGTCGCTAAATGGGACTCGAATCGAACGTTTGACCCCACCAATGGAGTCCTTGTCCGGAGAGCAATCCATTGGTGGGGTCACACGTTCGATTCGAGTCCCATTTAGCGACTCTGGAGCTCAAAACGCGTCTAGAATTTTGGCCGCCTCAACGGTTTTCTGGCACACCCCTGCTGTACTTTATGGGTGCCCTCTACATCACCTACATGAAATCCGAAGGACCAGGCCAGAGGAAGTTCCCCAACAGCTCGCTGACGGCAATCCCATCCTGCGAGTTGTTGGTGAATTGATTACTCGTTCCTCGGGATGGCGCAGCAAAACGAAGGGTGGGTGAAGTGCTCTGCTCGGGCCAAACATGAGCGCCTCTTCTGCCTTGCTGCCACGACTCGATGAAAATCTGATGGTGACCAGCTGAATCTACAGCTACCCCTGAAACAGTGACAGATTGTGAAAAGAACCTCAGAAATAGGCCACGAGTGAGGGACGAACACGCTGTGCACTATAAACGCCATGGGCGGCGTCCGAAGGAGGAAAGCAAAACTGCTTCTCCACCTATCTACGGTAAGCGGCATTTGAACTCGGATCTGCAACATTTTACAATCCGCGGTTTCAGGCCGTCCTCAGAGAGAAGCTGTTACTCCCTCCGCCGGACTTCCCCCATGACCCCTAGCTGCATGCCCGTCGTTGCACGCAGCTCGCAGGACCAAAGAGTGCGTTTTTGCTTTAGAGTATGCGCCCCACAAATCTTAACGATTGCAGTCGTAAACGTGGTGATAGTAGAGACGCAGAGGAACAAGCAAATGGTTAATCACGGTTTCGCTTTGACGCAACTGGGTCGGGTGTTGTGGGTGGTCTGAAGCGAAGCCGCATGCTTGAAAGCTACATGCGGGGGATATCGGTGCGTACCGCACTCACCTGCGGCTCCCCGCATCGCAGGCAAACCGTCGACGAGGTCTGATCGACAGGCCGGCCTACCTCGAGGACCTCGAACTCAGTACTCGGGTAAGGAGAGCACAACAACAAACAACGACATCGCATTGCGGTATCGTTTATTTCGGCGATAAAGATGAGACGCTCGACCCGCTGCTGTTTATGTGCGTCGTACTCACCTGCACCTCCCTTATTCACCCCCTAAAGGAATACAATACGGAGGAAAACAAGGAGAGGCACAGTTAATCACTAACTTGACAACGCAGGCCGTCGCAGGCTCCAATTCAAGCGTGGCCGACGCGTAGTTACAAAGTCACAAGAAGTGCCCGATGACGCTCCTCTCACCATCCGGTGAACAGATTCGGTCATAGCCTCTGAGTGACGCGAGATGCGGCCCGTAGGCTCAAGGCGTCGCTTGCTTACAGCAAATACAGCCCCTCTTTGGCCGCCTCGCCAACCTTGGCATGCGCGTTCCTGCAGTGGGGTCCCCGACGACGCCTCTCCTCTCGCACGGCCTTGACCACCTGGCGTGGCGCAGCGCGGCGGGGCAGGAGGAAGGCCGTCGCGGGTCCCCGACGACGCCTCTCCTCTCGCACGGCCTTGGCCACCTGGCGTGGCGCAGCGCGGCGGGGCAGGAGGAAGGCCGTCGCGGGTCCCCGACGACGCCTCTCCTCTCGCACGGCCTTGGCCACCTGGCGTGGCGCAGCGCGGCGGGGCAGGAGGAAGGCCGTCGCGGGTCCCCGACGACGCCTCTTTTCTCGCACGGCCTTGGCCACCTCGCGAGGCGCAGCGTGGCGGGGAGGAGGTTCGTGCAACTGGGGCCACCATAGCGACAAAACGGTTCATGAGAAATTTTTCGCAGGTAGGCGAAACGTGCGCACATTTTTATTCAATTTTTTAATTGAATATTTTTATTAGGTATGCGAAAAACGAGGTAGGCGAACATTTTTTCCGATTTACATAGGTAGGCGAAAAATAGGTAGGCGAAATGTGCCCATTTTTTAAAATTTTTTTTTTATTCAATATTTTTATTCGGTAGGCGGAGTTTAGGTAGGCGAAATATGGCAATATTTTTATTCAATTTTTTTATTCAATATTTTTATTAGGTAGGCGAATTTTAGGTAGGCGGAATATGGCAATATTTTTATTCATTTTTTTTTATTCAATATTTTTATTAGGTAGGCGAATTTTAGGTAGGCGAAATATAGCAATATTTTTATTCAATTTTTTTATTCAATATTTTTATTAGGTAGGCGAATTTTAGGTAGGCGAATCAGACAGGTAGGCGAATATTTAGGTAGGAGAAATGAACGTCCCCCGTTCCTCGGCAGGGGAAACATTTTCTCAGTCTCAAACAAAAGTCGCCAGTGAAACCATTTCTTTGGGTGAATCGTTACAAGCTAACTTACAGACAAAGCAAGCTGAGCGAGACTACCAAGTTATGGCAAAGCTTTGCAAACACGAGTGGAAAGCAGGCAGCACATCAAATCCATCAGTATACAGTATATGAAAATGTCACAAGTTACAAACACACAGCTTGTGGTACTTTGTCCCTTTCAACTAGCAACTTGATTAGGTCTCTCTGGCACACAATACCACCAGGTCTAATTAAGAAGACAGAAATTAGATTATTTCATATCGGGGCTATCATTCCCATCAACAAAGATCCACTGCACAAATAAAGAGCTCTGACGTTAGGACGTTCGCAGAGCCGTGAGCGTCATTTACGACGCTTCAACACGGTTTTCAGGGAGGAGGTCATGCAGATCAGTGGTTTGGGCGATGCCCTTCCCAGCGAAGAGGTGATGGTGGCCAGTAGTATAGATCCCCCCTGGTCACCCCCGCCATCTTGTACCCCCCCAGGTAACATGTCCCCATGTCACCCAAGGAGACCTAACCCAACCTAAGTCCGAATATTTCTTTTCGGATTTTTTTTATTTTTTTGTTTTTTTTTTGGGCGAGGTGAAGATGAGGGGTGTAACCTAACCTAACCCAAGGGGTGGGTCTCACCTACCCTTCGAGGCCCCCAAGTCACCTGACAGCCTGGAACCAAGGGCAGCCCACTGTGCGCTTGTGTGTGCGGAGCGCCTGGTGTATAGGCAACCCGCTGCGCTCTGTCCCCAGGTCACCCGCGCGACTGTTGGTGGGGCGGGCCTGCTTGCTGTCTCCCGTGCGCCTTATCTTACGATGGGTGAACTCAACAGCACTCGAGTAAATCGTCTAAGGGGGTGAAAACTTCGAACACAGTCATGCCTAATTTCAGGATGGACGTCCATGCCGTTAAGCCCAAATAGACCTGAGAGAATTGGGGGACACCATCCACCTCCTTGAAGTTAGCATCTCTCTCAACGAGAATGAAAGGCTTGTCGCGCAGCATAATGTAATGAATGAGATGGGACTGCAAGCGGTCATAATGGGCGAGGTAGTCCTGAGTTTTGCCAACTGTACTCGTCTTGGAGAAGACCCTTTTTCCAGATCTGGACTGAATCTGTGGCCTGCGAGGCTACCAGTTCTTTCTGGTTCCAGTAGTTGAGCATGAAGCGGAGCGATTCCATCGTGACGACTGACGAGCACATACTGATGCGTGTGACTGGAGCGCTTGCCTTTTTATGCCGCTGCGCCGCGACTGTGGCGCACCCTTTACGGACACTATTTGTACTAAGCATGCGCTGTGGAGGTACCACCTTAACCAGCACAAATTTCTCTTTTGTGTCAGTTCCTTTATGTTTTATTATTATTTTTTGTGTTTGTAAAAAACTTTTATAATTTTTTAATTTTTTTTAAATTTTTTTAAATTTTTTTAAATTTTTTTTAAATTTTTTTTAAATTTTTTTATTTTTTTAAAATAAATTTTTTTTTAAAAAAATATTTTTATTTTTTCCGTTCACAACTCTTTTGCGAATGTGAATCACTAGGTAAAATGCATTTGCATTTGTGTGCGAACATGCGTTTGAACATGGTTCGTACCCGTTGATCATTTATTTTCGGACTATCAGTAAAACATGTTTTGACAAATGAACGTAGCGAAAAACCGTGAGCTCGATGTACCAAGTACATGACACAGTACTGTCCACATACATTCGAGTCGATGTCTTGCAAACTCGTTGGATTGTACGTCCATTTTCGGCAGAGTCGGTCTAAAAATTTTCTGTGGAGTTTCACCACTGGTGGGAGGCCGTACGAATCCCAGTACTCACCCTCGCCGTTTTTATCAATGTAAAATGCAATCCAATGTTGGCCTGGCTTACACAGGGGGTCTGTGTTACAAATGAGTAGGGCGGGGCGCTTATGGAGTCTGCGTGGGAGTGTGTCTGCAGCGAAAACGCCTTCAAAGAAGGGCGCCACGTGTTTGTCTTTCTTCATTAAGTTTTCTAGGGTGTGTCCATCCATTTTTTAGACGTTGTAATCCACAACAACGTTTCGATTTTTATCGATTTCAATTAAGTTCTGAAATTCGGCGTAAATTATGCAGTTTATCGGCTGGGCTAGGGCCTCGCCGAACTTAACCTCAAGTCGCAGTGTGCCCTGTTTCTGTAAATTCCAGTGTGGCTCACTAGCGGACAGGTCGGGTGACAAATCGAATGCGAAAAGCGTCAAGCCCTTGGGGTAATCTTCGTATTTGATTTGATTCCCTTCGTCTTTCCAATGAACGCCTGTTCCACAGAACAATGTGTTGTATGATTCCATGTATAGTCCGTTCGGGAAATCGGGGGTCAAAGGCTGTGTGGGCACAGGGTGCCCGTCCACCATGAGACTAAGATAATTTAAATTAAAGTGTTGAAAATTGAATCCATTCCTTAAAAAATCGCCGTTATAGCTACGATTGTCAACGAACCCAATAACAATTCTTTGGGGTAACTGATTCAAAAACAGATTATCAATATTTTTATCACGGAGTCCCTGTCCAATAGTGACTGTTCGAATGTCGACACGGTTGACTGCGTATTTGGCAGGGGCCTTCTCTAGGGCCTGTGCGTGTGCGAGAAGCACAGACGGGGAAATAGTAACTTTCCTAACGAAAAGTGTAGCGTCCAGAAGCTTGATTTTTTCTGTCCCTGCAGTGGACATGAGTGTAAAGGCATCTCGATTCCTAATGAGTTTAATTCTCAATTCAACGTTATTGAGAAGGAAGTGATCTTGGTTAAAGAAATCAATGTGCAATGGACCCATCATTTCAAAGGGACGACTGCGTGCTGTGCGGGCCCTGCGCCAGGCCAGTCCTAAATTTTCTGCTCCGTCTAGGGAATCAAAGTGGCCTGGTGTATCTTGATACCAGAGCCGTTGCGTCATGTGTGACTGTTTGGCTGAACTGTCATAATTAAGCAGCGATTCGATGTAGGCGCGGTAAGGATAGGTCATACTGGAATGTGAAATCACTTTTTGGTTTAGGCTCACGTCCACTTGGCTCCAAAGCGCATGCAACGCGTAATTCACGGGAGTGGCGTCACTATTGTTTGCGGCAACAATGTCTGTCCCATCAGCGTTCACGATCTTGGCCTTAACCAGAAGAATCGTGTGTGCTGGGTCGATGTACTCGCTCCCCGCCCCGGGGATACAGAACTCAACGGTGTTGGCTGAGTCCAGTGTGGTGAGGGGCTTGTAGGGCACCCAGTGTGTGGCCTCCAGCGCTGTCTGTGTGGGTGGAACCATCCACAAGTCAAGTTCTGAACGGAGGCATTGATTTGATGCTGAATGCATGAATGCCATGTTTTTTTTTTTTTGTTTTTTTAGCTGAAATAATTGTCAGGAGCTAAGGTCTTTCTCCTTCGAGTCACTTTAGCAGAATGAGGCTTCCTTGTCGTTTTACGCCTTTTTATACGTCCAGAGCCGTTCATGCTCTCTGCTTTGCGTTTGAGTGAGCTAGCCAAGTTATCGCCGGCCTGCTGTATGTGACGCTTGGCGCTGGTCCTAAGACCTTCACCTCCAGCGATATCGGCAAGGACGTGGCTGCCTGCGCGCACCGCTTCTTTCCCAACGGCTGCGGCGCCACTTCGAAGGACGGGCAGAATGGACCCAAGTCACAAGCTTCAAAAAGCTCAATCACAAAGGCCAGTTTGGCATCGATTAAAGCCGAAAAGCATTTGTTTATGCCTAGCATCGTGATCCCGCACAGTTTTAGCTGCATGCTTAACAGTGATTTCAAAAATATTTCGGAAGTCACAAGACTCAAGTGCATTAATTAGAAAGTCGCATTTTCGCATAAAAGTAAGCCGAAATGCGTGTTTTTAAGCCTGGCCTTTCGATATTGCATAGTTTTAGCTCGATTGGTGTTGGGCACTTATGATGATAATTCTTGTCACAAGTTACGAGTGCCTTCAGCAAAAAAACCCATTTTCACACTAAAATCACCAAAAAAACGTTGTTTTTAGGCTTTTTGTTGTAATCCTACTCAGTTTTAGCTCGATGTGCAACATAACTCTAAAACAATATGCTCAACTCACAAGCTCCGAGAAGCTCAAACACAACGGCCAGTTTCTTATTAATTTAGGCTGAAAAGCGTTTGTGTATGTGATCCCGCACAGTTTTAGCACCATGTTTGACAGTGACTTTCAAACGTAAATCCGAAGTCTCAAAACTTAAGTGCCATCAACAGAAAGGCGAATTTTTGCAAAAAAGATAGCCGAAATGCGTGATTTCAGGCCTTGCCTTTCGATCCTGCATTGTTATAGCGCAATTTGTGTTAGAGACTTATGAGTATGATTCTTATCACAAGCTACAAGGGCCTTCAACAAAAAATTGCATTTTCACACGAAAGAAAGCAGAAAACCGTCCTTTTAGGCTTTTCGTTGTAATCCTACGGTTTCAGCTCGATGAAGCAACATTACTTTAAAACATTGTTCTCAAGTCACAAGCTCCGAAGAGTTTAAACACAAAGGCCAGTTTCGCGTTGATTAAGCAGAAATGCATTTATTTATGCCTAGCATCGTGATCCCGCACAGTTCAAGCCCCATGCTTGACGGTGACTTTCAAACATTATTCGGAAGTCAAAAGACTCAAGTGCTTTAACAGAAAGTCTCATTTTTGCATAAAAGTGAGCCGAAATACGTGTTTTTAAGGCTTGCCTTGCGATCCTGCATAGTTTTTGCTCCATGCTTGACAGTGACCTTCAAACATAATTCGTAAGTCACAAGACTCAAGTGCCTTGAAAAGAATGAAACATTTTTGCATAAAAGGAAGCCGAAATGCTTGTTTTTAAGCCTGGCCTTTCGATATTTCATAGTTTTAGCTCAATTTGTGTTAGAGTCTTATGAGTATGATTCTTGTCACAAGATACAAAGGCTTTCAACAAAAAATCGCACTTTTACACGAATATAAGGAGAAAAGCGTGCTTTTAAGCTTTTCGTTGTAATCCAACACAGTTTTAGCTCGATGTTCAACATAACTTTAAAACAATATGCTCAAGTCACAAGATTTAAAAAGCTCAATCACAAAGGCCAGTTTCGCGTCGATTAAAGCCGAAAAGCATTTGTTTATGCCTAGCATCGTGATCCCGCACTATTTTAGCTCCATTTTGACAGTGACTTTCAAACATTATTCGGAAGTGACAAGACTCAAGTGCTTTAACACAAAGTCTCATTTTTGCATAAAAGTGAGCCGAAATGCGTGTTTTAAGCCTTGCCTTTTGATGCTGCATAGTTTTAGCTCGATTGGTGTTGGAGACTCATGCGGATGATTCTTGTGACAAGCTACAAGGGTTTTCAACAAAAAATTGCATTTTTACACGACAATAAGCAGAAAAGCGTGCTTTTCGTCTTTTCGTTGTAATCCTACACAGTTTTAGCTCGATGAATCACCATGACTACGAGGAGTTTAAACACAAAGGCCAGTTTCGCGTTGATTTAAGCCGAAATGCATTTATTTATGCCTAGCATCGTGATTCTGCACAGTTTAAGCTCCATGCTTGACACTGAATTCAAACATAATTCGGAAGTCACAAGACTCAAGTGCCATCAACAATAAAGGCGAATTTTTAGATAAAAGATAGCCGAAATGCGTGATTTTAAGCATTGACTTTCGATCCTGCATAGTTAAAGCTCGATAAAGCTTCGAAAAGCTCAAACACAAAGGCCAGTTTCGCAATGATTTAGGCATAAAAGCACTTATTGATGACTAGCATCGTGATCCCGTACAGTTTTAGCTGCATGCTTAACAGTGATTTCAAAAATATTTCGGAAGTCACAAGACTCAAGTGCATTAATCAGAAAGTCGCATTTTCGCATAAAAGTAAGCCGAAATGCGTGTTTTTAAGCCTGGCCTTTCGATATTGCATAGTTTTAGCTCGATTGGTGTTGGGCACTTATGATGATAATTCTTGTCACAAGTTACAAGTGCCTTCAGCAAAAAAACCCATTTTCACACTAAAATCACCAAAAAAACGTTGTTTTTAGGCTTTTTGTTGTAATCCTACTCAGTTTTAGCTCGATGTGCAACATAACTCTAAAACAATATGCTCAACTCACAAGCTCCGAGAAGCTGAAACACAACGGCCAGTTTCTTATTAATTTAGGCTGAAAAGCGTTTGTTTATGTGATCCCGCACAGTTTTAGCACCATGTTTGACAGTGACTTTCAAACGTAAATCCGAAGTCTCAAAACTTAAGTGCCATCAACAGAAAGGCGAATTTTTGCAAAAAAGATAGCCGAAATGCGTGATTTCAGGCCTTGCCTTTCGATCCTGCATTGTTATAGCGCAATTTGTGTTAGAGACTTATGAGTATGATTCTTATCACAAGCTACAAGGGCCTTCAACAAAAAATTGCATTTTCACACGAAAGAAAGCAGAAAAGCGTTTTTTTAGGCTTTTCGTTGTAATCCTACGCAATTTCAGCTCGATGAAGCAACATGCCTTTAAAACATTGTTCTCAAGTCACAAGCTCCGAAGAGTTTAAACACAAAGGCCAGTTTCGCGTTGATTAAGCAGAAATGCATTTATTTATGCCTAGCATCGTGATCCCGCACAGTTCAAGCCCCATGCTTGACGGTGACTTTCAAACATTATTCGGAAGTCAAAAGACTCAAGTGCTTTAACAGAAAGTCTCATTTTTGCATAAAAGTGAGCCGAAATGCGTGTTTTTAAGGCTTGCCTTGCGATCCTGCATAGTTTTAGCTCCATGCTTGACAGTGACCTTCAAACATAATTCGTAAGTCACAAGACTCAAGTGCCTTGAAAAGAATGAAGCATTTTTGCATAAAAGGAAGCCGAAATGCTTGTTTTTAAGCCTGGCCTTTCGATATTTCATAGTTTTAGCTCAATTTGTGTTAGAGTCTTATGAGTATGATTCTTGTCACAAGATACAAGGGCTTTCAACAAAAAATCGCACTTTTACACGAATATAAGCAGAAAAGCGTGCTTTTAAGCTTTTCGTTGTAATCCAACACAGTTTTAGCTCGATGTTCAACATAACTTTAAAACAATATGCTCAAGTCACAAGCTTCAAAAAGCTCAATCACAAAGGCCAGTTTCGCGTCGATTAAAGCCGAAAAGCATTTGTTTATGCCTAGCATCGTGATCCCGCACTATTTTAGCTCCATTTTGACAGTGACTTTCAAACATTATTCGGAAGTGACAAGACTCAAGTGCTTTAACACAAAGTCTCATTTTTGCATAAAAGTGAGCCGAAATGCGTGTTTTAAGCCTTGCCTTTTGATGCTGCATAGTTTTAGCTCGATTGGTGTTGGAGACTCCTGCGGATGATTCTTGTGACAAGCTACAAGGGTTTTCAACAAAAAATTGCATTTTTACACGACAATAAGCAGAAAAGCGTGCTTTTAGTCTTTTCGTTGTAATCCTACACAGTTTTAGCTCGATGAATCACCATGACTACGAGGAGTTTAAACACAAAGGCCAGTTTCGCGTTGATTTAAGCCGAAATGCATTTATTTATGCCTAGCATCGTGATTCTGCACAGTTTAAGCTCCATGCTTGACACTGAATTCAAACATAATTCGGAAGTCACAAGACTCAAGTGCCATCAACAATAAAGGCGAATTTTTAGATAAAAGATAGCCGAAATGCGTGATTTTAAGCATTGTCTTTCGATCCTGCATAGTTTAAGCTCGATAAAGCTTCGAAAAGCTCAAACACAAAGGCCAGTTTCGCATTGATTTAGGCATAAAAGCACTTATTGATGACTAGCATCGTGATCCCGCACAGTTTTAGCTGCATGCTTAACAGTGATTTCAAAAATATTTCGGAAGTCACAAGACTCAAGTGCATTAATCAGAAAGTCGCATTTTCGCATAAAAGTAAGCCGAAATGCGTGTTTTTAAGCCTGGCCTTTCGATATTGCATAGTTTTAGCTCGATTGGTGTTGGGCACTTATGATGATAATTCTTGTCACAAGTTACAAGTGCCTTCAGCAAAAAAAACCATTTTCACACTAAAATCAGCAAAAAAACGTTGTTTTTAGGCTTTTTGTTGTAATCCTACTCAGTTTTAGCTCGATGTGCAACATAACTCTAAAACAATATGCTCAACTCACAAGCTCCGAGAAGCTGAAACACAACGGCCAGTTTCTTATTAATTTAGGCTGAAAAGCGTTTGTTTATGTGATCCCGCACAGTTTTAGCACCATGTTTGACAGTGACTTTCAAACGTAAATCCGAAGTCTCAAAACTTAAGTGCCATCAACAGAAAGGCGAATTTTTGCAAAAAAGATAGCCGAAATGCGTGATTTCAGGCCTTGCCTTTCGATCCTGCATTGTTATAGCGCAATTTGTGTTAGAGACTTATGAGTATGATTCTTATCACAAGCTACAAGGGCCTTCAACAAAAAATTGCATTTTCACACGAAAGAAAGCAGAAAAGCGTCCTTTTAGGCTTTTCGTTGTAATCCTACGCAGTTTCAGCTCGATGAAGCAACATGCCTTTAAAACATTGTTCTCAAGTCACAAGCTCCGAAGAGTTTAAACACAAAGGCCAGTTTCGCGTTGATTAAGCAGAAATGCATTTATTTATGCCTAGCATCGTGATCCCGCACAGTTCAAGCCCCATGCTTGACGGTGACTTTCAAACATTATTCGGAAGTCAAAAGACTCAAGTGCTTTAACAGAAAGTCTCATTTTTGCATAAAAGTGAGCCGAAATGCGTGTTTTTAAGGCTTGCCTTGCGATCCTGCATAGTTTTAGCTCCATGCTTGACAGTGACCTTCAAACATAATTCGTAAGTCACAAGACTCAAGTGCCTTGAAAAGAATGAAGCATTTTTGCATAAAAGGAAGCCGAAATGCTTGTTTTTAAGCCTGGCCTTTCGATATTTCATAGTTTTAGCTCAATTTGTGTTAGAGTCTTATGAGTATGATTCTTGTCACAAGATACAAGGGCTTTCAACAAAAAATCGCACTTTTACACGAATATAAGGAGAAAAGCGTGCTTTTAAGCTTTTCGTTGTAATCCAACACAGTTTTAGCTTCAGTCAGAGAAGTCAAAAATGAGTAAGCCGAAATGCGTGTTTTTAAGCCTGGCCTTTCGATATTGCATAGTTTTAGCTCGATTGGTGTTGGGCACTTATGATGATAATTCTTGTCACAAGTTACAAGTGCCTTCAGCAAAAAAACCCATTTTCACACTAAAATCAGCAAAAAAACGTTGTTTTTAGGCTTTTTGTTGTAATCCTACTCAGTTTTAGCTCGATGTGCAACATAACTCTAAAACAATATGCTCAACTCACAAGCTCCGAGAAGCTGAAACACAACGGCCAGTTTCTTATTAATTTAGGCTGAAAAGCGTTTGTTTATGTGATCCCGCACAGTTTTAGCACCATGTTTGACAGTGACTTTCAAACGTAAATCCGAAGTCTCAAAACTTATGTTTTGGCAGCGTTTTATAAAGCTTGTACAAGGCCGTCTGATCGCAAATAAGGACTTAATATGGTCACCTCAACATTTCTAAGTTTTAATATGGGACACCTTATAAAGTTGTGGTGTCTTTACTTATTAGGTATGGAACTTATAAAATTCATATTAAGGCCACCGGCTTAAGAAAACCTTTATTTGACTTTTATAAAAAGTCACTAATACAGTCTTGTTAAACTATATAAGAATCGTGGCCTCAAAAGCTCAAAAGCATTTGTTTATGCCTAGCATCGTGATCCCGCACAGTTTAAGCTCCTTTCTTGACAATGACTTTAAGACATAATTCGGAAGTCACAAGACTCAAGTGCCTTGAACAGAAAGTCGCAAGTTTGGATAAAATAAGCCGGAATGCGTGTTTTTAAGCCTTGCCTTTCGATCCTGCATAGTTTTAGCTCTATGCTTAAAAGTGACTTTCAAACATAATTCGTAAGTCACAAGACTCAAGTGCCATCAACAGAAAGTCGCATTTTTGCATAAAAGTAAGCCGAAATGCTTGTTTATAAGCCTGGCCTTTTGATATTGCTTAGTTTTAGCTCGATTGGTGTTACTGACTTATGCAGATGATTCTTGTCGCAAGTTACAAGTGCATTCAGCAAAAAAACGCATTTTCACACGAAAATAAGGGGAAAAAAACGCGCTTTTAGGCTTTTTGGTGTAATCCTACACAGTTTTAACTCGATGAATCACTTTTACTTTGAAACATTGTTCTCAAGTCACAAGCTTTGAGAAGCTCAAACACAAAGGCCACTTTCCCATTGATTTAAGCTCAAAAGCATTTGTTTATGACTAGCATCGTGATCCCGCACAATTTAAGCTCCATGCTTGACAATGACTTTCAAACGTAATTCGGAAGTCACAAGACTCAAGTGCTTTAACAGAAAGTCTCATTTTTGCATTAAAGTGAGCCGAAATGCGAGTTTTTAAGCCTTGCCTTTCAATTTTGCATAGTTTTAGCTTCATGCTTGACACTGACTTACAAACATAATTCGTAAGTCACAAGACTCAAGTGCCTTGAACAGAAAGTCGCAAGTTTGGATAAAATAAGCCGGAAGGCGTGTTTTTAAGCCTTGCCTTTCGATCCTGCATAGTTTTATCTCGATTTGTGTTAGAAACTTATGAGGGTGATTCTTGTCACAAGCTACAAGGGCTTTGAACAAAAAATCGCATTTTCACACGAAAGTGAGCAGAAAAGCGCGCTTTTAGGCTTTTCGTTGTAATCCTACACAGTTTTAACTCGATGAATCTTTTTTACTTTGAAACATTGTTCTCAAGTCACAAGCTTTGAGAAGCTCAAACACAAAGGCCACTTTCCTATTGATTTAAGCCCAAAGCATTTGTTTATGTCTAGCATCGTGACCCCGCACAGTTTAAGCTCCTTTCTTGACAATGACTTTAAAACATAATTCGGAAGTCAGAAGACTCAAGTGCCTTGAACAGAAAGTCGCAAGTTTGGATAAAATAAGCCGGAATGCGTGTTTTTAAGCCTTGCCTTTCGATCCTGCATAGTTTTAGCTCCATGCTTGACAGTGACTTTCAAACATAATTCGTAAGTCACAAGACTCAAGTGCCATCAACAGAAAGTCGCATTTTTGCATAAAAGTAAAAATGAAATGCTTGTTTTTAACCCTGGCCTTTTGATATTGCTTAGTTTTAGCTCGATTGGTGTTACTGACTTATGCAGATGATTCTTGTCGCAAGTTACAAGTGCATTCAGCAAAAAAACGCATTTTCACACGAAAATAAGGAAAAAAAAACGCGCTTTTAGGCTTTTTGGTGTAATCCTACACAGTTTTAACTCGATGAATCACTTTTACTTTGAAACATTGTTCTCAAGTCACAAGCTTTGAGAAGCTCAAACACAAAGGCCACTTTCCCATTGATTTAAGCTCAAAAGCATTTGTTTATGCCTAGCATCGTGATCCCGCACAGTTTAAGCTCCTTTCTTGACAATGACTTTAAAACATAATTCGGAAGTCACAAGACTCAAGTGCCTTGAACAGAAAGTCGCAAGTTTGGATAAAATAAGCCGGAATGCGTGTTTTTAAGCCTTGCCTTTCGATCCTGCATAGTTTTAGCTCCATGCTTGACAGTGACTTTCAAACATAATTCGTAAGTCACAAGACTCAAGTGCCATCAACAGAAAGGCGCATTTTTGCATAAAAGATAGCGGAAATGCGTGATTTTAAGCCTTGCCTTTTGATCTAGCATAGTTTTATCTGGATTTGTGTTAGAAACTTATGAGGGTGATTCTTGTCACAAGCTACAAAGGCTTTGAACAAAAAATCGCATTTTCACACGAAAGTGAGCAGAAAAGCGCGCTTTTAGGCTTTTCGTTGTAATCCTACACAGTTTTAACTCGATGAATCACTTTTACTTTGAATCATTGTTCTCAAGTCACAAGCTTTGAGAAGCTCAAACACAAAGGCCACTTTCCCATTGATTTAAGCTCAAAAGCATTTGTTTATGACTAGAATCGTGATCCCGCACAGTTTAAGCTCCATGCTTGACAATGACTTTCAAACGTAATTCGGAAGTCACAAGACTCAAGTGCTTTAACAGAAAGTCTCATTTTTGCATAAAAGTGATCCGAAAAGCGTGTTTATAAGCCTTGCCTTGCGATCCTGCATAGTTTTAGCTTCATGCTTGACAATGACTTTTAAACATAATCCGAAAGTCACAAGACTCAAGTGCCATCAACAGAAAGGCGCAAGTTTGGAAAAAATAAGCCGAGTGCGTGTTTTTAAGCCTTGCCTTTCGATCCTGCATAGTTTTAGCTCCATGCTTGACAGTGACTTTCAAACATAATTCGTAAGTCACAAGACTCAAGTGCTAAAAACAGAAAGTCGCATTCTTGCATAAAAGTAAGCCGAAATGCTTGTTTTTAAGCCTGGCCTTTTGATATTGCTTAGTTTTAGCTCGATTGGTGTTACTGACTTATGCAGATGATTCTTGTCGCAAGTTACAAGTGCATTCAGCAAAAAAACTCATTTTCACACGAAAAAAGCAAAAAAAAAATTCTTTTAGGATTTTTGGTGTAATCATACACAGTTTTAACTCGATGAATCACTTTTACTTTTAAACATTGTTCTCAAGTCACAAGCTTTGAGAAGCTCAAACACAAAGGCCACTTTCCTAATGATTTAAGCTCAAAAGCATTTGATTATGCCTAGCATCGTGATCCCGCACAGTTTAAGCTCCATGCTTGCCGATGACTTTCAAACGTAATTCGGAAGTCACAAGACTCAAGTGCTTTAACAGAAAGCCTCATTTTTGCATAAAAGTGATCCGAAATGCGTGTTTATATGCCTTGCCTTGCGATCCTGCATAGTTTTAGCTTCATGCTTGACAATGACTTTAAAACATAATCCGAAAGTCACAAGACTCAAGTGCCATCAACAGAAAGTCGCATTTTTGCATAAAAGTAATCCGAAATGCTTGTTTTTAAGCCTTGCCTTTTGATCTACCATAGTTTTATCTCGATTGGTGTTACTGACTTATGCAGATGATTCTTGTCGCAAGTTACAATTGCATTCAGCAAAAAAACGCATTTTCACACGAAAATAAGGGAAAAAAACGCGCTTTTAGGCTTTTTGGTGTAATCCTACACAGTTTTAACTCGATGAATCACTTTTACTTTGAATCATTGTTCTCAAGTCAGAAGCTTTGAGAAGCTCAAACACAAAGGCCACTTTGCCATTGATTTAATCTCAAAAGCATTTGTTTATGCCTAGCATCGTGATCCCGCACAGTTTAAGCTCCTTTCTTGACAATGACTTTAAAACATAATTCGGAAGTCACAAGACTCAAGTGCCTTGAACAGAAAGTCGCAAGTTTGGATAAAATAAGCCGGAATGCGTGTTTTTAAGCCTTGCCTTTCGATCCTGCATAGTTTTAGCTCCATGCTTGACAGTGACTTTCAAACATAATTCGTAAGTCACAAGACTCAAGTGCCATCAACAGAAAGGCGCATTTTTGCATAAAAGATAGCGGAAATGCGTGATTTTAAGCCTTGCCTTTTGATCTAGCATAGTTTTATCTCGATTTGTGTTAGAAACTTATGAGGGTGATTCTTGTCACAAGCTACAAAGGCTTTGAACAAAAAATCGCATTTTCACACGAAAGTGAGCAGAAAAGCGCGCTTTTAGGCTTTTCGTTGTAATCCTACACAGTTTTAACTCGATGAATCACTTTTACTTTGAAACATTGTTCTCAAGTCACAAGCTTTGAGAAGCTCAAACACAAAGGCCACTTTAAGCTCAAAAGCATTTGTTTATGACTAGAATCGTGATCCCGCACAGTTTAAGCTCCATGCTTGACAATGACTTTCAAACGTAATTCGGAAGTCACAAGACTCAAGTGCTTTAACAGAAAGTCTCATTTTTGCATAAAAGTGATCCGAAAAGCGTGTTTATAAGCCTTGCCTTGCGATCCTGCATAGTTTTAGCTTCATGCTTGACAATGACTTTTAAACATAATCCGAAAGTCACAAGACTCAAGTGCCATCAACAGAAAGGCGCAAGTTTGGAAAAAATAAGCCGAGTGCGTGTTTTTAAGCCTTGCCTTTCGATCCTGCATAGTTTTAGCTCCATGCTTGACAGTGACTTTCAAACATAATTCGTAAGTCACAAGACTCAAGTGCTAAAAACAGAAAGTCGCATTCTTGCATAAAAGTAAGCCGAAATGCTTGTTTTTAAGCCTGGCCTTTTGATATTGCTTACTTTTAGCTCGATTGGTGTTACTGACTTATGCAGATGATTCTTGTCGCAAGTTACAAGTGCATTCAGCAAAAAAACTCATTTTCACACGAAAAAAGCAAAAAAAAATGCTTTTAGGATTTTTGGTGTAATCATACACAGTTTTAACTCGATGAATCACTTTTACTTTGAAACATTGTTCTCAAGTCACAAGCTTTGAGAAGCTCAAACACAAAGGCCACTTTCCTAATGATTTAAGCTCAAAAGCATTTAATTATGCCTAGCATCGTGATCCCGCACAGTTTAAGCTCCATGCTTGACGATGACTTTCAAACGTAATTCGGAAGTCACAAGACTCAAGTGCTTTAACAGAAAGTCTCATTTTTGCATAAAAGTGATCCGAAATGCGTGTTTATATGTATTGCCTTGCGATCCTGCATAGTTTTAGCTTCATGCTTGACAATGACTTTAAAACATAATCCGAAAGTCACAAGACTCAAGTGCCATCAACAGAAAGTCGCATTTTTGCATAAAAGTAATCCGAAATGCTTGTTTTTAAGCCTTGCCTTTTGATCTACCATAGTTTTATCTCGATTGGTGTTACTGACTTATGCAGATGATTCTTGTCGCAAGTTACAATTGCATTCAGCAAAAAAGCGCATTTTCACACGAAAATAAGGGAAAAAAACGCGCTTTTAAGCTTTTTGGTGTAATCCTACACAGTTTTAGCTCGATGTTCAACATAACCTTGTGACAAGAGTCATCCTCATAAGTCACTGTCACCAATCGAGCCAAAACTATGCAGGATCAAAAGTCTTGGTTTAAAAACACGCATTCCGGCTTACTTTTATGCTAACTTGCGACTTTTTGTTCAAGGCACTTGAGTCTTGTGACGTACGAATTATGATTGAAAGTCACTGTCAAGCATGAAGCTTTAACTATGCAGGATCGAAGGGCATGGCTTTGAAACACGCATTTAGACTATTTTTTAGGCAAAATTGAGACTTTCTGTTAAGGCACTTGAGTCTTGTGACTTCCGAATTATGTTTGCAAGTCACTGTCGAGCATGGAGCTAAAACTGTGCGGGATCATGGTGCTAGGCATAAACAACTGCTTTTCCTCTTAAATAAATGGGAAACGGGCCCTTGTGTTTAAGCTCCTGGCAGCTTGTGACATGAGAACAATGTTGTAAAGTTATGGTGATTCATCTAGCTAAAACTGTGTAGGGTTACAATGAAAAGCCTAAAAGCACGCTTTTCTGCTTATCTTCGTTTCAGTTTGCGATTTTTTGTTGAAAGCCCTTGTGTCTTGTGACAAAAATCATCCTCATTAGTCTCTAACACAAATTGAGTTAAATCTATGTAATATCAAAAGGCCAGGCTTAAAATCACGCATTTCTGCAATCTTTTATGCAAAAATTCGCCTTTCTGTTGATGGCACTTGAGTCTTGTGACTTCCAAATTATGTTTGAATTCACTGTTTAGCATAGAGCTTAAACTGTGCGGGATCACAATGCAAGACATAGATAAGTGCTTTTCGGCTTAAATCAATGCGGAGTAGAGGGGGTGTTCAAAATGGACGACGGACATGGTTCCGTACTGGGCTTGTGTGTTGACGGGGACTGTACGTAAAAGCGGAGCCCTCGTGTGTCCGATTATTTGGTCAGTGAGAATGTCCATGTAAATAAACAACTGTTGGGTTATGCCTAAAGTTATATCAACGGGTTTCACTCCACATAGTTTCTCGTGGGCTGGGAAAGGTCCATGACCTTCGAGGCCAAGCTGTAGGGCGAGGCGCGGGGAGAAATGAATTTTCATATCGGGTCTATCAGCTAGTAAAGGGCGCAATTCAACGCGGTGGTCAGGTGTCTCTGTCAGTGGCGGGTCGCCCTCTATGTCATTGGTCAAGACTGTCAATGCAATACTAACAGCCCCCAAAAAATCGGCTTTACTGGCATAGCAACCTGGTTTGACGAAAACCGTGTCAACACTGTCTGGCGCCAGTAATGTGATCTCGTTTTCGCCCTCAGTCAACTGTGCGATAGTGTTTGGATAATGGAGCTCAATGAGGGCGGCCTGCCAATCACCATGCAACTCTATGCGATTAGCCAATTGGGTCTTAAAATTGGATGTTTTGTTTTCTGGGTATAGGTCGGGGCTCGCGTTACTCGGCAGAAAAGCGTAAAAATCCATGTTATGTTTCAATAATGTCGGAATCAAGAATCCAAGAGCGACTTTTCTCAGGGTAACCTCTCCAATGCACGAGGTGTTTTCGTTTGCTTCCTTTCCCCTTTGACTGCACTATATATGCGATTTTGAAGGCCTCGGGCTTCGTGACCTTCTGAAGTTCCATTTCATAAAACGTCCCCTCAATTGGATCCTGATCGAGATCCTCCAAGCGGTACACCGGCAGTGCATGAGGAATGACCTGAATGACCTTAAAAATTTCTTCTGACCAGTTCCAGGTATATCCCTTTTCAAACCTTTTTTTCTCTCGAGTGATGCGGACATAGTCTCCAATTTTAAACTTGGTTTTTTTATTTGTGAGTTTTAATCCATGGTACAGGGTATTATATACCTCTAGAACCTTGTCTGCTGTCACATCCACAGGTTTCATTTTAATAGATCTGTGATAAGTATGATTGTAAGCATGGACAACCTTGTCTAGCACCCCGTCAACATAACAATAATCTCCAGTTGCGGTAAAGTACCTAAACAGTTTTGATTTTATTGTTTTTTGCCAACGCTCTACGACTGAGCATTTAATATCGGGGTTATTTGTAGAAATATATTTGATATTGTGTTTTTTCAGAAACTCCTGCACAAGTTTGCATTTGAATTCTAAACCTTTATCCGAAAAAAGACGAACAGGACGTCTCTGGGTCATTTTGAACAATGTTTCAAGCCCTTTTACAATGGAAGGGGCCGATTTATTTTTTAAAGAAATAGCCCATCCATATTTTGAAAAGACATCAATAACACATAAAACAAATGTGTGTCCCGAATTATCCTGTTTCAGTGACGTCAAGTCCGTCAAATCGGTTTGCCAGGACTCGTCTATATTATCTGCATAGGTCACATTACGTGGAAAGTTCCTTCTTGCCGGTTTGTGCAAGGTATAGGCATCTTCAGCCTGCAAATAATTTTCAATGTCTTTTTTGGGTCTCTTTGTCGCTTGCCAAAGTTTCCAAGGACCAGTGTACCCGGCAGGATGGGAAGGATCGTGATAAATTTCACCAAGTTTTCCAGACATATTTTTTGGCCGTGTTTTTCACGCTTTTTTTCTTTTTGACATGTCCCTTAACTTTTTTCTGTATTTTGCGGTGTATTTTTGGTAGAGAAATGATGCCCCCACCACTCTGACCTTTTAGTTTTTGAATCAGTTCACGTCGTGTCGAATTCCCCAATAATTCGAGAGGAATGTTCATGCGCGCCAAAACAGTGCATAGGGCCTCTGTTCCGGTTGGGTGAAAATTTTTTCTCGCCCTTGTGAGATCGGAAATCGAATCAATTAAGTTGGAATGGGGTATGACGGTATCATCAATACAGAGGGTGCCATTCGCGTCCCATGTGACGGGTGAATGACTTTGACTCAAATAATCGTAAATTCGCAAAGCCTGGCCTTTATACGTTTTCGGCACTGCAGCAGCGAGCTGGTCGCGTACGGCCGCAGCGCGCTTGTTGTCCGTTTCGTCTGGCTTGTTTTGTATTTCCAAGGTGAGAGGTTTACGCGACTCTCCTGCGAAATGCAAGTATCGAGAGAGCGCCTCACTGTAATGTTTCCACTTTTCAGCATCATCAGCATACTTTTTATTTAATATGCCGTGCATTTCTGTGTCCAGACTACTCATCTGAGACTGTGGGGTCATGGTGGGCGTGTCGTGGAGTCGCGCCACCGTCTCCTGAGGGACCAGAATCATTTTCTTAACGTGATTCATGACCGAAAAAGCATTGGCAGGACTGAGGCTACGGCTGACAAAAGAAGGGGTAGAAATGACCCCCCTTTTTGAGTGAGGTACTTTCTCTTAGCGTGCCAACCCTCTCCGCGTTGCGCTAGGCGCCTGAAATGGTTTCTGTACTTTTTAAGTTGAGATTTTTGGGTTGCTGAGAGAGCAATGTTCCCCGATAATAAATTATCAGCTATTTCACAAAGTGAAAAAATAAGTGCTTTATCCGCGTGTTGCAGAATAGCCTTGCTTAACTTGCCCAGGTGATTCTGAATTTTATAAGTTTTTATAAAGTCTCCTATAAGTATATATAAATGTTTATATATTTTTATACAGACTTTTATAAACACATATATAATTATATAAAGAGAGCTTTATAAATGTTTATAAAAGTCTGTATAAAGGTTTATATGGGCTTATAAATGCCGGTATATGACCTTATAAATGCCTGTATATGGCCTTATAAATGTCCATACAAGGCTGTATATGGCCTTATACATGCCTGTATAATGCACCTTAATGTCTGTATAATGCCGTATAAGGTGATATAAAGGTCTGTATATAGCTTTATAAAATCATACCTCGCCATATAAGGGGTCCATATAGATGTATGCGACACTTTATAAAACTTTATAAAACGTCCTCACATACCCTATTACAACCGTTTATAGCATACCATTCTGATAAATTACTAATAGCAAAGAAAATAAATAAATTTGCCGCCTACCCGCTGCGCGGCTCGTGCCAAAGGGGCTGCCTACCCTGCTCGACGACTGAGTCGGTCCAGAGGCCAGTCCCCGTCTGCCCCGCGGAGTAGTCTGACTTGGCGGCGGCGGCGTCAGCTGAGTGAGAGCGCATTTCGCTTTGGCGGTACCCCCTTTACTTGGGGAAAGGGTTAAGGGACATAAAAAAGGAGAATTTCTTGATCAGATATTTTTTCTTTATTTTCTTAAATAATTGGAAGGTACTTCAAGAGAAACATATCTAGTTACCAAAAATCAAATTAAAAATAATTCACATTACAAATCTGTACAAGTTTGGTCGTTTATAAATAAAAGAACCTATTTTTCCTACTTTCTGAATAGTTTGGGCAATGTCGCTAAATCTAAGAGCAACAGATGAGTCTGTGGTCTTGATTGGGATAAAATGTTCAATGCATTTTAAAGTCTTTTCATGATAAAATACTTGAGTATGGTCAACTGAAAACAATTTTATGACAGCAAAATTATCACCCTTGCTTCGGACAAAAAATCTAATAACACCATACTTTTCCTTGCTCGCATCAGTCCACATGACATAACAATTTTCTGAACTAGAGCGCTTGTGAATATCAGAGGTATAAATGTCGTAACCAATTTTGGCTCTGGAATATATTGAAGGAGAAGAATCTTGAAGTATGTCAAACTCTGATACTGAAATATTACCTACAGCCTTCCCTAATACTTCTCCTTCAGAAAATGCACTCTGAAGCTCAAAGAGACCATCAGGAGCTTGTACAATATTGCGCAACATTTGTATTCCTTGACAAATTTTAACATTGTGAACAATTTCAACATCTACAAAGTTTGTGCCATGTGTTGCCTTTGAAATCACACTATTTAAGTCCTCAGAGGAAAAAGCACTGAAGCAGAACAGAGGTCCATAAAGTTCGACACACAAAGCAAGATGCAAAAGCTGGTGAACATTGTAAGTCTGGGCTCTTTCTCCATACAAAGATTTAAATTCAGAAACAAATAAATTAAGGAGCAGCCCCGCTTCATCAACCCGCGACTTGGGAATGGATGATTTAAGAAGGGTGTAGATTGCTTTCTTAAGTAACAAAAAGTGCTGGAAGTATTTCTCAGGTAAAACACCATTTAAAGACGGAGCAAACTCATATAAAAGAAAATAATAAAAATCAGACGCCTTCCAATCTTTCACGGATGAAAGCTGTCTTATTTTCCTGTGAACAAAATCAGGATGTCTGAATGTTTTTAAAAAGGCATCTACCTCTGAGATTTTGTTTTTAAGAGAACATTCAGCAATTTTTCCACTAGTCCAAATGAGTACAACTTGTTTCACAACTCCAATCAACACTGAGTGCATATACTCAGGTACTACACACTTTGAAATGTCCACAGAAGGAATACTGCTCAACACTGAGGGCCCTCTTACCCCTCTGACATTTGGTTTCCCACTTGGAAAATTTTTGGGGTCCAACTGACTAGCTTTGACACTTTGATGTAACATTCTTTCCTTTGTGCGCAAAGGCGGATTAAGAATATAGTTATAAACTCTAATTCTTTTCACATCAGGCAATTTTTCAGTCCTTTGAGATTTTATCTCACACATGTTACAGCCATATTTACTATTAAAATACATAGTATTTTGAACCATAGCCCGTGCAGGGGCATCCAAAACAGTTACTGCGAGTCGAATACAACTCGAGTTTACTATCTTTGTTATAGGATGAACCCACTCAACACCTAATGAATCCAGAGATTCCAAAGATTCGACAAAGGGCTTAAAGAAAGTCGACATAGTTGGTTTCTTACAATCATACCATACACCCAAAACACTCAAAAAAGATCTCTGCATATGTATAGGAACCTCAGCAATTGTAAAACTTGCAAGCCAAAGTTCCTTTTTGCCCCCCTTCCTAATTTTAACACCGTCAGCGCTTAGGATAATACTCACGTCATACTTTCCTCGGTTTTGGTTTATGGATGTGTACATCGAGCCATCCCTCAAATCTTTTAAAACAGTGGGGTCTGTATTTCTTTTATCTAATTCACTCTCTAAAATAGATGCCAAGTTTCTGTTTTCAAAAAGAAATTTGATGAGGGTTGCCAAATCAAAGATATAAAATGGGTGCAACTCAGTTTGGCACTTACAAATATTACAGTGTCCAGTACTCTCCTCACCATGATAGTAAGAGCAACGTTCACAATAATAATGAACTGTGACAGAAACAGGAGGAGCAAGGCTCTCAACATAATTCAGTATTTCATTGGCGGAGGATGGCATGTTGTGGCCTTCAGGCAGAAGTTCACACATGAACTTAACAGTACGATACAGACCAGCTTTTGATTGAGCGTTTTTCAAATGCAAATCCATGAGCTTTAAAATAGCTTCATTGACAGACATTTCAGTACCTGGATGAACCTTTGTATTATTTAACATAGATGATTTAGATATGAGAGCATCAAAGCCCATTCCAATTTCCAAAGAATCATTTAAATTTGATGTACTAAGACTTTGATCGACAGCTAGACAATCAGTGAGAATCTCAGAAATAGCTGAGCTTGAGAAAAAATTGGTTGGGTCTTCCTCTGGGGAATCATCAGACACTTCCACACTCCGATCATCTTCCTGGTCAGTTGGCTCCTCTTCACTATCACTATCGCTTCCTGAATCACTGTCAGGTGGCTCGTTTACATCTAATTTAATGGGAGTCATTTTAGCACTTTCAAGTAGAGCCTGAAGGTTAGTGAAGGAAACTGCAGCACCTCCCAACTTCAGTGGTGTGCTGCAACTCTGAGATAGTCCTTCAAAATCAGTGGTTTCCTCTAGGGCAGCACCTCCCAACTTCAGTGGTGTGCTGCAACTCTGAGATAGTCCTTCAAAATCAGTGGTTTCCTCTAGGTACATTTCTGAAATCAGGAGGAAAGGTAAATTTTAATATTCACTCAACAAAATGCTTAAAGTAATATATCAAAAGTCACACAGAGAACAAACCAAGAGTGAGAACTCGAAGGTGCTCCCACAAGGGTCAACAACTCATTGCTCATTAACTTGTGTTTTCATTTGGACGGACTTGTAAGCAAAATGATTACTCTCTGTAATCAAAATGTGATGTAGTCTTGTGGAGAACAGTATTTCTTATGGTGTAGGACTATTTTTAGACTTTTCATCACCACACATATGAATATATAACAAAAATAAAATTGCATCATGTAACTAATTCAAATTAACAATTTTATTTAGGCTATAATATATATTATATAGTGATGAACAGACTAACATTAGTCTAAACCCATAAGAAATAATGCTGCCTACAATATTGTATCACATTTTGATTACAGAGACTAACCATATGTCTTGCAAGTCCGTCCAAATGAAACAGTTAAAAGAGAAGTTGATGAGTGATGAGGTCATTGTAGGAGCACCTTTATGGACATTTGCTTTTAATAAAATGTTTGAAAGGTAGATTCAATTGTTTGACATTTATGGACCCACTAAAGTATTAAACAAGTGAAACTCCTTGCAAACACTTTTACCTGAAAATTTATCTATACATTACTCACCTTGAGTCACTGTGTTTAAGCCAGCAGTAGAGGCAGTGGTGGTGTCCTGACCTTGACCTTGGAGCATATTATTCAGCTGCTATGAATAGAAACCACTTTGGTAAAAATTTGAAAGCACGTGTGAAATACTTCAGACAAAAACAAATACTTACTTCATTTAGAAAACCAGTGGCATTAAATGGTATTTCGGGATCATCAGGTTCGTCAGAAGCTGCAGAGTTATTAAACGTGTCATGAGAAAGGAGACAAGCAGTAGCCTGTTGAACGATAAGAAATATTGTCATGAATTCAAACAAAAACAACATAAAAAAATAATAATTGTGCAATCAAACAACTTACTTCATTCAGAAATACAGTGTCATTGAGTTCTATGTTACGATCATCAGGCTCTGATTTTAATTGAAAATCCTCAGACACAATCGATTCATTTATCGTGGGATCAATGTCAGGTTCGGCAGAGGCAGCAGAATCATTTGTCTCCTCAGATAGAATAAAATCGGCAGCCTATTGAACAAAACAGTGTCATTTTAAATTCAAACTAAAAATGAATTAAAACTATAGAATAATTAAAACCTTGTAGGGAAGAACAACTTACTTTATTTAGAGACGCAGCAGCGTTAAATTCAATGCTGGGATCATCAGGTTCGGATTTTACTTCCATATCCGCAGAGGCGGTAGATTCATTCATCTTCTCATGTGACAGGAGAATAGCAGCTGCCTGTTGAACAAGACAACATATCCTCTTTCATTTTCTTTTTAAGGGCTTAATTGTTCAAGGCTAGTAAGGACGTACAGGCATGAAAGCACTTACATGCCCTGCGTGATACATTAACTAAAACTAGTCTCATAAGAACTTCCGTTCATAACATCATTAACTCGCAAAAGTTGTGCAGAGGAACACTTACGTTCAAGTCTGTCAAGTCTTGTGGATTCTGGCAGAGGGGTGGTGTCTCATCGGCCTTCAGTTACAACAATAAAAATATTAATAATAAGGGCTTCAATTGAGTTTTGAAAAGCATAATCAGTGGTCATATTTTCCTTACCTCGGATTCCTCGTCATCAGAACACTCGCGTCGCCTTTTCCTGGAGACGTGAGAGGAGGCCATGGTTGAAATACTGTCTGCAATGAAAACATGGGGGTTCATAGAGAGTAGAAAACAAGCAGGTCTAACCTATTCGGCTCAAAAGTTTTCTTTCACCTTAATTTTTGGTGGGATGGCAGTAACCAACTGAACTGGTTAAAAGTAACTTTCCAGGTACTATTTAATCAACATTCCTTGCCACTAAAAATAATATTTTAAAGCGCATTTCAAACGAAAAATAATCTTACTAATATGAGGAACATCACAGTCCAGAGATCGGGTAAGTTGTTGTGTTGATGTCGTCCGGTGAAGAACATAAAGAAAACGAGTCACCAATCAGAGGCGCTCCTTGACTAGACACGTATCTTCGTATCTTCGATGTAGGGAATACCGCGCACATCTTTGTTGTTTTATTTTCAAACTAACTAAAAGCAAACATGACGAAAAAGAAATTTTGTAATCAATATAACTGTTCCTTTTAATTTTTGAAAAAAAAAAGTGAATGCGAGTTTGCAGTTGCAAAATTGCAACGGTAACAAGTCGATTACTAGCCCCGTTGTAGTGGTCGTCCTGTCAACCTGTCGATAGTAGGAGATTCAAATCCGTTGACGACGCTCCGCTCCGTTCCACGTGTTTACACCGGCATTGCCCGTTTTGTGATAATTTTCAGTTTTGCAAACATGATGTGGTATTTGCTAGATGCGTCTGACAGTTCCTTGTGCATCGTTTTTGAAAAAAACATTCTCCAAGCTGGCCATAATAATTTAGACATTGATCAAGAAGTAACGTTCTTCTATCAAGGCAAGAAGTACTCTGGGACTATACTTGCCAAAAACGGTATGATTTCGTCTGCGATCTCTGCGAACCAATAATTATTGTGCTTTGTAAGCTATGCTTGTAATCTGTACCACCCAGCTGGCCTTTCCGCTATGTCCGTTAGGACTTTGAGGGTTATGTTCGGACATGACTTTGTCCGAATTTTCTGTACTCTGAATCAATGAAACATTGCAATAGCGAGCAAAGCTTTTTGACTGCTGCTTTGATTTATCTGTGACTTGGTAAGTCTAACTGTTGCCTTGAAATGTTAATGAAAGAAATATGCTGTTTGTGTCAGGTGATCGCAACGTTCTGGATGCAGATATGAACAGAAGGCTGAAGGAGTGCAAATCAAGAAAGAGTCAATTAGACCATCCTGAACCAGTTAGTGGCAAGCGGAGAATAAGTGCTCCAAACTTTTATGGAAACAAAACCAACGAACATGTGAAAAAGAAGAAGGGAGAAGCACCTAAAATGTCTGAGGTAAGCTTGTATTAAATGTGCTTGTAACGCTATCTGTGTGTGTGTGTGCGCATAATTTTATCATTTTGTTTCAATTCTCAGGAAGAGAAGAGAAGGCAAAAGATCTTAGAAAGGAACAAGCAGGAAGCCGAGAAAAATGCCAATCTAGCAATCCTTGCCAAGGCATCAAAAACTTTGGTCAAAGCAAAGAATGATCCCGATTGGGCGCCCGATCATGATGATCATTCAATGGACTCAGAAATTTACGACAGTGTTACTCAGGATAAAGAGGTAAGTTAAATGATCTCAGTAGCTATCATTCCAAACTTGCTTTTCTTTGTTCGTGAACTATCGTTCCCTGTTTCAGCTTAACTTGAAAAAGTCCAATATTGTGCGGCAACTATTGAATAGCTCCAGTGAAGAAGACGAGGAGGAAGGTCAATCAGTTTCTAGGAGCCCCTCCAAAGCAGACTTAAAGAAACAGTTGGCATTGCTGCAGAAGCAGCTGCAGGAGCAAACAGGTAAGTTATTCAACGGGGTTATGAACTCTTAAAGACTAGAAAAACATGTGGAATAAATATGATCTTTTGGAGGAAAAAGTCTTCAAGGGTTGCTAGCCCCCATAATTAGTTTGTTATCCCTGTCATTTATACATGTACAATTTCTGTATTTATTTTTAAAATTTTTGTATTTGGTTTTCCAGGCAAATGTCAAGACAAGGAAAGAGTGAGTGAGAAAGAAAAGAAAACAACTGAGACACCAACAATGAAAGCACAAGTGAAGAAGAAAGATAACCGTAATGTAAATGAAGAAGGGGAACAGGGAGACAGCAATGAAAATATTGAAGATTGCATAGAAGACAGTTCTTTTAATGATAATTGTGAGTATTTAATTTAAATTTTGACCAGCCGCCTTCATTCTTTGATCCCTCATTTTTTAACTATTGATCTATTTTCATTGTAGCTCATTCTGAGGGTGACAAAGTGTTGAAGAGTGATCATGGGAAAGACGACGGGGGCCTGAATGTTGACAAGTTTTTCGACCATTTGGCCGACAACATTTGTGAACATGAACATCTAGAGTACCAACTATATGGCAAGGCTAATGTATGCATGAAACCATTTTATTTTTTTTTACATTTACTATTTTTGTTTTTTTTGTTAAATAATCTAATTTATGTACAGGATACCCAAGAACTTGCCAATGGAATATATTGCAAGTCAAGTGATTTGACAAAGGCCCTCACAAGTTCCAGCAATGTTCAGCACTTGATGAGGCGGCTGATGGTGGGTGTTTTCAACACAAGTGAAATTGTCAACTGCACTGTCACGGGACAATCTTGGCATGCTGGAGGGGAGGCATCCAAAAACGAAAAGAAGGATGCCTTGCACCCCAAGGCTCTGAAAACCATTATAGGCAAGTTTTCTTTGAAAATTTCAAAGGTAATAACTGACTTTCTATGAAATCTTTTATGATAATAATGGGAATCTTTTTCTTGTTGTTCAGATTTCTCAAATGCTATTGCAAAGCGTAAAAAGTGGAGCCGCATCAAACCTGAAGCTGCAAGGCCTGTATTTGCAGTGAAACTGACAGAAATAAGAAAGAAATTGAAGAAATGAGATGGTTGCTATCCAGCTAATTATGACAATTATTTTATTTTGTTATTTCTAATTCATTTTTCTGTAATAAGAGCAAGGTTCTAGATCCTTTAATAGGAGTTTTGTGCATTCTGAGCAAAAATATTTTTTTTATCATAACATGCACTTAGTGCAAGAATTTTTGTTTTGTTGATCATTATTGCTATTTTTCTGTCTTATGTCAGAGCAGACACTGGGCTACCATTTTAAATATGAGTTTGCCTCAACAAATTGTATTGAAAAAATATTTATTTATCAAAACATGCACTTAGTGCAAGACTTTATGTTTTGTTGATCATTTTGTTGATCATTGTTTATCATTATCATTGATCATTGATTGATCATTATCATTATTTTGTTGATCATTTATCATTATTATTGCTATTTTTCTTTTTTGTGTCAAAGCAAACACTGGGCAACCATAATAAATCTGAGTTTGCCTCAACAAATTGTATTCCATTTGTTTCCCTGATATTTCCCAAAAACAACATTCTGGCCAATGAAAAACCTGTGCTAGCCTTTTTAGAGATCAATAAAAAAAAAAACCAACCGCACTTTCATCTTTATACAGTCTTATATGGGTCGTATATGAGGTACCTTATAAAACCTTATATGATTCTTTATAAATATTTATATGGGTCTTTATAAAGTCATATAAAAGAGGCCTTATAACACCTTATAAAAGTAACTTTTATACACGCTGTATATAATTTTTATACAGAATCTTATAAAAACTTATAAAATTCAGAATCACCTGGGTGGGCTTCGCTGACTTGAGCACTTCAAGGAGGGCCTTATGCGTGTGTGCACGAGGAGCCATCATTGAAAAATGGTTTAATAAGGGCCTTCCATGTCTCTTTTATACTTATTTTTTGGAATGTAAATGACACAGGACTCGTCCGGGAAAATCTTGGTTCGAATCCTGAGGTGATCCCTTTGTTTTGGTTTGAAATCGAACAGAATGTAGGTGTGTCCCACCTTGGTCGCGTCCTCATACGCCTCGAGCAAGGCGCGCCAGTTGGTCGGGTCCACTTGTAGGCAAAATGTCCGAACTTGGGCTAAATCTCGCGATGTCTTGAACAAGACAATGTAGTTGGCGTTCAGACTGATTTGTCGCATGCCGTCCGGAAACAAGCATTGACTCAGAAAGAAAATGGACAAATTTCGATGGCTTGAGCCCTTGATGTAAAATTTAAGGAGTTCTTTGTTGTGATTTTTAATTTCGTCCATAAAATCATCGATAATCAATAACTTAGGCCCTTGGCCGGGAGGGTGGTCGTCTAACTGGGGCAGTTCCTGCCGAAAATCTACGATAGCTTTGAGATCCTCGTACAGAGGTTGCCATTCAGAGTAATAAAAAATGATTTGGTCGAAAGCGGTGCTAAACATAACCTCTCTATGTTCAATCATTCGTTTCATGAAAAAGGTTTTCCCTGCTCCAGTCCCGCTCACGACGAGCGCCGTACAGGGGTGCTGAAAGGCCAAGTCCATTGTTGTAGTAAATGAGCGAGAAGGCACTACGCATCGCCTTTTATATCATTTTCTAGCGGGGGCGTGTCTGGCTGCGCTGCTGCAAGGTGAAACTCGAGCCATAAGCCGAGCCGGCGAGCGTTTTTGGCAGCGCACGCGTAGTACGGCGTAGTGGAGTGAATCACATTGGGGCAGCGCGCCGAGAGGACGGGCAGCTTGTCCAGGGGAGGCACATCTAACACGCACAAATTTATGACCGTTTTCTCAGGGAGGAGGGACTGCAAGAGTTTGGTTTTCACGTCCCCTTTGACATAGAGCACTTTGAACCGAGCGGTCATGCACTCTAAAGTGCTCGCTAGAGTGGAGTAAGGCCGCTCTCCCTCCGCCCATTCCAACCCGTGATCACTGACCGTGGTCCACTCATTAGCATGTCTGACCCATTTTTTCAGTTTTGTTGCACTGTAGGGTGGGCCAAACGTGGTCGTGGCAATGAACTCTCCCGTCTGGTGAGCTTTGAAAATGGAGAACTCTTTCACCACATAAGTTTCTTTTTTCCCCTTCCCGTGCAAAAGCTGCAGGTCACACGTCGCGTACTTCATGGCTGAGAGCTGAACGAAAACTGAGCTCTCGAACTTTGCCTGCGTGCATTAATACCGACCGGGCCGGGCGGCGCGGGGCGGCGCGGGGCGGCGCGGGGGCGGCGCGGGGCGGCGGCGCGGGGCGGCGCGGGGCGGCGGCGCGGGGCGGCGCGGGGCGGCGGCGCGGGGCGGCGCGGGGCGGCGCGGGGCAGCGCGGGGCGGGCCGGTCCGGGTGGGCCAGTCCGGGCGCGTTTTGTCACGGCGCGACGAGAGCGCCGCGCGGGTGGACGCGTTTTGTCACGGCGCGACGAGAGCGCCGCCGGGGTACGTCACAAAAAGTACTGGATGGTAATGAACTGGGGCCTGACCAGCTCCCCTGCTCCGGTTGGGTTGGGCCTGCCTGCTTCTCCCCTGCGCTAATCTCTCTCTCTCTCCCTGGCGGGGCGAGAGTGCGTGGAGCGCGCCGGGCTTGACGACAGTCCAAGACTGCCGCCGCCACCAGGGGCACTCTCACACACTCTCTGACTGAGCCGGGGCGGGGCGCCTAGGTGGTAGGCAACCCGGCGTTCACACGTGCTTGGCGGGTCATGAGGGGCCTACCTCCCAGGCGTTCATTAGCTGATTGATCATTGAACGGGCCAGCCTGCTTCTCCCGTGCGCTCTTTTTTTCTTTTTTTTCTTTTTCTCTCTTCTTCCCTATTACTGCATGAGAAGGTCCATCGCCTCCAGGACTTCTTGGTCCTCAGCGTCTTCTACGTCCCCAAATGCATTGTAGCCGTGTGGGACAGTCCTGGCCATGTCCACGCGACGCCGCTTGCTGTTCACGGCTCTCCACTTTTTGACGGTGGCACGTGTGACTATCTTCCAAGAGGGAAGGCGCGCTATCTGGCGCGGGATGGGGATGTCCACTGCTGCAGTGTGCCCCTCCACCATGGCGCGCAGCTGCTCGAATGTGACGAGCTCGTCACAGGAGCTGTTGATACTCACTCCGCGCACCTTGATGCACACCTTGATGTTGGTGACATCCCCACCCACGGCCACTTTGTAGGCGTAGTTTTTCGGCCCGCCAGCGGCGAATTCTGTGATAAAGGATCCTTCACCGAAGTCCTCCACTATCTGGTCCGATAGGTCACCAAGGCAGTTACCAAGTGGGAGGTCAGGCTCACCCGGACGACTGATGTAGGCCACCGAGTCAGTGTCATGGTACAACGCCCTCTCTCCCACCACGTCCAAGTACCTGTACAGCATCAGGCGCCCCAGGCATGTGGTGAAGCAGCCATGGAGGATGGAGGTGGTGGGGAGCGATACCTCCGTATCTTCGATGGGCTTCCACGCCACCTGCAAGCACGCCTCTCCCACTGGGACGAGGCTCTGCACAGTGAGGCAGGGGTCCGATACCAAGGCCATGAGGCGGGCGTAGTCATAGACTAGCTCTGTCTTGGTCCGAAGAGTGCGCTCCGCCAGTTTGCCCCACATGCTGTTCAGGCATAGCTTTGCCAGAGTACTTAGACCAGGTTTTTTTTTCCACCTTCGCAGGGTCAATGATGACGCCGTCATGGCGTTTCACCTCGGCCACGAACGCGGCCTGCTTTTCTGCTGAGTCGCAACCCGCAGGCCAGCCGCTCGCCTGAATTTTCAGTGCCATGAAGCGGCGCACGTACCCAGAAAACAAACCGTCCTCACCCGATTCGGGATCGTACTGCATCGTTCCCGGGTACTGGTACAGCTCGTGCACCGTCAGGATCTGGTAGCCCTTCTCCACGGCCATCTTGAGCTCAGGGGCGCACCAGGTGTCCGTCAGCTGCCGCTGTTCGGCGCTGTGCTGGCACAGTTCCTGCCCGCCTGTTTCCACACAAGTGCGACACAGAGGAAACATCAATTTCCCTTGCGCCTTGAATGGCAGGACGGGCAGGAACAGGTCACGCGGCGGTAGCACCGTGCACTTGATCACCCCGTTCCACTGGTCCAGGGGCGGCATGGCAGGGTCGCCCTCCATGTGAATGACAGCGTGTCCATGAGGAAAAATCCCACCCTTCATCACTGCCGGATACTCACTTATAATGTCTGCGAGCTTAATGGTCTCGCCCCGCTCCACATCAGCTTTGTGGTACCAACGAAGTGCGCTGGTGCGCCCGCCGCACAAGGCGTCCCGCAGTTGCAGGGGCGGTTGACGGGTCGTGGGGTTGGCGGCGAAGTACGCCTTAACCTCTGCGTCCTCCTCCATTTCGCGGCGGAAAACACACTCCCACTTCTCCACGACAACGTAGCCCTCCCGCCGGAAGAGCGCCACAAGGCGCTTTGTGTTCTCCAGCCGATTTTCGCCCTCTTTGTGTGGAAAGTGGATAGGACAGCCGTGCCAGTAATCCCCCTGGAAGGCGTGAATTCGGCGCTCCACAGAGCCGTCCGGCCTCGCGATCTCCACGTAGCCGTCGACGGGGCGGCCGAGCACGCTCACCTCGCGGTGGTTGTACGCGGTCAGGATGGTCTCCCCCAGTCGATGTGACTCGAAGTCCAACCACTGGAGGGCGATGTGGCTGTGTTTGGCTCTACCATGGTAGCCCCCCGCCGGCACGATGCCGATCTTCCCCTCCGGAAGGAAGTTCCGCCTATAGGCCGCTAAAGTTGCGCTACTCAGAGTAACGCAATGGTACATCGCGTCAAAGCCCGCGGTGTCCTGGAACAGCTGCCTGAAGGCCTGGCAGGCCTCCCGCAGGATAGTGACATCACTGACAGCATACTCCATCAGCTCACGGCGAAAATTGAATACGACCCCTGCGGCAACCTGCTGGTCGTACCAGGTACTGTCGCACGGCCTAATTCCGGACGCTTTTCGCCATTTTTTGCGTGTAGTGTGAGGAGGAGAGCAGCCACCGGAAATCTGAGAGGGATGTACATAGTTGACGATGAGATCCATCTTATGGCCCAGAAAAATTTGGAGAGCACGAAAGGGTCTGCGGTTTAGAGGGGAGAAGACAGCGTCCGGAATTAGGACGCAACTCGTCCTAATTCCGGACACCCCTTCCTAATTCCGGACAAAAGCACAGAATTCCTTAAAAATAGCGCGTTTTGACTACTTTCGACTATCTTATGACTCTATTTTACTCTGGCCACGTGTCCCGGTTGGTAACCCAAGGTGGAAAAGGGGGGGGGGATAGTAATTGCAAGGAGAATGAGCACTATTTATTGAACAGAAATGCTATGGCACATACAGTAATTACTACAGTTAACATTACTTGAAATTATATTTGGTAGAGAGTAATAAGACTCTTTTGCACTAATTATAACGTAATTAAAGTAAACGTTACTTCAAATTAAATTTGGTGAAGTCAAAAGGGAAACGGAGAGGGCCTCCCTTTTTCTTCAGTTTCGTCGGCGGAGTCAGGATCTCCTCTACATCAGAGTAGTCTACTGACTTGGTCAATGCTACATTAGGCCAAACAAATGTACGCTTCTCTCCCGGTTGAAGCATTTTGCACACAAGCTCGTGGTTGCTATCCAAGTTCTGAACGAGGCCAACGGAGTGGTGGACTTCGGCTCGCAATTTAAATTTTACAAGAACCCAGTCACCCTTCTTTGGGACAATTGACGATAAAGTTCCTGGCACTGGATTGGGAGCGTCTTCGGGAGGCGGCACTGCGTTAGCGTCGGCTTCACAGCGGCGCTTCTTGGGCGGCACCGCAGCGCCAGTGGTTCCTAGGCGCTTCCTGATTGGCGCATTGGCGTCGCTGACGCCGCGACGCTTGGGCGGGGCAGCGGCCGCAGTTGGCCGTCGGCGCCTCTCCACTGGCTGACGAACCGGTGTCGTGTTGACGGCAAGCTCTAAATAACTTGTAAAAATTTAAAATTACGAGTAACTTAAATTGACGTGCAAGAAAAAAAAATTAAAAAATATTTTAAAATACCTGAGTTTGGGTCATCCATGGATTCTTCGTCGCTCTCTTCCTCACGGTTAGGGCTAGAGGGTGGTGGGGCGTAGCTCTTCCCGGGTGAAACCCGCAGTGTCCTTCCTCTCCTCACAGCCCCCCGGTCACCGTACCGAAGGCTCGACAGGTTCTCCACGAAGGTGTCCGACACCCTCTGGTAGATGGCCTCACGAGACGGTGACTGTACCCCGCCTGGAATCCTCTTGAGGGCCTCATTCCGGTCGCAGGGGAAAATTCCAGTCGCACGAAAAGCTGACTTCAAATTAGCCTCATTGTTAACTGTAAAAAATAAAATAAAATAAAATACAAGTACTATAAAATTTTTTAAAAAAATGTTGTTAGATTTTAGCTTACCGGTCATTGCGTCAACAAGTTTTTTGAGCAGTTTCGGGAAGTGTGGTTTCGGTAGGGTAAGATGTCTATGCTTTCCTTCCTGTTTCCACTCTGCCAAAATTTTTCTCCACGCACACTTTAGTGGCCCAAAGTAAGTCACGTCCAGAGGCTGCAGGAAGTGCGTTGAGTGTGGGGGCAAGCAAACAAATCTAATCTTCATATCAGCGCAGGTCTTCAAAACATCTGGGCTAAAATGAGACGACACGTTGTCCCCTATGACAACTTTCTCACCCTCCAAGGAAGTTGCCCATGGCACAACCATCGTGTGAAACCACTCAGTAAAAGTCTCTTTGTCAAACCAGCCTGATGGGCTGCGGTTGTACCGCGCCCCCGCGGCCCTCCAGTCACCCAGGTCTCAGATAATTCCTTGGAGCGGTAGACAACATATGGTGGGAGCACTTGACCAGCCGGTGTCCCCGCGAACATGACCGACATGGCCGTCTTTGAGGAAGAAATAACTTTGATTGGGTACTTGGCACCCCTTTTCAAGATAACCTTCTTGGCCTCCGGATTATCAGAGATACTGGTTTCATCGTAATTCAAAATATTTTCGGGCGGTATGCCTCCTAGTGTCACTTCAAGATTGTCAAAATATTTTTTGACAGCCTTAGGACTGACCTTGGCCCTGGCAGGAGAAACAAACTTTGGCACGCGGACCTGGAGCTCTGGGTGCCGACTGAGGAAGCCTCTGATCCACTTCTCCCCCGGCAAGTTGTCCGGCATTCTGGATTTCCTCTCGGTCTTGTCCAAAATGTGTTTGACTGCAGAGGCGATGTCACTTCTTGTAAGGGGGAAGCCCCAATCGGCTTGGACAATGAGGTGGTCGACAAGTGCAGTTTCTTCAACGGGACTGAGCACTGTGGGCCTACCTGGTGCCTTAGTCTTCTCCTTGTGGGTATGCTCCGAGAGAGTCGACCGCTTGACGCCGTAGGTGTAGGCCGCTTGACGAATTGGCATCCCCGCTGCCACGGCATCCATGGCCTTGTGCAGGCGGACGGGCCGGCTCGGTGTGTTCGGCTGGTACCTTCCTCGCTTTCTTGACCGGCGCGGAGATTTATCAGCACTACGCTCAGGTTCCACGGAACGCGCCTCGGCGCAACGCTTCGACCGACGAGGCATTTTGCCACAAAAACATATACAAACTTTTCACACAATTCGACGCGTCAACGTCAACAATCGCGTCGCGCGCGCAGAGCCGAGCGTGCGACCTGCTGGGAGGTGAGGGGGGAGGGGGAGGGAGCAGGCCGCCGATGGCCGAGCTGGCAGGCAGCGCCGGGAGCGCCTCGTCGCTGGGCCGCCGGCCCGGCCCGAGGAAGCTCACGCCCGAGGGAGGTGCGGGGGGGGGGGGACGTGGCTGCCGCAGGAAATGTGTACGAACACGCGGCTGCGAATGGGTAGGGTTGACGTTTTGAGCCTAAAATGTAATTGCGCGAAATGCTTTTTAAAAGTGTCCGAAATTAGGACGGGTTGGAAAAAAAAAAGTGTCCGGAATTAGGACGTGTTTGAAGAATGCTTGCCAAAACCAAACGATTCATCTAAACTTTAATTTCGTGATGCGATTTTGTATATAAAAGAACAAAGAATCGCATATTAACAGGGTTTTCAAATCCTGCCAACAACCATCAAAGCCCCGGGTGTTTGGCACAACTATGAAAAAAAAATCCCTGTTAGAGAAATCGGCGGCCAAATCTTTGACGCCTGTTTTCGTGGGAGAATGATGGAAACCGAAAAACCTCTACGATAGCATTTTTGTTTGCCTTAACTTCCTTTAAATTTTTGCTTTTATCAGTTTTTACGTAGGAGCAAAACCGACGTCTCCAGCAGGCTTGAAAGCAAATCGTGCGTTTTGTCCGGAATTAGGACTGCTGTCCGGAATTAGGCCGTGCGACAGTATTGAACTCACAGGCCGCGCCGCGCTTCATGGTAGAGACGCAGTACAGCTCGCGGTCCAAGAGCGGCCCTTCATAGCCGTAATTTTCTGGCACGTTGGCCAGGTAGGGCCAGAATCCCTTTTTCAGCTCTGTGAGACTGAACGCCTTTGGCAGAGAGGACAGGGCCATGGGCAAAAACATGAGTGAGTCTATGAATTTCCATGTGCCCAACTGCATACAAATTATTTTCGCGCCCTGGAGAATGAGGTCCGGCTTCAGTCGCCGGGCAATCATTGCTTGAAGCACAAACACGGCATCAAAGGCCTTGGCGTTGTGGGCCACAATGAGGAGGTGCGTCTTTGCGGGGAAGGACTGCAGGTAGTCCAGAAACTGGCCCATGACGTTCACCTCCGGGTCGTCCAAGCAGTGAAACACATGCTGGCGCGTCTGGCAGGTGGTGCAGAAATAGTCGTTCTGCTTAACATGTGCACACTGCTCGCATACGGCCTGAGTGACGAGCATGTTTGGCCTGTGCTCGAACGTGCCCTGCTTGCCCTCCACTTCGTGGTCCTGTGTAGTTTCTATGTCATAATACACCGAAATGTATTTCCACTGGGGGTCCTTCTCTTTCTCCTCCCACCGTGCCATATAACACAAATGGTTCTCCCGCACGTTCTGCCTGCAGTTGCGGCAGTACACGAATCCGCACACGTGCCGGGCGCCACGCAGCGTGCTGTAGCTGCGCTCACACCCTTGGCAAAACCTGAACGACTCGCACTTGGTCTTGTTACCTAAGGGCAGCTTGACGACCTTGTGCGCGTCGAAGCAATCATCACCTGCAAACTGGTGTCCGCAATCGGCACAGCGGCGCAACGGATCGGTGTGCTCCGTGTCGCTGAGGCACCGCCAGCACGACCCTTCACACCGGTGCCCCCCAGCGTTCTCGTAAAACACCACGCATTTGTCGCACCCAAGCCGCACTTCAAACGCCTGGAACGGAAACAGTACGGCCATGAAGTGGTTGGCATGGAGCAACAAATAAATGTTCTTTCGCCCTGCCACGAAATCCCCCTTGAAAGCGCATTCCCTGCCTTTCTTATCGGTGAACACACAAAGTCGGTACTCAGGGAGTGAGTCCTGGAGCCGACGTACCTCGTCGAGGCCGCATGGCCGGTCAGGGTCGATCTGAGCCCTTTCGCAGAGCTTCAGCGCGGCATTGCGCTGAGCGATGGAATCAGGTTTTTTCATGCGGTAAAACGCCATTTTGGACATCGTGACCCGAGCGATGGCCACAGCGACGCTGCGCGCCAGGCACATATTGTCCGTTGCGTTATTAGGGGAGTACAGGTGCTTTGCCCCGATTTTCCTGTCCACCCACGCCTGCATGCTCTCGTTAGGCACACGTTGCGTGCGTCTTCCCGCGGCCTCGGGCGTTGCCACGTGAACATAGGACACGCGGAGCCGGCCCTCCGCAAAGAAAGCCTGGTTGGAGTTGAGCACCCGCGCGAGCTTGTCCAAGACCACGCGCCCATTGAGCTGGTCTGCGCGCCGCATGCTGAACCACAGGGGGTTGTCAGCATTGGCCGCGTTCTCGATTTCCAGGACCACGCGGTCAGCATCCTGAGCACCGAGGGCCTCCCTCTGGCGAGCCAGCACGGTGTCGAACAGCTCGACCATGAGATCCTCTGAGGGAAGCGTGTTTCCCAGCCCCGAAACCTGCATCACCTCCTCCCTGAAGGTGGTGTTGAAGCGTTTCAGGTGCCTCTCCCGGCTTTGCAGCACCTCGAGCGTGGGCTGCTTGGGCTGCTCTGGCGAGGCTTCCGGCGCGGGTGAAGGGCTACGCGCGCGTTTCCCCAGGGCGCCCGCCGGCAGGGTAGGCACCCCCTCGTGCGCGGGTGGCGTGCGGGCTAGCGGTGTGGCGGCGCGGCGCGGCGGAGTGGTGGGGCGCGGCGGGGAGGGCGTCCAGGGCCTCCAGAGGCGCGCCGAGACGGTGCGCGGCGGGGGAGTGGCGGGGCGCGAGGCCGCGGCGTCGACGCCGTGCTTGCCGGCGCCGACCATTAGTGGGACCCCTTGGGGACAAAAAGCAGCCGTCCACTGCACTTTTGGTTAGAAGCATGAAACTTTGCACACTTGTAGTTGGGTGCCTAAGGGTCAATTTGCGACCGGGAGGCAATCGATCCGTCCCTTAGGACCAAAATGGCGGCCATTTTTCAAAGATGGCCGCCAAAGCGCGACTTAGGCCCTTATCACCGACCACTTCTCCGCTCCTTATCCGATTTGGATGATCCAAAAATGCTTCCCCACTAAAGCAGACCCGTAGAATCCATTTAAGCCATCGCCGGATTCAAAATTCCAAAATTTGACTGAGAAATCGATATTTTTTAAAAAAATATTAGTTTAAAGAAAACAACAAATTGTTGCTTGTTTGCATTTAACTAAGGAACGGACCATAAAAACGCAACTTTTGCTTAAGTAAACATTAAAGAACACAGTTTGACAAGCAAAATAAAAAAAAATCATCTCTCTGCGGTTTAAATTGACCCCTTGAGGTGACCTCAAAGGAGGTCATGTCACACTCAGTATAAAATGCGAAAGTGACACGGCATGCAGATTTCGATGTTCTGGGGCATGCATTCGCCACCGATCTTACTCCTCACCGTAGGGTCACCTCCCCGATGACCCGGTGTGACCCCCCCCCCCCCCCCGTGGCGTCGGAAGGCAGGATTGCCTACCTTCCAGGCGCAGTCGTCAAATTTTAGGTGCTTTCCTTTTGTTTCTACATTTTTCTTTTATTTAAGAACATAATGAACATTGACTTAATGGCCGCATGCTGCAATCGTGCTATCTGGATCTCTCGTACGCATCCGCCGCGTCTCTGTAGCAACAATTACCAAGTAACAGTAAACTTACCATTGTACCGTTTCGGTTTCGTGTTGTACCTGCGACACTTACGCATTTTCTTCGCACATCCCGCGACAGCCGGTGCAAAAGTGGGTGCACCGCAGCCTTCCTCCAGGTTGGTTTTGGCAGGTACACACATTTGGTTTGCAGCCCTTCTGGCAGCCGCAATTCACGAGCATTTCCCTGCATTTCGACCAAATGCAGGGGGCCGCTGACCAAAATGGCTCCCAACCATTTCCTGCTCTGTCGGTCCACCCCCACCCACTTGGTGTCGGTATGATGGGGTGCACCTCAGTGGCCTGACCCCACAGGTGCGCTGCTTGGTACATAGCCCTTTTTGCATGTTGTAGCAGTACTCCCTGGGTAGGCGGGAGTCCATCTAGCAAGGACTTTTTGCATTCCTTAAATAGGAAAAACCTAGCAAAATTCACAGACTGCATGTCTTTGGAACCGCCAAACAGCCTAACCACGAACGTCTCCATCAGGCGGAATGTTTCCACTGGTAAATGCTTGGAGGGCCTGGCAAGGTCCTGGAAGGCCTTTTTCCACGCCGATTTTTTGGCCTTTGTGTGGAACTGGGAAACCGTATCACACCCAGTGAACGCGTGAAATCCACGAAGAGCTTCGGCTTTTGAGGGCCCAAGGTGTGCAGCTATTTCGTGAACTGGGAGAAATCTTCGGTGTTTCCCTGTTCCAAAATCAACCCACAGCTCTTCGGCACCTAACTGTTGCAGTTTAAAGAAATATGATATGGCAATGACAACTACATCTGAATCTACTGATCTTATGCACAATATTTTTGCGCCATGTTTGCAGGCGTCAGCTGCGTGGAGGATGATCCTTGCATCAGCCTCTTCAAGGCAGCAGGGCTGACCTGCCAGCTCAGTCCCAGAGGCCTGAGATGCTACAAACGTGGAGCCACTATTGGTCACAACCAGCATGTCAGACGATATGCTAAGTGAACTGTGAGCAAGGAGCTTAAATAAGTCTGTTTTGTTGTCGTCATTTTGGACAAAGTTTTTCCAGTTCTTTGGCAACAGGGTTGTAGGAAGCACTTGTCGCCTAGCGCCTGCACCGCGCTTGCTCCTGGTTGTCCGTTTCAGACTAAGATTTCCTGAATACTGGTCCCATACCAGATCCAAGCGTTTTACGCCGTCACATTCTGACAGCAGATATGGTTTCAGTTCTTTCTGCCAATAATCTGAAAATGTCCTGGACATTTTTGGGACACACATATGGGGCAAGATACTAGCATCAATTATCAGTGCGTCGCGGCCAGCAGGCTGTGCCCCAGTAATGTTAATATTTTCAAGCAACAACGTTATAATGTCACTTTTACTATCCGGTAGGCGTAAGCCGCCATTTTTTGACACAGATGGAGGGCAAACCTGAAACAACGTTACGCTGTTATTTTTATTTTACCGGTGGTGCGTGCACTGCACCATTATTGGATACAAATTGAGGGCAAACCTGATTCTCGTATGAAAAGAATTCCTGCAAATCCAGCTGCCGCCGTTCACTCATAATAAACAGGCGCAAAAATAATTGAGCATCTATTCGCAGAGTTTTAATCTGCAAAAGCTGCCCGTCAACTTTTTTTGTGGCAGCTGTAAAAATTTTCCTCGAGAACCTCTTTATGGGATCAAACACTGATCGCGTCTTGTCCACAAGGGCCTCCCTTACAAAGCTGGAATAGGCTTCAATACCCTCCTTTTCCATTAGAAACAGGGACTTTATGGCATCTGGACCAAGAACGTCCCGGGAGTGTATATTTATGAGATCACTGTCATTTTCTAGGAAGGGATTGCCTCGCTCTAAAAAGCTTTCCACAAGTTTATCAACTTTCTCTCTGAATGAAACCTAAATTAAAAAAAAAAAAAATTAATCAAAAATTTAATAAAAGTAACACTGCGGTTTAAATTATACCTGAAAAGCTTGATCCTGCTCGTGGTGGACTTCTAAACTGGCAGTGGCCCTTAAGTTTTTCAGGGGACTGAACTCATTGACAAGTCTTTTGATTTCAGGACCGGCCAGCATCCAACGCATAAGTGACTGCCGGTCTTGTGTTAAGCCAATTGCACCTCCATGACCCTTAATCAGCTTGTTATTTTGCTCGTGAATCTGGTCCGGTGACATATGGGAGAAAGGTGCTGTAGTCTTTGGAAGTGCAAAGTAGCCCCTGGAGAACGCTTCCGCGACATCAGGAGCGGTCGTAGGTAGTTCCAGTAAGTCTTTTAAATGTATTGTCAGCCACCTGGCATAGTTGACTCTATCAAAAGCAAAAAACCAGGGCAGAATTTGCCTTATGCTGCTGAGGTACTCATTGTAGTTGGCACGGCGCAGAGAACCAACAAAACGCAGCAAGAGCACTTCTAATTGTAGTACGGTCCACCAGAAGAGAAATGTAGGACAAGAACAGCTCTGCACTGCCCATTCATTAAATTCCATGTCACCGGTGTCCGACTCTTTGAACGCTTCATACATAAGGATGTGGAGCGCAGCTGCAGTAGCTTCATGAGCGGACCTTGATTTTTTTATGTGGTGAACCTTTAACAAGCCCTCTGCACCTGTCTCAGAGGCCAAGTCAGCTTGTGCGGCAATTTCAACCCACCCACATCCTTCCATTACTTTTCCAAGCAGGAGGAGGTTAAACTGCCCTTACATAACATACTCCAAAAATAATTATTTTAAGATTGTCACACCTCTAAAACATAATAAGAGGCACATCCCCTTCATGTTGTAGCTAAGAGACTAACTATCATTCCCAAAAGATGTTTCAAAACAATTAAAAAGTGAACTGCGCTGATTTGACACGATGATGCTTTGAGTTTTGAACACCCAAAATTAAAATTGAAAATTCTTAAACAACAATCACAATGACTCTCAGCCAAGCTTTAATAATAATAAAAATACTCTAAGTGAAATGAAGGCTTGCTTTAAAATGTCACCTCAATGACCAACAAGTTAGTGAACAAGGACAGACTACACTCCGAAAAAAATAATTGTCTCAAGATGAAGTGGAGATAACATTCCAATGAACGAGTTGCATAGGAGAGAGAAAAGGATCAACTGAATACAATGCAAACACATTTCAAAAATAAGTTTATTTTTTTTAGAAAAAAAAACTAGTACAAACAAAAAAAAGATTTTAATGTCTCCTGGCCTCAAAACATCAGCCATTCAAAAAATAAGTTTTTTTTAGAAAAAAAACTAGTACAAACAAAAAAAGATTTTAATGTCTCCTGGCCTCCAAAACATCAGCCATTTTCTGAAACAGTAACCAAAACATCAGTTAGACGATGACATTGTTTACACATAAAATTCATCCAAATAAAAAATGGAAAGAGACTTACGAGACTTCTTAAGAAGAGAGGGCCAAAGTGACCACGTCGCCTCCTCCCCCGGGCCCGGGCAGCACCGCCGCGAGCACCACCGCGAGCAGGAACAGGTGCAGCTACCCAAGCGTTTTGGCCCACAGCAGGAGCCGGTGCGGGACCTTCCACTCCAGCCTCCCCGACGATGACGGCGGCGGCTCCACGACCTCTGACAGCACCGCGCCCGCGGCCGCCACGCCCACGACCCTCATGATGAGGCTCGACAAGAACAGCTTGCCTCCCACTGTCGGCCAACGCAAGTCGCCCACCTAGGCGAGACCAAACCGACTGAAAAACAACAAACTCACAACAGATTCACACACACACACACAGTATCACAAAACAGGAAAACAACAAAACTTACACGCCGTCGCACGTCACGCCCATTACGTTCCCTCATGACTGTTCTTTCAAATTCCTCAACATCCTGAAACAACCAGTAAAAAAACCATTAAAATACATAAACAAAAGCCAAAATACCCTAACCTCACACACAAACAGAACACGCGAATCGAAACGGTTTCTTGCGAGGACACAGTTCCCTTTTCGTTCCTATGGACAGACGGACGAAATCCACACGACACTTGTTCGTTTCACACAGTCAATGTTGAATCGTTCAGAGAAAACCGGGAGAATGCATCGACATGTAAACAAGCCAAACGAGTCGGCCATAACACTTCACGACAGACACCGGCCGGGCTGTGACGTCAACACACTCCCACCCCACCCGGCCCACTGTGCGCCATGATTTGAAGTTGCTCGCCCCGCGAACCAAGATCAAAACTGGACAGAAATCCGAAATTAAACGTACCCTGACAACGGCGAACCGCCGCGCGTCCGTCGGGCGTGTGTAAACAAAGACAACACACGCAAATGACAGAAATTTCTCGACCCACGCCAGCAGAGGGAAGGACCACACCACACACTTTTGAGTATTTATAACACAATTTTTACGGAAATTCACACACGAGAACCCGTGCGAAGCACCCCGAACAGGATTCAAACAGAGATATCACTGAATACACCCACAGAAGGCGTCACAATCTCAGAGACACGGCGGTTCCCACGCTCACATGGCGGCGTCATCGCGGCCATGTCCGTCACTCTTGACCCAAAATAACACTAAAACCACACAGCGTCACCCACATGAAGCGTCCCGCCCAAGATTCGAAACGAGAGAAAACTGATTTGAACCAGACGAACAAGCCGAACAGGCTGAGACAGGCCAACGACCCCAAGCACATGGCGCGGGTGACGCCACATGGCGCGGGTGACGCCAAGTCCAAATCTCAAGATTTTAGCACTTTTGACACATGAATATTACCTCTGCGAAAAGGATTTACTGAGACGAGCTCAGAAACGCACTCAGATTAAGGAAAATACACATATAAAGAGGACCAAACGGCAAGACGCCAGTAGCGTCAGCCTGACTCACTCACCTCAGTGTACAAAGTCCTAGTCGAATCAAGATCTAAGTTTTCTTCAGATTCTTCGTCAGATTCTTCGTCAGAAGAAGAAGAGGAACTAAGCGCAAGGTCCTCCATCATTTCATCATATCTATTACGCTGCTCGTACTCATAGTCAAGTTCGTTGTCGGAGAAATCCATTGTTACAGAAGCACACGTGACACACACACACGACAGGAGGGATGCACACCGAATGACCGGATTGAACACGGCGGAAGTAAGCAACGGCGGGTAGTTCCGCTTGTGGCCGGCAGAGGGCGCAGCGGTCGTTCTAACGGCCGGCCAAAATTTAAATTGTTTTCGATTTCACGACGAATCAGAATGAAACTATGATGTGAAAATCTCTCAAATATTATTTCTTGTCACTTGACATCAACTCCATGTGATGACAACTGGTGTTTTCCGTAATCCGATACGGCACGGCTTGAAGTGAGAGGGGCGGGAGGGGAGGTTTTGGGGATGGGGGATCTGGACCAATACATTTTTGCTCTGACAGTTCAGACAGCGATAGGGTTGACCGAGCGGAGTATTCTCAGTAATTCTAGAAAAATATTTCAGCCGGAGAAATGATATCGGACACTCGTCAGCATGCGGAAAATAAAAGGGACAACGTGTGTTGAGGCCGGTCAGGGCGTCCGGCACACTAGGCGCGTGGAGGAGGGGCTGCGGCGCTCGGCTCGGCTCCGCTCGGCTCGCCACTGCTCGGCTCGGCACTGGCGGCGTGGCCTGGTGTTGCGGGGGAAGGGTTCCGCTCCGGTCGGAACTCGTGCGGTGGCGGGAGAATTCAAATTGACCGTTAGGTGTTCGGCTCCGCGCTTGGCTCCGCGCTCGGCGCGCGGCGCTCACAGATCAAAACTCGGACCATACACTCGCCGAGCAAGCTCGGCTCAGTAGCTCAGTGGGTTAGTGTGTGTGTTCTGTTGCGCTTCACAGCGCGGAGACACGGGTTCAATACCCGCTGGGTGAGGTCGCCTTTTTCATCACAAACTTCGTGTTCCTGCCGTGAGGTGGCGCGCGCGGCGCTGACGGCAGGGTATAAATCTAGGAAGCGCGCCCTCCAGGGCATCATTCTTCATTCAGACGCTGACCAGTCCACATCAGCTCAGCACGATGACTTACGCTATCTGCGACATTCAGATGCTCGAGGGATGCACGGAGAGTATGTTCTGAAGGAAGTCTCTTTCTTCGAACATAACAACCAGGCCTACGTGCACAGATCGGTCACGTTCAAGCCGCCATACCCCGGCGCGGGGATCCCAGAGAAGCACTTGCGCCAAAATTGGTACAGTGTCAGGCACCTGCATGGCCTGCACTGGATTCGGGCTTCTCGCCCTACGACAGAGTGCCCCTCACACTCTTCGAGATGGCCAAGGATTACGATGTCCTGTACGTTAAAGGTGAGGACAAGGCCAAGATCCTCCAGTTCCTGCTGCCCACCAAACAAGTGTACAATGTGGAAAAGTTAGGGTGCCCGGCCCTCAGAAAATTACCGCTCGTGTGGGCACCATGTGAAAATGACGTCGGCAGCCGACGCCACAGAGACAGATACTCTGCAGTGCGCAATGCGAAGCGCGTCGGACTATGGCTGGAGGTATACCTCAACTCACTTCACTGAGCCTGCCCTATAAAAAATATTTAAAAAATCACAAAAAAAAATTTAAAGTGACAAAACTCCCTAAAAAATAATGCCAATGACATTCGTCTGATTAGGCGCACGGGAGACAGCAAGCAGGCCCGCCCCGCCAACAGTCGCGCGGGTGACTTGGGGACACATCGCAGCGGGTTGCCTATCCACCAGGCGCTCCGCACACACAAAGCGCACAGTGGGTTACCCTTGGTTCCAGGCTGTCAGGTGACTTGGGGGCCTCGAAGGGTAGGTGAGACCCACCCCTTGGGTTAGGTTAGGTTACACCCCTCATCTTCAACTCGCCCAAAAAAAAAAAAAAAAAAAAATAAAAAAAATCCGAAAAGAAATATTCGGACTTAGGTTGGGTTAGGCCTCCTTGGGTGACATGGGGACATGTTACCTGGGGGGGTACAAGATGGCGGCGGTGACCAGGGGGGATCTATACTACTGTGGCCCTCTTCGACACCGTCTTGGCCAGGCAGCGCGAAGCGCGAAGCGCGAAGTGCAAAGACGATGACCGCGTTATTCTGGAAATACAGAACGCACTTCAAGCTGAGAACCCGCTCTGGTTCTCCATGAGAAGAGCAGACCAACTGAACGTCCAAGTTGTTTTGGACAAAACTGGTGAGAGTGCTGAAACTCAAACCAAGGCCTTTCTGGCAGAAGGGCAGTTCAAAGTGTCGTTACATTCATGTGGCGACGCCCGAGGCGGGCGGCCGTCGCTATGACCGTGTGCTCAACGAGAGCACGGAGCAGTGGGTAGCCAGGAAATGTGACAAAAAGTCGCTTTTTCTCACCCGACAACCAGGGACAACATGTGTCTGACGAGATGCGTGGCCGTTGCCAAAGCACAAGGCATGGAAAAAAAGGGCATTCTACAGAATGAAACAACCCAACTCGGTCATTCAGAGGAAAGAGGCCGAAGCGCTGTGTGCTGCCGCGGGCATCGACACTGCCCGGCCTTGTGGGTCTGGACCAGTTGGGAGCCCTTCAGGGTGCGATGCCTGCTTACAGGACTCGTTGTTTTTCGGAGACAAAGAGGGAAAAGAAATTCTTTTCAAGGGGGATTTCGTTTGCGGGGCGAAAAAATATCTACTTGTTATGGCACAATGCTCACTTCTACGCCATTCTGTTTCCTTGCCAGGCATTTGATCACAAGTTCCTATGTGATATAAATGCATCAAATTTTTACGATCACAAAGGAGAGCACCGTTGTGAAGGCGTGTGTTGGCGGTTGCTTCGGCCCTCATCCTCATGACGATCCCACCGTTCCATTGCAGAGGTGTGCTGATTGCTTTCACAAGTTTGCCGGGACAAGAGTGTTTCGACTTGCATAAAGTCCTAATGGCCCACACCACAGTCACAAAATGTCAGAGCTACAAATTCTGTCCCGTTTGCGAGGTCAGCTACTCTTTGAAGTTATGTTGCACATCGAGCTAAATCTGTGTAGGATTACAACAAAAAGCCTAAAAGCACGTTTTTTTGCTTATATTCGTGTGAAAATGTGATTTTTTTTTTACGGGCACTTGAAACTTGTGACAAGAGTCATCCTCATAAGTCACTGTCACTCAATCGAGCACAAAAACTTATGCGAGGATCAAAATGTCTTGGTTTAAAAACACGCATTCCGGCTTTACTTTTATGCTAACTTGCGGACTTTTTGTTCATGGCACTTGAGTCTTGTGACGTACGAATTATGATTGAAAAGTCACTGTCAAGCATGAAGCTTTAATTATGCAGGATCGAAGGGCATGGCTTTGTGAAACACGCATTTAGACTAACTTTTAAGGCACTCAACATTATTAGAGACTTTCTTGTTAACGGCAACTTGCAGTCTTTGGTGACTTCCGAATTATGTTTGCAAGTCACTGTCGAGCATGGAGCTAAAACTGTGCGGGATCATGGTGCTAGGCGATAAACAAATGCATTTTTCCTCTTAAATGAATTATGGGAATCGGGCCTTTTGTGTTTTTAAGCTCCTGGCAGCTTGTGACATGAGAACAATGTTTGTTAAGTTATGGTGATTTCATCTAGCTAAATACTGTGTAGGGATTACAACGAAAAGCCTAAAAAAGCACGCATTTTCTGCTTATCATTCGTTTCAGTATGCGATTTTTTGTTTGAAAGCACTTGTGTCTTGTGACAAAAATAATCCTCATTTAGTCTCTAACACAAATTCAGTTAAATCTATGTAGATATCAAAAGGCCAGGCTTTAAAATCACGCATTTTCTGTATCTTTTTATGCAAAAAAATTCGCCTTTCTGCTTGATGGCACTTGAGTTTCTTGTGTAGACTTCCAATTTATGTTTGAATTCACTGTTTGAGCATAGAGCTTAAATAACTGTGCTGGGAATCACTAATGCGCTAGACAGATAGATAAGTGCTTTTCCGGCTTAAATCAGATGCGGAACGGGCCTTTGTGTTTTTTATGGGGCTCCTCGTTAGCTTGTGACTTTTAGCATTATTGCATTAAAAGTTATGTTGATTTCATCGAGCTGAAAACTATGTAGGGACTACAAACGAAAAGCCTGAAAGCACGCTTTTCTGCTTTACATTTGTTTTTATGTGTGGATTTTTGTGATAATTATGTTTATGTTCACTGTCAAGCATGGAGCCTAAACTGTGCGGGATCACGGTTGCTAGGCATAAAAAAGTGCTTTACGGCTTAAAATCCAACGTGATATGGCCTTTTGGGATCTTGAGCGATACTGTTTTAAAGTTATGTTGAACATCGAGCAAAAACTGTGTAGGATTACAAACGAAGAACCCTAAAACGCGATGGCTTCATCTGCTTATATTCGTGTAAAAGAGCGCATTTTTTGTTGATGAAAAGCCCTGTGCAGGACATGTGACAAGAATCATACTACATAAGTCTCCTAACACAAATTGTAGCTAAAACTTATGTAATATCGAAAGGCCAGGCTTAAAAAACACGCATTTCGGCTTACTTTTTTGCAAAAATGCTTACATTTCTATAAAAGCACTTGAGTCTTGTGACTTACGGAAATTTATGTTTTGAAAGTCACTGTTCGAAGCATGGAAGCTATAAAAACTATGCCAAAGATCGAAAAGGCCTAGGGCTTAAAAACACGGCATTTTCGGGCTCACTTTTATGGCAAAATGATAACCTTTCTGTTTAATGCCACTTGAGTCTTGATGACTTCCGAATAAATGTTTGAAAGTCACTGTCCAGACATGGGGCTCTTAAACTGTGCGGGATCACGATGCAAGGCATATACAAATGACTTTTTAGCTTAAATCAATGAAGAAAATGGCCTTTTGAGCTTGTGATTTGAGCATATCGTTCTAAAGTTATGGTGATTCATCAAGCTAAAACCGTGTAGGATTACACCGAAAACGCCTAAAAGCACGCGTTTCTGCTTTCATGTCGTTTTGGGGGTGTTCGATTTTTTTGATGAAAGGACCTTGTAGCTTGTGACAAAAATCATACTCATAAGTCTCTAGGAGTACACCGCAAAGTCTTTAAAGCACGCTTTTCTGCTGATATTCGTAGAAAAGTTCGATTTTTTGTTAAAAGCCCCTTGTAGCTTCTGACACGAATCATTCTGATGGAGTCTCTTACACAAATCGATCTAAAACCATGCAGGGTTGGAAGGCAAGGCTTAAAATCAAGCATGTCGG
>CM060099.1:3834998-3865464 GCA_030522485.1 Stenchaetothrips biformis | reverse complement strand
GACTTCCGAATTATGTTTTAAAGTCATTGTCAAGAAAGGAGATTAAACTGTGCGGGATCACGATGCTAGGCATAAACAAATGCTTTTGAGCTTAAATCAATGGGAAAGTGGCCTTTGTGTTTGAGCTTCTCAAAGCTTGTGACTTGAGAACAATGTTTCAAAGTAAAAGTGATTCATCGAGTTAAAACTGTGTAGGATTACACCAAAAAGCCTAAAAGCGCGTTTTTTTTTCCTTATTTTCGTGTGAAAATGCGTTTTTTTGCTGAATGCACTTGTAACTTGCGACAAGAATCATCTGCATAAGTCAGTAACACCAATCGAGCTTAAACTAAGCAATATCAAAAGGCCAGGCTTAAAAACAAGCATTTCGGCTTACTTTTATGCAAAAATGCGACTTTCTGTTGATGCCACTTGAGTCTTGTGACTTACGAATTATGTTTGAAAGTCACTGTCAAGCATGGAGCTAAAACTATGCAGGATCGAAAGGCAAGGCTTAAAATCACGCATTTCCGCTATCTTTTATGCAAAAATGCGCCTTTCTGTTGATGGCACTTGAGTCTTGTGACTTTCGGATTATGTTTGAAAGTCATTGTCAAGCATGGAGCTTAAACTGTGCGGGATCACGATGCTAGGCATAAACAAATGCTTTTGAGCTTAAATCAATGGGAAAGTGGCCTTTGTGTTTGAGCTTCTCAAAGCTTGTGACTTGAGAACAATGTTTCAAAGTAAAAGTGATTCATCGAGTTAAAACTGTGTAGGATTACAACGAAAAGCCTAAAAGCGCGCTTTTCTGCTCACTTTCGTGTGAAAATGTGATTTTTTGTTCAAAGCCCTTGTAGCTTGTGACAAGAATCACCCTCATAAGTTTCTAACACAAATCGAGATAATACTATGCTAGATCAAAAGGCAAGGCTTAAAATCACGCATTTCCGCTATCTTTTATGCAAAAATGCGCCTTTCTGTTCAAGGCACTTGAGTCTTGTGACTTACGGATTAGATTTGAAAGTCATTGTCAAGCATGAAGCTAAAACTATGCAGGATCGAAAGGCAAGGCTTAAAAACACGCACTCGGCTTATTTTATCCAAACTTGCGCCTTTCTGTTGATGGCACTTGAGTCTTTTGATGGCACTTGAGTCTTGTGACTTCCGAATTATGTTTTAAAGTCATTGTCAAGCATGAAGCTAAGAGTTATGTTGAACATCGAGCTAAAACTGTGTAGGATTACAACAAAAAGCCTAAAAACAACGTTTTTTTTGCTGATTTTAGTGTGAAAATGGGTTTTTTTGCTGAAGGCACTTGTAACTTGTGACAAGAATTATCATCATAAGTGCCCAACACCAATCGAGCTAAAACTATGCAATATCGAAAGGCCAGGCTTAAAAACACGCATTTCGGCTTACTTTTATGCGAAAATGCGACTTTCTGATTAATGCACTTGAGTCTTGTGACTTCCGAAATATTTTTGAAATCACTGTTAAGCATGCAGCTTAAACTGTGCGGGATCACGATGCTAGTCATCAATAAGTGCTTTTATGCTTAAATCAATGCGAAACTGGCCTTTGTGTTTGAGCTTTTCGAAGCTTTATCGAGCTTAAACTATGCAGGATCGAAAGACAATGCTTAAAATCACGCATTTCGGCTATCTTTTATCTAAAAATTCGCCTTTATTGTTGATGGCACTTGAGTCTTGTGACTTCCGAATTATGTTTGAATTCAGTGTCAAGCATGGAGCTTAAACTGTGCAGAATCACGATGCTAGGCATAAATAAATGCATTTCGGCTTAAATCAACGCGAAACTGGCCTTTGTGATTGAGCTTTTTGAAGCTTGTGACTTGAGCATATTGTTTTAAAGTCATGGTGATTCAATGAGCTAAAACTGTGTAGGATTACAACGAAAAGACAAAAAGCAAACTTTTCTGCTTATTTTCGTGTGAAAATGCAATTTTTTGTTGAAAGCCCTTGCAGCTAGTGACAAGAATCATACTCATAAGTCTCTAACACAAATTGCGCATTAACCATGCAGGATCGTAAGGCAAGGCCTAAAATCACGCATATCGGCTATCTTTTTTGCAAAAATTCGCCTTTCTGTTGATGCCACTTAAGTTTTCAGACTTCGGATTTACGTTTGAAAGTCACTGTCAAGCATGGAGCTAAAACTGTGCGGGATCACGATGCTTGGCATAAACATACGCTTTTCAGTCTAAATTAATAAGAAACTGGCCCTTGTGTTTGAGCTTCTCGAAGCTTGTGACTTGAGAACAATGTTTTAAAGTTATAATGATTCATCGGGCTGAAACTATGAAGGATTACAACGAAAAGCCTTAATGAACGCTTTTCTGCTCATTTACGTGTGAAAATGCGATATTTTGTTTAAAGCCCTTGTAGCTTGTGACAAAAATCATCCTCATGATTCTCTAACACAAATCGAGCTTAAACTATGCAGGTTTGAAAGGATGGCTTAAAATCACGCATTTCGGCTATCTATTTTGCAAAAAGTCGCCTTTCTGTTGATGGCACCTGAGTCTTGTTACTTCCGAATTATGTTTGAATTTACAGTCAAGCATGGAGCTTAAACTGTGCGGGATCACGATGCTAGGCATAACAAAACGCTTTTCAGCCTAAATTTATAAGAAACTGGCCCTTGTGTTTGAGCTTCTCGAAGCTTGTGACTTGAGAACAATGTTTTAAAGTTATAGTGATTCATCGAGCTGAAACTGTGTAGGATTACAACGAAAAGACAAAAAGCACGCTTTTCTGCTTATTTTCATGTGAAAATGCAATTTTTTGTTGAAGGCCCGTGTAGCTTGTTATAAGAATCATACTCATAAGTCTCTAACACAAATTGCGCTAAAACCATGCAGGATCGAAAGGCAAGGCCTGAAATCACGCATCTCGGCTCACTTTTATGCAAAAATTCGCTTTTCTGTTGATGGCACTTGAGTCTTGTGACTTCCGAAATATGTTTGAATTCAGTGTCAAGCATGGAGCTTAAACTGTGTGGAATCACGATGCTAGGCATAAATAAATGCATTTCTGCTTAATCAACGCGAAACTGGCCTTTGTGTTTAAGCTCTTCGGAGCTTGTGACTTGAGAACAATGTTTTAAAGTTATGTTGCTTCATCGAGCTGAAACTGTGTAGGATTACAACGAAAAGCCTAAAAGCACGCTTTTCTGCTTATTTTCGTGTCAAAAGGCAATTTTCTGTTGAAGGCCCTTGTAGCTTGTGATAAGAATCATACTCATATGTCTCTAACACAAATTGCGCTATAACAATGCAGGATCGAAAGGCAAGGCCTGAAATCACGCATTTCGGCTATCTTTTTTGCAAAAATTCGCCTTTCTGTTGATGGCACTTAAGTTTTGAGACTTCGGATTTACGTTTGAAAGTCACTGTCAAACATGGTGCTAAAACTGTGCGGGATCACATAAACAAACGCTTTTCAGCCTAAATTAAAAAGAAACTGGCCGTTGTGTTTGAGCTTCTCGCAGCTTGTGAGTTGAGCATATTGTTTTAGAGTTATGTTGAACATCGAGCTAAAACTGTGTAGGATTACAACAAAAAGCCTAAAAACAACGTTTTTTTGCTGATTTTAGTGTGAAAATGCGTTTTTTTGCTGAAGGCACTTGTAACTTGTGACAAGAATTATCATCATAAGTGCCCAACACCAATCGAGCTAAAACTATGCAATATCGAAAGGCCAGGCTTAAAAACACGCATTTCGGCTTACTTTTATGCGAAAATGCGACTTTCTGATTAATGCACTTGAGTCTTGTGACTTCCGAAATATTTTTGAAATCACTGTTAAGCATGCAGCTTAAACTGTGCGGGATCACGATGCTAGTCATCAATAAGTGCTTTTATGCTTAAATCAATTCGAAACTGGCCTTTGTGTTTGAGCTTTTCGAAGCTTTATCGAGCTTAAACTATGCAGGATCGAAAGACAATGCTTAAAATCACGCATTTCGGCTATCTTTTATCTAAAAATTCGCCTTTATTGTTGATGGCACTTGAGTCTTGTGACTTCCGAATTATGTTTGAATTCAGTGTCAAGCATGGAGCTTAAACTATGCACGATGCTAGGCTCTTAAATTAACGCGAAACTGGCCTTTGTGTTTAAACTCCTCGTAGTCATGGTGATTCATCGAGCTAAAACTGTGTAGGATTACAACGAAAAGACTAAAAGCACGCTTTTCTGCTTATTGTCGTGTAAAAATGCAATTTTTTGTTGAAAACCCTTGTAGCTTGTCACAAGAATCATCCGCATGAGTCTCCAACACCAATCGAGCTAAAACTATGCAGGATCAAAAGGCAAGGCTTAAAACACGCATTTCGGCTCACTTTTATGCAAAAATGAGACTTTGTGTTAAAGCACTTGAGTCTTGTTACTTCCGAATAATGTTTGAAAGTCACTGTCAAAATGGAGCTAAAACTGTGCGGGATCACGATGCTAGGCATAAACAAATGCTTTTCGGCTTTAATCGATGCCAAACTTGCCTTTGTGATTGAGCTTTTTGAAGCTTGTGACTTAGGCATATTGTTTTAAAGTTATGTTGAACATCGAGCTAAAACTGTGTTGGATTACAACGAAAAGCTTAAAAGCACGCTTTTCTGCTTATATTCGTGTAAAAGTGCGATTTTTTGTTGAAAGCCCTTGTATCTTGTGACAAGAATCATACTCATAAGTCTCTAACACAAATTGAGCTAAAACTATGAAATATAGAAAAGCCAGGCTTAAAAACAAGCATTTCGGCTTCCTTTTATGCAAAAATGCTTCATTCTTTTCAAGGCACTCGAGTCTTGTGACTTACGAATTATGTTTGAAGGTCACTGTCAAGCATGGAGCTAAAACTATGCAGGATCGCAAGGCAAGCCTTAAAAACACGCATTTCAGCTCACTTTTATGCAAAAATGAGACTTTCTGTTAAAGCACTTGAGTCTTTTGACTTCCGAATAATGTTTGAAAGTCACCGTCAAGCATGGGGCTTAAACTGTGCGGGATCACGATGCTAGGCATAAATAAATGCATTTCTGCTGAATCAACGCGAAACTGGCCTTTGTGTTTAAACTCTTCGGAGCTTGTGACTTGAGAACAATGTTTTAAAGGCATGTTGCTTCATCGAGCTGAAACTGCGTAGGATTACAACGAAAAGCCTAAAAGGACGCTTTTCTGCTTTCTTTCGTGTGAAAATGCAATTTTTTGTTGAAGGCCCTTGTAGCTTGTGATAAGAATCATACTCATAAGTCTCTAACACAAATTGCGCTATTACAATGCAGGATCGAAAGGCAAGGCCTGAAATCACGCATTTCGGCTATCTTTTTTGCAAAAATTCGCCTTTCTGTTGATGGCACTTAAGTTTTGAGACTTCGGATTTACGTTTGAAAGTCACTGTCAACTATGGTGATAAAACTGTGCGGGATCACATAAACAAACGCTTTTCAGCCTAAATTAATAAGAAACTGGCCGTTGTGTTTCAGCTTCTCGGAGCTTGTGAGTTAAGCATATTGTTTTAGAGTTATGTTGAACATCGAGCTAAAACTGTGTAGGATTACAACAAAAAGCCTAAAAACAACGTTTTTTTTCCTGATTTTAGTGTGAAAATGGGTTTTTTTGCTGAAGGCACTTGTAACTTGTGACAAGAATTATCATCATAAGTGCCCAACACCAATCGAGCTAAAACTATGCAATATCGAAAGGCCAGGCTTAAAAACACGCATTTCGGCTTACTTTTATGCGAAAATGCGACTTTCTGATTAATGCACTTGAGTCTTGTGACTTCCGAAATATTTTTGAAATCACTGTTAAGCATGCAGCTTAAACTGTGCGGGATCACGATGCTAGTCATCAATAAGTGCTTTTATGCTTAAATCAATGCGAAACTGGCCTTTGTGTTTGAGCTTTTCGAAGCTTTATCGAGCTCAAACTATGCAGGATCGAAAGACAATGCTTAAAATCACGCATTTCGGCTATCTTTTATCTAAAAATTCCCTTTTATTGTTGATGGCACTTGAGTCTTGTGACTTCCGAATTATGTTTGAATTCAGTGTCAAGCATGGAGCTTAAACTGTGCAGAATCACGATGCTAGGCATAAATAAATGCATTTCGGCTTAAATCAACGCAAAACTGGCCTTTTTGATTGAGCTTTTTGAAGCTTGTGACTTGGGCATATTGTTTTAAAGTCATGGTGATTCAATGAGCTAAAACTGTGTAGGATTTCAACGAAAAGACAAAAAGCAAACTTTTCTGCTTATTTTCGTGTGAAAATGCAATTTTTTGTTGAAAGCCCTTGTAGCTAGTGACAAGAATCATACTCATAAGTCTCTAACACAAATTGCGCATTAACCATGCAGGATCGTAAGGCAAGGCCTAAAATCACGAATATCGGCTATCGTTTTTGCAAAAATTCGCCTTTCTGTTGATGCCACTTAAGTTTTCAGACTTCGGATTTACGTTTGAAAGTCACTGTCAAGCATGGAGCTAAAACTGTGCGGGATCACGATGCTTGGCATAAACAAACGCTTTTCAGTCTAAATTAATAAGAAACTGGCCCTTGTGTTTGAGCTTCTCGAAGCTTGTGACTTGAGAACAATGTTTTAAAGTTATAATGATTCATCGGGCTGAAACTATGAAGGATTACAACGAAAAGCCTTAATGAACGCTTTTCTGCTCATTTACGTGTGAAAATGCGATATTTTGTTTAAAGCCCTTGTAGCTTGTGACAAAAATCATCCTCATGATTCTCTAACACAAATTCGAGCTTAAACTATGCAGGTTTGAAAGGATGGCTTAAAATCACGCATTTCGGCTATCTTTTGTGCACAAATTCGCCTTTCTGTTGATGGCACCTGAGTCTTGTTACTTCCGAATTATGTTTGAATTTACAGTCAAGCATGGAGCTTAAACTGTGCGGGATCACGATGCTAGGCATAACAAAACGCTTTTCAGCCTAAATTAATAAGTAACTGGCCCTTGTGTTTGAGCTTCTCGAAGCTTGTGACTTGAAAACAATGTTTTAAAGTTATAGTGATTCATCGAGCTGAAACTGTGTACCCGTATAGAATAAGGGCGGGAGTGCGCGCAGCATCTAGTTCGCATGCACTCCGCGCGCCGTGATTTTCCGTTTCGAAAAGCAAGTGAAGTGCTCGCGTCGGAAGTGACGAAATCGGAACGTGGTCGGTGCCCAGCGTTCCGTGTTGTGCCCCGCTGCTAAGAGCGACGCCCCCGCGCGCTGCGCGCCGCGTGATTGGTCGGCCACATCTCATAGGAAGGTAGGCGCGGGCGTCTTCCTCCTGGATCGAAATGTCGCAGCACTGGCGGGTTCGGCACGTGCAACCACGACGAGCAGCACCCCCAGTTGCCGCGAGTGGCGCGTCTTCTCCGCGGAGCGGAGTTTCAACCTCGTGCTGATCACGGGCGCCTGGAGTGGAGCGCGCGCGGTGCAGCGGGAGTCAGCGTGCGTGATGCCGGGGAGCCGCGCCTGGCGCGCTGCTCCAGCACCGCCACGGGCGGACTGCCCCCGCACCCAGGGCTGGCCGCCGCGTCGCTGCTACGCAGCGCTGGCAAGGCCCCGCGCATTGCTTCTATGATCGGCCCCGTCCACCTGTTCATCGCCTCACGAGAGAAGGCGCGGCGTGGTTCCGCGCCTCGCATTGCGCTCTGCGGGCCGTGCACGCACTACCCCATGCCCAGCTAGCTCTAGCTCTCCGCCGCGCTGCGCGGGAAAAATGGCCAGCTTGCACCACCAAAAGGTCGGCGGCGCTCACCGCAGTCCAGCCTGGCGCCTCGCATTGCGCTCTGCGGGCCGTGCACGCACTACCCCATGCCCAGCTAGCTCTAGCTCTCCGCCGCGCTGCGCGGGAAAAATGGCCAGCTTGCACCACCAAAAGGTCGGCGGCGCTCACCGCAGTCCAGCCTGGCGCCTCGCATTGCGCTCTGCGGGCCGTGCACGCACTACCCCATGCCCAGCTAGCTCTAGCTCTCCGCCGCGCTGCGCGGAAAAATGGCCAGCTTGCACCACCAAAAGGTCGGCGGCGCTCACCGCAGTCCAGCCTGGCGCCTCGCATTGCGCTCTGCGGGCCGTGCACGCACTACCCCATGCCCAGCTAGCTCTAGCTCTCCGCCGCGCTGCGCGGGAAAAATGGCCAGCTTGCACCACCAAAAGGTCGGCGGCGCTCACCGCAGTCCAGCCTGGCGCCTCGCATTGCGCTCTGCGGGCCGTGCACGCACTACCCCATGCCCAGCTAGCTCTAGCTCTCCGCCGCGCTGCGCGGGAAAAATGGCCAGCTTGCACCACCAAAAGGTCGGCGGCGCTCACCGCAGTCCAGCCTGGCGCCTCGCATTGCGCTCTGCGGGCCGTGCACGCACTACCCCATGCCCAGCTAGCTCTAGCTCTCCGCCGCGCTGCGCGGGAAAAATGGCCAGCTTGCACCACCAAAAGGTCGGCGGCGCTCACCGCAGTCCAGCCTGGCGCCTCGCATTGCGCTCTGCGGGCCGTGCACGCACTACCCCATGCCCAGCTAGCGAGGTAGCTAGCCGGCGGTCGGACGCCGTCCCTGAGTGACTGAGTCCTAGGCGACACCGTCCAACCGTCACTGTGTCCTCCCCGGGTGGAGTGGTGGCATTCCCGTCCACTTCTCGGATGGCCCGGTTGGTTTGGGGTAGGGGTGGGGACATTTTTTTCGAAACCCTGTATTATTCAAACATTGATGAAGGCAAATTTTATTTGAAATAACTGCATTATACAGTAAATAAGTAAATCCGTTATAGAGCGCTTTCTGAAAAAGAGAAACTGTTTGTCATACAATAACTGCTTTTGGAGACAACAGTCAAATCAATATCAGGCTCATTTGTGACTTTGTTACATTAATTATACTAACTAAACTAAACTTCTTTTCACTTCAATGCACGCAGTGCTCTTCTGGTTTTCTGTTGAAAAAACTGAAATGAAGCCAAGACACTAAGCACTTATAAAGGGCTATATCAACTTCAGCCAGCTCACTGCTGCAACTCCTATGTCCAGACCTGAGTGCCACATGACATTACATAAGATAAGGCCCTACAATAAACAATTTATTCCCTTTGACAACTAATATACAGTCAATCACAGCCAAGATCACAGCCTCCTATTGTGCTTACATTCAAAGCTAACTAAACTAAATGTCTGTATTTACAGTGAATTGACAGTGAAGAGAAAGAAAGTAACAAGTACCACAGACACACACCCCTACGATGCTTCATTCTCCTTTTCAGATGCGTTCGAAAACTTTTTGCAGCCCAATTTGAGGTGGCGCTTCATCTTGCTCTTGCCACCAGCAATCCCCTTTCCACAATGGAAGCATTGTTCTTTTCCCATTCGGTCATGTGTGATGGGAAACAACCTGTTGAGTTCGTGCAACAGTGCCAGCTCCGAGTTCTTGTGCATGACTTTCACGTGTGTGATCATCTTGCTTTTCCTCGGAGATTTGAACACTCGAGGACATCCAAATTGTGGGCATTTTGCCCGCTTCGGTCTCACTGGCTTATTGGGGCCGTGGGGGAACGGGTCATCATCGTCGCAACAATTATGGTCCATCTGCAACAGAGGGTAAGAGGTCATAACATTTTGACACTGACACATCAAGGCCCCTATCAATTGGCTAGAAATATTTCAATATTTGCTACAAAAGGAATTTAAAAAAACAATTATTGCAAAAAAAATTATCTTAAAAGGGTCTGGGTATACCAACTTTGGTCCAAATCTATGAGGTGTTAGCAAATGGCTTGCCGTTAAGGTCTAGAATCTGTCACCAGACGTACCTCTTCCTCCTGAGGTTCTTCCGTAGGGTCCCCTTGTTGGTGCAATTGTGGGCCTGATGGTGGTAACCTCACAATACACTCATAAAACTCTGGGTCTTGCACGGGTGGCACTCTGCAGGTAGCGTATGCTGATAAATACTGCGGTTGGCACATGGTTATAATCCTGGTGAGGTCCAGGTGAGCACCCACACCCCTGTTGGCGATGAAAATGGTATGTCATTGCAATAAAAAAAATGTAACATGTTGAGCTATGTGCTATTCGTCTACTTACAGGCAGTTGCATCTTTCAGCTACCATTCCGTATGGAATCCATGACTCTGTGCCAAAGTTAATGGCCTCTGCACAATTGTACCCCGCATTGAAGCCGAAATGCACGGCATTTGGGCTTAATACTACTCCCTCCCCAGCCCTCTGAACGACCTGCATTCACAAAGGCAAGGAATCAACGTCAGTATATATTGTGAACACAGATAACTTAAAGTGAATGTTCACACCTACCACTGTGAAGGGAATGTTTCGATCCTGCAGGTACTTGGGTGTCAACAGCATATATTTGTGTCCAAGGATGTTCTTGCAGGAAGCGTCATTCGTACTCACTCCATAAGCCTCATATCCCAAAGCATCATACATTTGCCTCACTGATGATGGAGGAACAACGAACCTGCAATGCGAGACTTATCATGATTCCCTATTGATGTATAAAGTAAAGGTGCCACTACAACCAAATCATCACCGATCCTTTTTCAATTCGACTTTTCAGTACTTTTGAATGAGCGTTACCAAGAAATGAAAAGAGCTGTCTAAAATCTGATATTCTCATGCGCCACAGCAAGATTCAAAGAAGCCAAAAAAAATCACAAGTGACTATCAGTCAAACAGTATGGCTTGGAGCTGTAACAGTGGTAGCCACTTATTAGCAGTATATGCTGTTACAGTTATAAGCCATACTGTTTAACTTCTAGACACCAAGTGATGTTTCTTTGCTCCTTTAAATCTTGCTGTGGCGCATGAAAATACCAGATTTCAGACAGCTTCTTTCATTCCTTGGTAACGCACATCCAAAAGTACTGGCAAGTCAAAGTGAAAAATGATGTGATGAGTTTGTTGTTATAGCACCTTAAGCTACGGTATATACGCTAAGGGCATTACTGACCAAACCTTGGGCTGTCCATAGTGGAGGTAGTTCACAGAAAATAGAGAAAAGTCCTCCACATGTGCTGGGAAAAAGCTGCTTTCGCTTCCAAAGTACAGGAAGGGTGAGGTTATTCCTGGGTACTTGAACGGAAGCAATCGCAGAATTGATGCAGCAGCCATTGCGTACAGGCCAAAATGAGGTCCTATTTTTATGTTGTCGTTGGCTGTCACTGGTATGCCACTTCCGTAAATCACTCCCTTGTTGCAAATCAGAGAGCGGGACTTCATGTCACCCACACAACCATTGCACGGGCATTGGATAGGGTCCACCTCAGCCCTCTTGTCCTTGCTCATAGCTTCCTGGATGTACTGCTCCTTCTCAGCCAGAGTACGTGTCAGCATCTCAGTCAGGTATGTACTTCTGGCCTTCCTGTCCCTTGTTCCCAACGATTTATTGTGGCTTGGCGTCTTCTGTGCACTGGTCACACACATAGATGGGACAACTGTGTTGAAGAAGTGCTCCACTCCCTGACATACGTCATTTTCGATCATCTGTGAACTGACGCAAACAATTCAATAATGACAACAATGAAAAGAGGTACAAAAAAAAGGGGCCCGTACAGAACCTAACGAAACTCACATATTAGTCTTGGTGGCGTAAGATTTCTCGTCCATCGCAGCCGCCACGAAAGCGTCAAAATCGTCGAAATCAGTGACCATGTCGCCACCTGTGGATTCTTCAATCTGTTGAACTGTCATGGCCCTGTGCCCGTACAAGTTAGGGATGCCCGGGTGCGAAAGGACGGTCTGCCTCTGCGCCAGAGTCCTCAGACCTTCGCGGTGACCGACGGCAAGCAGTTCGTGCAAAGGGCTCCCTCGGACGTTCGCAAGCGTCTCGTCCACCACCTTCACCTGAAATAGACAAAAGGCGCTCAAGTATCGTTCTGCGTCGAGTGAAAGCCGGCTAGGTTATGCGTATATTTACCTTGAAGACGCCCGCTTTCCGGACTTCATCATGGGTTTTCAGCATATGTTCCGACCACTCGGGAAAGCGAAACAGTTCCTCAACACTCACGGGAAATGTCTCGACCTTGAAATTCATCGTTAAAAATAAATTCACGCAACGTTGCTCGCTCTGCTGCTACTGCTTGGCTACTACAACAGGAAGATGGCCTAGGTCGTGTCGTAAAGACTCGAGTCAAGTTCGAGTCGAGAGCTCGAAGGCGCTGGACGTCGAATCATGCGATTGATGCGTTTACAACACTTAAAAGAACTCTGGAATACCTAGAAATATGTATTTTTGACTTCCTTATTAATTTTTCGACGTATTTTGACAAAGTTTGGACCTTACATTCGCGTGATTCAGCGTCCAGCGCCTTCGAGTTCTCGATTCGAGGGTGTGAGTTTACGAGCTCGATGTCTCGCTGAGGGGACAGCCGCGAACTTCAGAAGTGCTATGTTTTATTTCTCATAGCCCTTAATGCCATGCGCGATCCCTCATATGCCGTGGATGCTGTGTCGTCTGCTCGGGGCCTCGTGAAGTCAAGGGACTTGACAGCACTTTGAAGAGGCCTATGAACCTCGTCACCTGTCTCAAATAGTTAATTTGAGATCCCTTTATGTCACATGTAAACAGTTAAGCCGTTTTGAGGCTCATTGCTGACTTTGAGAAACCCACGCCGAAAGCGGAAATGCACGGCGGACATTTTGTTCGTCACCCACGGTTTGTTTTGATGTTGTGTCGTCTGCTCGGATCAGCTGAGGCTGTTATGGGATGGCCGGGCTGCATTTAGGACTACAGTGACTAAGTGACAGATTTATTTAGCAAAAGTACACAGCTGGACAGTTTACTGCAAATACGGAATACCAGTTGAACGAAAGAGAAAGTTACAGTACACAATAGAAGGCTGGATTACACAAGGTAGGTGTACGCCAGTCGAAGTCAAGGCTGAACCAAAGACGAAAAGGCTTTTTAGACTCAGAGCTATGGCCAATTTTATAAGGTTGAGATTAAGTTAAGGATGTAGGGCTCAGCAATAATGAGCAACATACGGCATAAAATAACTAAATCATAAGGATCACAGGACGCAGGAACAGTTACGCATGTTCACATATACATTGAATTAAATATCATTAAAACATATGGATCACAGACATAGGGATCACAGGACGCAGGAACAGTGAGGCATTTTCGAAATTCGTGGATGAGATTAAGTTAAGGATGTAGGGCTCAGCAATAATGAGCAACATACGGCATAAAATAACTAAATCATAAGGATCACAGGACGCAGGAACAGTTACGCATGTTCTCATATACATTGCATTAAATATCATTAAAACATATGGATCACAGTCATAGGGATCACAGGAACAGTGTCATTTTCACATGTTGCATTAGGTACCATTAAAACATAAGGATTACAAGAACAGTGAGGCATTTTCAAAATTAGTGGATAAATAAACAAGTAGCTGAGACTGAGCTACCTAGAGTCCAAAGTCAAGGCTGAACCAAAGACGAGAAAGCTTTTTAGGTACAGAGCTATGCCCAATTTCATAAGGTTAAGATTAAGTTGAGGATGTAGGGCGCAGCATTAATGAGCAACATCTGGCATAAAGTAACTAAAATTTAAAAGGACAAGTATGCAATAATGTTTGATTCACAGAAGCAGTCGTGAAAAGGCAAGTGCAACAAATATACAATTAATTTTACTTCATTCTGTGAAAAGACACATGCCCAATCAGTAGTTAAATTAATTTTGATTTTACTCGACTTGCAGATTGAAACTTTTTGTTTAAACACTGAACAATTAAATGTCACCTGGTCAATTTCATTGACACGCGTCATAGCAGTCACATTGCATGACACACACAAAATTGGATCTGCAGAGACAGTAACAGTAAAACATAGGGATCAAAGGACGCAGGAACAGTGTCATTTTCACATGTTGCATTAGGTATCATTAAAACATAAGGATTACAAGAACAGTGAGGCATTTTCAAAATTCATGGATAAATAAACAAGTAGCTGTGACTGAGCTGCTTATAGAGTCCAAAGTCAAGGCTGAACCAAAGACGAGAAAGCTTTAAGGTACAGAGCTATGCCCAATTTTAAAAGGTTAAGATTAAGTTGAGGATGTAGGGCTCAGCAATAATGAGCAACATCTGGCATAAAATAACTAAAATTTAAAAGGACAAGTATGCAATAATGTTTGATTCACAGAAGCAGTCGTGAAAAGGCAAGTGCAACAAATATACAATTAATTTTACTTCATTCCGTGAAAAGACACATGCCCAATCAGTAGTTAAATTAATTTTGATTTTACTCGACTTGCAGATTGAAACTTTTTGTTTAAACACTGAACAATTAAATGTCACCTGGTCAATTTCATTGACACGCGTCATAGCAGTCACATGGCATGGCATGAAACTCACGAAATTGATAAAACGTGCCATGGACACACATAGATATAATAAAATAAAATAGACACCGCGGATGTCACGTCATAACCTCCGTCGAAGGAGACCGGCACCACGCCCTGCCCCAGGTGGCCTAGATGTTGGGTCGTCACGTGCAGAGCGGCGGCCCCGCCCACGCGGAGAGGTCCGCGGCGCTCCCACTGCCGGTACTTGGTCGCGAATTTGGTCGTGAGCTTTCACGACCATGCAAAGGCATTCACCTGGATGTTCGTCGTGCTGAGCGCCAGGGCAGTGGTACGCGGCCGAAAACAGGCCGTCCTCGGTTTGCGTCTTCCGGATGTTGGGGGGCACCATTCGACGCAGTTCGGTAGCGAGGCGGCCCGGCACACATGTCATTATCACCGTCATGAGGCCCGACGGTGAGACCTCAGCGCAGACCATGTCGTCGGCATCATAAGACTCTCCAAACGCTGTCTCCGTGACGATTTGGAGGAGGGCACGAACAACACGGTCTTCGAGGCTGCGGGCCATCGCTGCTGGGCTGCTGAGAGTGACGCGGTCGGTGTGGCGGAGACGTGGGGAATGGCTGATGGTTGGCCGGACGCGGCGGCGAGGCGAGTGGCGTGGCGGGCTGCCCCGCACCCGCTTGCCGAGCCGACGCCAGGTGGCGCTGCAGCTGGCACGCCGCGCACTTACACGCAAACAAAACAAACACACACACACCGCACCGCACGCTCAATCAAACAATAAGTCAGGATCCCCGACGGGCAGCCGGTTATTGTTTTCGGCACTGACGTTGAGCCCGTCTTGGACACACGCCCAACAGATGTCAAATTTGACTTCAACGATACCCGCCCTCACAGTCTGTGCCCCAGGGTCAATAATGGCATGGGCCATGCAGTCACATAGGTCCCCCCACAGTTGACGCAGCCGCTGGGCGCGAGTAGCCCCAGACATGTGGGCCCATCCTGACCAGATCTTTGAAGGGTAGCTTAGCACCAGTAGCAGCCTCCGCTCCGGAAGGGGCCGGCCCAAAAACCGACTCGGACGCACGTTCCTGGAGAAGGCACTTGCATGGGGCCCGGGTGTGTGAATAAACCTCCGGTTGATGTTGCCGACAAAGCGCCCCATGTTGGTGGTCCAGGATGGGTGCCGCGGTTGAACGCAGGAACCTGCGGGTGGCCCCAGATCAGTCCGTCGTGGAGGCATGGCAGGCAGGATGGGCGGAGAGCGGCTCGCGGTCGGAAACTGACTGCTACTGGACAGTCTCCGAACCGAAGAACGCTGGCCCCGGGCACCATGGTCCGTCGGTTTTCCCGCGCGTGCTCGGCAGCGCTGCCCGTCGCCCGTCGCAAGGAGGCGGTCAAATCCCGGCCGCGCCGGCCGGAGTCCGGGAGGACATTGTCCATGACAGCCCGCGTCTGGTGCATCGCGCGTGGGTGGGGACGGAGACGGAGCGGCCACGCGGCCGCCACGCCGCGCGCTGGCGGACACGGGCCGCGGCGGCCGGAGTCCGCGAGGACATTGTCCATGACGGCCCGCGTCTGGTGCATCGCGCGTGGGTGGGGACGGAGACGGAGCGGCCACGCGGCCGCCACGCCGCGCGCTGGCGGACACGGGCCGCGGCGGCCGGAGTCCGCGAGGAAATTGTCCATGACGGCCCGCGTCTGGTGCGTCGTGCGTGGAGAAGGAGCGGCCACGCCGCCACGCCACGCCAGGCGGCCGTGCCTCCCTCGAGAGAGAGAGAGAGAGAGAGAAAGGTAGAGAGAGAGTGAGAGACAGAGAGAGTGAGCGAGAGAGAGAGAGAGAGAGAGAGAGAGAGAGAGAGAGAGAGAGAGAGAGAGAGAGAGAGAGAGACTGGCTGGAGCTCAGCAAAAGTGGCAGCTCTAGCGCCGAGTGTTGGAACTACGCTTTACGTCGAGCTCCCGGAGTCCCGGGTTTTTCGGCACGAGCTCGGGCCACCTTGGAGGCTGGGGACTGCGGGGCAGGTGTGTCTCGTCACCCCACTACTACCAAAAACTGAGCGCATTACACCCTTCCAAGACCACATTGGTATCAATAATCAAGAACAAAGCCGAGCCCCATTTTGCTCTCCTCATGAGAGCAATGTGCTCTCGACTAATTTGAAAGCATTTTGCATTGAGAGCATTTGTCTCGAACTGAGAACTGATTTTTCTGAGTGCTGTCCAGGGCAAATAAGATGACTCCGCGATCTGCAGCCGCGGACCAAATACCCGGCCGGGCATCAGGAACGCGCCTCTCGCTCTGTTTCTCTCGCACCCCACGGGACGCCTCATGCGTGCGAGAGAGATAGAGCGGCTGGAGTGGCTGGAGGCGTATACGGCCACCACTAGAACCAAGTAGAACGCTACGCTGGAGAACTCTGGAAGCTTCTTCCCACCTGCAACCTCAGTGTTAGGGGTCCCCTATTGTTTTCGAGCGATCCGCTTCCTCCTCATATTATTAGCCTTCTACAAATCATTAAAAAAAACAAAACAGAAATGCCTCCAGAGTCATCGGAACACCGTGCAATGCGTCAGCATTGGAATTATTTTTACTTGCAAATTGGAGACAGACAGACAGACAGACAGACAGACACAAAAGGGTGAGCGCAGCACCGTGTGGCTGGAGTGGGGGGGGGGGGGCGTTTCGTGTGCCCCCGGTGAGCCAGCGAAGCCAATAGCTCCGTCTCCGTCGCACCTTGGTTATTGTGCGACAGAGAGGGAGCGGCTCCGATTGGTTGGCTGGAGCTCAGAACTTGAAAGACCGACCGCAGAACGCAGAACAGGGTCCAAGTACGAGGAGCCGTCTCGTATTAGTCTCTCAGTCACGACGCGGCGGGCTGAGGAACAGCATCAGTTATGTGCGAATGCGCTGCAAAACAGCAGGGCATGTGCGTGTGTATCAACGCGAAGGCAGGCAGTGTCTGTAAGTGCGTAGGGGAAATTAGCTTCAAAATTATTAAAATCGTTACAAAGCAAACGATCACAGGTAAGTCTTGCTGAAATCATTCTTACGAAATTGATGTACAGTACCGGAGCATCCTGGGACGTCACTGACCACGACTGGCAAAAGCACGTGGCACTCTGCGGAATCCCACCAATTCCAAATACATGTCGTAAGTAAAAATGCTCTATACGAATAAAATAGTGGTACAAAACTGGGCCCCTGTGCGGTTTGGATCCGCAACGACAGAGCTTCACTCAAAACCCAGTGTGATTCACTCCACGCTCAGAGGCCTTTTGCTGGCTGGCCTAGGAGGCGCCCCACAGTGGGTCAAAGCGGTCAAAATCGAGAAGAAAAATGTGTAGGGAAAAAAGTACGCTGCCGACCAGGACCTGAGGTGGCCAGATTCGGATTCCCCATGGAAATTTGAGTCAGAACTGCGAAAAATCAACGAGACTTTTTCAAAACCCACCCATATTTGGGCCTCCAAAACAGCGAAATGGGCGAAAAATCAACAATTACATTCATTATCCACTGTGGCGAAAAGGTACGGAAAATTCTGTTAATTTTTTTGCCAGGATTCTCCGTTGCCCTCTTATCAATATTCTCCGTAGGCTCTTACAGTATTCTCCGTAGGGCCGTACAGTATTCTCCGTAGGACCGCACAGTCTCCTCCGTAGGGCCTGGAAGACTGTATAGTCCTACGGAGATCATTGTGAGGTCCTACGGAGAATACTGTGCGGTCCTACGGAAAATACTGTAAGAGCCTACGGAGAATACTGACAAGGCGGCTACGGAGAATTACCACAAGCTGTTTACAGAATTTTCCGTAGCTTTTTGCCACAGTGTCTTTACATAACCCATACATCGTCACGGCGATTTGTCATAATTCCGACTCAAATTTTCATGGGGAACCCGAATCTGGCAACCTCAGGTCCCGGTCGGGAGCCGACTTTGGCCTACAAATATTTTTTCCCCGATTTTTACCGTTTTGACCCACTGTGCGCCCACGCTCCCTCTCTGTCGCACGCCACCGTTCTCAGGTGCGAGGGAGATGCGGCTCTGTGGAGCACAAGGACGCCAATGCAATGCACCCCCACTCCCGCCCTCGCACCAGACAATGGTTAATGCGGGCGACAGAGAGGGAGCGAAGGCGCCTCCTATTGGCCAGCCAGCAACAGGCCCGCACGAAATACGTTCGTTTCGTTTCGAGGTGAGCAGGGAGCAGGAGCAGTAAACCAGTACCCAGTCCGTCAGTCACTACGAAGCACGCATAGAGTGTAGTGCAGGTCAAATAAGGATAAATGGTCAAATGCCAGGCTAAGGCACGCCTAGTGTGTGGCCATGGCACTGTCTCGGCAAAGGTTGGTAGTGGCGATGCGTCGGAACTGTGGAAGCATACAAGCGTCTTCACAATCTTGGGATTAACGAAATAATTGCCGCAGGTATCCGCACCCACCGCACCTCACAACGGATACACGCCGACGTCGGGCACATGCGCAATGGACTGCCCACTGAGCACCGCGGAGCACGACGGAAGGACGCCTAGAACGTAAGTGCATTGAAAACGAACTTGAACTTGTCTGAATTAAGTTTACTTTACAGAAATAGATTCGTCTGGACGAGCAAAAGGGAAAATGTCCTCTCAAGTCATAGGTTTGGATGAGCATTGAAGAAGTTCTTTAACCTACGGAGTGCTAAAATTGCCAAAATAGACTATTTGGTTTTTTGTTAATCTTGTCAAGACGAATCCATTTCTGTCACTAGTGACCTTCATTCGGATAACTTTAAAAAATCGCCCCATTCCCTCGGAAATGAAACCAAGACCTCTTGGATTTAAAGGCGGCATTTTTACCGTGTACGCTGTACAATACCAAATTGTTTGTCACTGTCGAAGCTTATTTGCCTATCTCAAATCCCAAAGCCCAAATCTCAAATCGCAGAGTGGCCGCAGAGTCGGTGTCGATTCTGCAACATTGATTTATGCAGTGCATCCGAGCAGGTAAAGCAAGCCAAGTCGGAATGCGCGGGGGAGTCGGTGTTGCCGTCCCGGGGTCCGCTCCGGCTACGCCTGCTAGCCGAAGTAAGGTTGCCCCGGGTCGCCGAGCGCGCGCAGTGCCTTGGGCCGCGAGGGAGACAAAAGGGCCTGTCAGGGCTCCGTGGTTGCCAAGCCGGACTACCTGCGCATGGGACGGATGTGCCAGTGCAAGGCGGCGGCCTGTTCCGTGCTGTACCGGCGCTCTGTCTCTGTCTCTGTCGCACGCATGGAGCGTCCGGGAGCGAGAGAAACAGAGGCGTCGGAGTGCGCGGGGGAGTCGGTGTTGCCGTCTCCGGTCCCTGCGATGCCAGATGCCATAGCGTTTCCCGCCAAATGCGGTGGCAGGGCGGGGCGAGGCGAGGTGCGACGGCCGCCTTGGCTGTGCGGACATCGTCTCCAGACGACTGTGTCCGGCTGGACCGCGTCTCCAGGGAACCGTGTCCGATGCGTGCAGAGCCGCACTCGGCAGCCCTCGCGGGCGGTGCGGTGGAGGAAGGGTGGGGCGGACATCGTCTCCAGACGACTTTGTCCGGCTGGACCGCGTCTCCAGGGAACCGTGTCCGATGCGTGCAGAGCCGCACTCGGCAGCCCTCGCGGGCGGTGCGGTGGAGGAAGGGTGGGGCGGACATCGTCTCCAGACGACTTTGTCCGGCTGGACCGCGTCTCCAGGGAACCGTGTCCGATGCGTGCAGAGCCGCACTCGGCAGCCCTCGCGGGCGGTGCGGTGGAGGAAGGGTGGGGCGGACATCGTCTCCAGACGACTTTGTCCGGCTGGACCGCGTCTCCAGGGAACCGTGTCCAATGCGTGCAAAGCAGCACTCGGCAGCCCGGGGAAATGGCGCGGGCACCACCAGCTCGACGCACTGCACCGCGCGTGGTATGCCAGGCGTGTACGCTGTACAATACCAAATTGTTTGTCACTGTCGAAGCTTATTTGCCTATCTCAAATCCCAAAGCCCAAATCTCAAATCGCAGAGTGGCCGCAGAGTCGGTGTCAATTCTGCAACATTGATTTATGCAGTGCATCCGAGCAGGTAAAGCAAGCCAAGTCGGAATGCGCGGGGGAGTCGGTGTTGCCGTCCCGGGGTCCGCTCCGGCTACGCCTGCTAGCCGAAGTAAGGTTGCCCCGGGTCGCCGAGCGCGCGCAGTGCCTTGGGCCGCGAGGGAGACAAAAGGGCCTGTCAGGGCTCCGTGGTTGCCAAGCCGGACTACCTGCGCATGGGACGGATGTGCCAGTGCAAGGCGGCGGCCTGTTCCGTGCTGTACCGGCGCTCTGTCTCTGTCTCTGTCGCACGCATGGAGCGTCCGGGAGCGAGAGAAACAGAGGCGTCGGAGTGCGCGGGGGAGTCGGTGTTGCCGTCTCCGGTCCCTGCGATGCCAGATGCCATAGCGTTTCCCGCCAAATGCGGTGGCAGGGCGGGGCGAGGCGAGGTGCGACGGCCGCCTTGGCTGTGCGGACATCGTCTCCAGACGACTGTGTCCGGCTGGACCGCGTCTCCAGGGAACCGTGTCCGATGCGTGCAGAGCCGTACTCGGCAGCCCTCGCGGGCGGTGCGGTGGAGGAAGGGTGGGGCGGACATCGTCTCCAGACGACTTTGTCCGGCTGGACCGCGTCTCCAGGGAACCGTGTCCGATGCGTGCAGAGCCGCACTCGGCGGGCGCGGGCACCACCAGCTCGACGCACTGCACCGCGTATGGGCGGGCAGCGCGGCGTAGTATGCCAGGCAACGGCTCTCGGCCAGCACGCTGTGCATGGTGCGGACGGGAAGCGCGGCTCTCCGGCCGGCACGACGCCCTGCATGGAGTGGGCGGGCAGAGCGGCGCTATAGTTATACAAGGGTTCTCGACCAGCTTGCGACGCTCTGCACGGACAGGCAGGCAGCGCGGTGCCGCAGGCCCGCGCACCACCCGCTCGACGCACTGCACCGAGCGGGCGGGCAGCGCGCACAGTGGGTCAGAAGACGGCGCAGGCGGCCAAAACTCTAGACGCGTTTTGAGCTCCAGAGTCGGTAAATTGGACTCGAACTGAACGTGTGACCCCACCAATGGATTGCTCTTTGAACGAAGAATCCATTATTGGTGTGGTCACACGCTCGATTCGAGTCCTATTTACCGACTCTGAGCTCAAAACACGCTTAAAATTTTGGCCGCTTGTGCCGTCTTCTGACCCACTGTGCCGCGGCGTGGTGCCAGGCACGCGCACCACCAGCTTGACGCACTGCAACTATAAATCCGGCCGCAAAAATGTCGCCTCCGGCCGGAAATACAAATACCGGCCTCAAAAAGAAAAAAAATTCCGGTTGGAAGAAAAAATTCTGGCCGGAATCCTGGCTGGAATTTTCGGCTGGGAGCCCAAGGACATGGCGCGGGCGGTGCGGTGGAGGTTGGGAGGGGAGGGTGGGAGTAGCGCGAGAACAAATTCTTCGTAGCTCTTTCAGTTTTCCCGCTTTGCCCGCGCCGGAGGGCAGGTGGCACATGAGCCCCCACTTTAGGAAAGGCGGGAAAGTCTAACACAGCAACGCGTTTGCACATGGTGGCGATCGGGTACTGAGGGCTTGCCCCGCGTGTTGTGTAATGCCACGCCGCGGCCATAGGCAACCCAACAAGAGCGGCATGCGCCTTCTCCCCCACCATTCGCTTTCTCCCTCTCTCTCTCTCTCCCTCTCTCTCTCTCTCTCTCTCTCTCTCTCTCTCTCTCTCCCTCTCTCTCTCTCTCTCTCTCTCTCTCTCTCTCTCTCTCTCTCTCTCTCTCTCTCTCTCTCTCTCTCTCTCTCTCTCTCTCTCTCCCTCTCTCTCTGACTTTCTCCCTCCCTCTCTCCCTCTCTCTTTTTCCTCCCGACGCCCTTTCCGCGCCTGTTGCGACGGCCGCATCGGCTGTCGTTCGGACACCGTCTCCAGACGACTGTGTCCGGTTGGACAGCGTCTCCAGGGAACCGTGTCTGATGCGTGCAGAGCCGTAGTACTCGGCGGCCCAGGGACATCGCGCGGGCGGTGCGGTGGAGGGAGGGGGGAGGGTAGCTACTACTGCACCCTCCAGCTTGTCGCCTCCTACGGGAGGCTGCGGACACGGGCGAGGGATGCGGTGGGGTTGATGGTGGGGGCTTGGGGGTAGTAGCGGGGGTGCCGGGCGCCCGGCGAAAACGCCAAACCTCACGGCACGTGCACGGGGGCAGCAGAGGGCGCGGGCAAGCAGCAGCAGCACGGCACGGCGCACGGCACACGGCAGCGGTAGGCAGGACAAGACGGACTCCTGCGAGCGTGCGAGCGACGGGAGAGGACGTCAGCATCATCCCTGCCTCATCTAACAGGTGGCCACCATTCGCGCCATCCGGCACTGCCGTGCATCAACCTGCTGACTCTGTGCAGTGACATCGTGATCCATTTGCGGCTGGCGATCGAGGAGAACCGGCACGACGATCGCTCCACCAAGTCCCACGCAGCCTTCACCGCCAAGATGACAACACCACAGAGGGTCAAAGGGCTGAGGAAGGAGGCGAGCCGCGAGGCGAACTTAGAGCGGGAAAAATTGTAAGTACATGAGCAGATGTGTGTAGGTCCGATGGCATTGCGTTCTTCGTAAACTGAGATGTTGGCTTTGACTTCAGAGATCTCACTGATTGAAAATCATTGATTGTGAATTGTAACTTAATGTCAGTCGCCACATGGAAGTTTCTGAGTACAAAATGTTCAGAGTGCCAATTCTGGTGGGTAACTCACTTCGTCAGCATGTACAGTGAGCAAATGTTTTTCAGGTACTGATTTTAAGAAATAAGGTCACGATGCGACGGCGGGACAGTGTACCGCGGAAGGTGCGGCGCAACGCTGTGAGACATGCCAACGAATGCGCTGCAGCTCTTCAGAGTCACGACCCCTTTGGCATTTGTGAGGCGATTGCTTTCTTGTCCCAAGCAAGACCAGAGCAGGGTGCCACGAAGCCCCCGCTTGAGTGTGCTGACGGGGAACATGTGAAGTTTCCGCTCGATTCTGTCGACGTTTTTTCGCCAGAGTCACGACCTCGCACACCACAGACCCTGCGGCAGCCCCAGTTGGATTTTATCGAGGAACATTTAAATTCTTCACACATTTGTGTTGAAGTCGTTTCGCCTGAGTCACCACCCCGCACACCGCCGGCCCTGAAGGAGCCACAGTTGGATTTTCTCGGTGGTCAGGTTGTTTCCCATGTAGCTGAACACGAGTCTCAGGTCCTTCTACCGGTCCTGGTTGTCCGTGAGGAGGACACTTTCCACTACCCGGAAGAGTTAAGGGACTTCGTTAAGGATTGGAGTTTGAATTTTAATTTGACCAAGACAGCCGTCGAGCCCCTGCTGAAAGGATTGAGGCACTACATACCAAATGGAAGAAATTTGCTGCCCCTTTCGGCAAAGGCCCTTTACGGGACCTGCAACGCGCCGCCAGCACCTGTAGAGAAGATGGGTGCGGGCGAGTACGTGCACTTCGGTGTCGCGCACGTCCTTTCAGCCGTCGTCCGTGAGGCTTTGCAAGCGCGCAAGTTGGTTTTGTCGTCACTGTCCCTCATGATTTCGGTGGATGGCATGAACCCGTACAATTTTAAGACAAAACGTTGCCTTTGGCCAGTTCAAATCGTTGTGTGGGAACTAGGCAACAAGCCAGTGATCGCGGGGTTGTACGGGGGCAGGGAAAAGCCTCATAACAGCAACGACTTCTTGCGGCGCACTGTCGACGAGCTGAAGGTGCTGCTTTCCGTGGGTCTCGACGTCGATGGGATTCTTTACACAGTGTCGGTGAGGGCTTGGGTGTGCGACTCACCTGCTTTGGCCTTTGTCAAGAACATCGTGGGGCACAATGGCCGGTCGGGCTGTCCACGATGCTGTGCTGTGGGCGTCTCCTTCGCAGGACGGACGGTGTTCAGAGGGCAGATGAACGCTCCGCTCCGGACGGACGCTAGCTTCCGCGCCGTGGCCGACCCGGCACACCACAACGACACAACCATCCTTGCTGAATTGCCGATCGATATGGTCACTTGTTTTGTTATAGACCCTATGCATGTATTGTATCTGCGTGTGACTAAGGCCATGTGTGCGAGACTTGTCTGGGGAAAAATGCACCGGTGTGAAGAAAGCGTGTCCCAAACTTGCCAGCCCGAAAAAAATTTCACCAATCGTTAGTTTTTCGTTAGTTTTTGTTTGTTTTGATAAAATCAGGTTTTGTTTTATTATAGCTTTCAAGTTTAAACACATTTTAAGGGCCCGCTAACTTCACGTGAAGACAGCGGGACCCAAACGCCTACAGAACCCCCATAAAGGCTAAAATTACGCGTTTTGTTAGTTTTTGATTGTTTTGATGTCATATGCCACTTCACATAGCGCATTACACAGCTAAAGGTAAGTTAATCAGAAAATAATCCCATACATATGAAAAACAGATAGAATAATCTTTTACTGTGTATTTTCTGTTTTTCTCGGTTTGTATCATCAGTTTTGCACTCTCATTCCGTTAAAGATAATCTAAGTACTCGCAACAGAACTTTTTTACAAAGTCGGTGCTATTTAAATTCACATTCTTGCCCAAATTTATCAAGGGCACCCCCTTTTCATTAATGTGCAATCGCTGACGTTAGTTTATGATTGTTTTTTTCTCTTTCGCTTTTTCGGCCTTTTTTGGTTTGTTTCGATTTGTTTTGGACTTAAAATCCGTTCTTGACGCTCCAAGTACTCGGAACGCGACTAGATATTAATTTGGTGTCCGCTAAATTCACATTCTCACCCAAATATATCAAAGGCGACTCCAATTCGATTAAATGCAATCGCTGACGTTAGTTTTTAGTTGTTTTGACGTCACTTGCTCCGTAGAGTCACGTGGTACGCGTCAACAGCGTTATGGGTTCTGGGAAATTCCCATAGTTAATAGGTGAAGTTCGAAAATTTTTTTCTTTTGCTTCTTTGGCTTTTCTTGGTTTGTTTCGATTTGTTTTGCACTCAAAATCCGTTTTTGACGCTCCAAGTACTCGAAACTCGACTTGATATTAATTTGGTGTCCGCTAAATTCACATTCTTACCCAAATATATCAGAGGCGACTCCAATTTGTTTATGTGCAATCGCTGACGTTAGTTTTTGATTGTTTTGACGTCACTTGCTTCGTTCAGTCACGCGGTACGCGTCAACAGCTTTATGGGTCCGGGTAAATTTTCATAGTAGATAGATGAAGATCGAAAAATTTTCTCTTTGGGTTTTTCGGCTTTTCTTGGTTTGTTTCGATTTGTTTTGCACTCAAAATCCGTTTTTGACGCTCCAAGTACTCGGAACTCAACTTCATATTGATTTGGTGTCCGCTAAGTTCACATTCTCGCCCAAATATATCAAAGGCGACTCCAATTCGATTAAATGCAATCGCTGACGTTAGTTTTTGATTGTTTTGACGTCACTTGCTCCGTAGAGTCACGTGGTACGCGTCAACAGCGTTATGGGTCCGGGTTAATTTTCATAGTAGATAGATGAAGATCGAAAAATTTTCTCTTTGGCTTTTTCGGCCTTTTTTTGTTTGTTTCGATTTGTTTTGCACTCAAAATCCGTTATTGACGCTCCAAGTACTCGGAACTCGACTTGATATTGATTTGGTGTCCGCTAAATTCACATTCTCACCCAAATATATCAAAGGCAACTCGAATTTGTTGATATGCACTCGCTGACGTTAGTTTTTGATTGTTTTGACGTCACTTGCTCCGTAGAGTCACGTGGTACGCGTCAACAGCGTTATGGGTTCGGGGAATTCTCATAGTAGATAGATGAAGATCGAAAAATATTCTCTTTGGGTTTTTTGGCATTTCTTGGTTTGTTTCGATTTGTTTTGCACTCAAAATCCGTTCTAGACGCTCCAAGTACTCGGAAATCGACTTGATATTGATTTGGTGTCCGCTAAATTCACATTCTCACCCAAATATATCTGTTGACGCGTACCGCGTGACTGAACGAAGCAAGTGACGTCAAAACAAATAAAAACTAACGTCAGCGATTGCATTTAATCGAATTGGTGTCGCCTTTGATATATTTGGGTGAGAATGTGAATTTAGCGGACACAAAATCAATATCAAGTCGAGTTCCGAGTACTTGGAGCGTCAAAAACGGATTTTGAGTGCAAAACAAATCGAAAAGAACCAAGAAAAGCCAAAGAAGCAAAAGAGAAAAATTTTCGAACTTCACCTATTAACTATGGGAATTTTCCCGAACCCATAACGCTGTTGACGCGTACCACGTGACTCTACGGAGCAAGTGACGTCAAAACAATCAAAAACTAACGTCAGCGATTGCATTTAATCGAATTGGACCCGCCTTTGATATATTTGGGTGAGAATGTGAACTTAGCGGACATCAAATCAATATCAAGTCGAGTTCCGAGTACTTGGAGCGTCAAGAACGGACTTTGAGTGCAAAACAAATCGAAACAAACCAAGAAATGCCAAAAAACCCAAAGAGAATATTTTTCGATCTTCATCTATCTACTATGAGAATTCCCCGAACCCATAACGCTGTTGACGCGTACCACGTGACTCTACGGAGCAAGTGACGTCAAAACAATCAAAAACTAACGTCAGCGATTGCATTTAATCGAATTGGAGTCGCCTTTGATATATTTGGGTGAGAATGTGAACTTAGCGGACACCAAATCAATATCAAGTCGAGTGACGAGTACTTGGAGCGTCAAGAACGGATTTTGAGTGCAAAACAAATCGAAACAAACAAAATAAGGCCGAAAAAGCGAAAGAGAAAATTTTTCGTTCTGCATCTATCTACTATGAAAATTTACCCGGACCCATAACGCTGTTGACGCGTACCGCGTGACTGAACGAAGCAAGTGACGTCAAAACAAATAAAAACTAACGTCAGCGATTGCATTTAATCGAATTGGTGTCGCCTTTGATATATTTGGGTGAGAATGTGAATTTAGCGGACACAAAATCAATATCAAGTCGAGTTCCGAGTACTTGGAGCGTCAAAAACGGATTTTGAGTGCAAAACAAATCGAAACAAACCAAGAAAAGCCAAAGAAGCAAAAGAGAAAAATTTTCGAACTTCACCTATTAACTATGGGAATTTCCCCGAACCCATAACGCTGTTGACGCGTACCACGTGACTCTACGGAGCAAGTGACGTCAAAACAAACAAAAACTAACGTCAGCGATATAATTTAATCGAATTGGAGTCGCCTTTGATGTATTTGGGTGAGTATGTGAATTTAGCGGACACCAAATCAATATCTAGTCGAGTTCCGAGTACTTGGAGCGTCAAGAACGGATTTTAAGTGCAAAACAAATCGAAACAAACCAAAAAAGGCCGAAACAGCGAAAAAGAAAAAAACAATCATAAACTAACGTCAGCGATTGCACATTAGTGAAAAGGGGGTGCCCTTGATAAATTTGGGCAAGAATGTGAATTTAAATAGCACCGACTTTATAAAAAAGTTCTGTTGCGAGTACTTAGATTATCTTTAACGGAATGAGAGTGCAAAACTGATGATACAAACCGAGAATAACGGAAAATACACAGTAAAAGATTATTCTATCTGTTTTTCATATGTATGGGATTATTTTCTGATTAACTTACCTTTTGCTGTGTAATGCGCTATTTGAAGTGGAATATGACATCAAAACAATCAAAAACTAACAAAACGCGTAATTTTAGCCTTTATGGGGGTTCTGTAGGCGTTTGGGTCCCGCTGTCTTCACGTGAAGTTAGCGGGCCCTTAAAATGTGTTTAAACTTGAAAGCTATAATAAAACAAATCCTGATTTTATCAAAACAAACAAAAACTAACGAAAAACTAACGATTGGTGAAATTTTTTTCGGGCTGGCAAGTTTGGGACACGCTTTCTTCACACCGGTGAAAAATGCGGTTCGAGAAACTGACGAAGAGGACTAAGAAAGGTGAACTCCGTACCTACTACAAGCAGCTCAAGGAGTCCCGTAGCTTGGGCCATGGTCTAAGCGCAGCGCAGGTGCTGCTCTTGGATGTGCGCATCAAGAAGATGATGAAAGCATGGCCCGTAGAGTTTCAGAGGCCGCTGGACACTTTTTCTGAGAACGGGAGTTGGAAGGCCCACCAGGCAAGGGCATTTCTGCTCTATGGGGTGCCTTTATTTTTGAAAGATTGCGGCGTGCCCGAAAAACGTTACAACCTCGCCCTGAGACTTCATTGCGCCGCCAGGATCCTTAGCTCGCCGGCATTGTGTGCAAATGCACAACTCTTGGCTCTGGCGCGGGCTCTCTTGAGGCAATTTGTGGCGAAGGCGCCGACCCACTTCGGCGTGCAATTTGGCGTGTACACGACCCATACACTCTGCCATCTTGTCGACGATGTGGAAAGATTAGGAGCCCTTGATTCGTTCAGCGCCTTTACATTCGAGAACAGCATGCAGCCCCTGGGTGAAGGCGTGAGAGGTCCGAAGCAGCCAGTGAGGCAGGTGTGGGCGCGGTTTCAGGAGCGGCAACGGGTGGAAGTGACTGGCGTGGCCATACCCGACGTGGCGGAGACTCGCGTTGTCATCGGGAAGCGCTTAAGACCGCGGAAAACTGAGTTCGATGCGAGATGCGAGGTCGTCGAGGTTCGCTGGGGAAAGCACAAGATCAGAGTATCGAGTCCTGGAGACCGCCACGTGATGCTGTGTGGTCGAAGAATAGCGTACGTGAAGACGATCTTGCTGCACCACGACAACCGCGTCCAACTCGCGTGCCAACTGTACGGGAGAGGCCGTGACCTCTACACCAAGCCCATAAGTTCAAGGAAGCTCGGGATTCACCTCTTGCCGCATCGCGGGAAACTGAACCCTGCCTTGGAGCTCGTTGACCTGGAGGCTGTTGTCGGGAAGGTCGCCGCCTTCTACACCGATGCAGGAGTCGTGGCGATGGAGCTCGCACACTCAATAGTTGCTGGCGACGTGCTCTCGGAGGTGCAGCCTCAGCTGATAGGACACCCCCCCCCCCCCACCCCCCCGGCTTGTGTGCTAATTTATTTATTTTTTGTATGTTGACAGTAATCGGGCGTGGGTCGTTGAGTACGTCGTGACCGCGACCGAAGTCCAGGAGCTCTTTGCCCTCCCTCAGCGCTTCATTTTGGATGACCAGGAGACGCTGCTCGAAGGGCTGGAAGTCTTCGCCCTCATCCCAGAGGCCAAGGACCCCCAAGCTGCAGGCAAGGCCGACACCGCGTATGTGATGGCGTGCAGGGTGGCGCAAGTTAATGGTCAACTGGCAAATTGTGCGTTGCGTTGGGTGCAGCGGCAAGTGGTGCTCCGGAAGGGTCCTTACGGTGAGTAGACGCCTGTTGTGACGTGGGTAGGCAACCCATCCATCTCTGCGATTTACGGATAATAATTTGATGCGTTTCCCTTTTCAGACAGCATGAGCTCCGCAAACTCAATTGTTCGGAATATGAAGTTCACCACGTCCGACAGCGACGGGGAGAATTCCAGTGCCGACGATGGCAGCACTATGTCGTATGACGAAGCGGAGGCAAACGACGAGTGCTTCGGTGGGTCAGAACTGGACACACCCAGTAGCCCCACCAAGAAGAGGAAAAGGCCTCTGCATCCATCTCAACCCACTCCGACAATCTCAGAGCTTACCCCTCCCGTCCCCGGCAGCAACAACGTCGTCGCGATCGCGACGTCACATGGCGCAGGGCGTGCCTCCGCCAGCGCCATCGGCAACACGAGTGAATCGTACGGCCAGCCTCATAGCGGGCCCAATCCCACGGTGCACCTCAACTTGGATGCTGTTGTCCGGACTGACGGTGACGCCATGGCACCGCTCCAGGCTGCCCCTGGACTCGTGGGAGGTCACTCGAGGATCAGGATGAACCTGTGCGCGCAGTGCCAGCGTCCAGGCGCACTCGGGGACCAAGTGAAACAACACGAGGTGACGGCCTTACGCGTCATTGCCGCGAAGCTGGCGGATACCACATTCTACAAAAGCATCCCTGAGGCCGGTAAGTGTGCATGACCCAAGACGTGTGCGTGCCGTGACTGCCTGTCCCAACTGCGCGGAAAACGCCTGGCACGGTAGGCAGTCACTTTCGCACGGCAGTTTGTATTGAGCGCTACTTGCAAGGCGCTAATAACGGTTCTCTTTCCCTATGTTTCAGATTACATCTTCTGGTTGG
>CM060099.1:3818501-3833998 GCA_030522485.1 Stenchaetothrips biformis | reverse complement strand
GAAAAAAAAAATTTAAAAAATTGTTTTTTTTGGGAAAGTGTGAAATTGGCACTATGTTTCATTTTTTTTTCCCAAAAGTTAAAACAGAGGTATATTTGATTTTTGAGGTTCAGGGCGTAGGGCAAAGGGAGAGGAACGTCTCCTAAAACTTTCAGACTTCTATCTCAATTTTTCTGGCCTGGAGAACTCTAGCCATTTCGAAAATGGCGTTTCGACATAAACGCATTTAAATTTTCTAATCGGGAGGGATTTACTCTTATCTTCTTATACTTAAAGCGCATGCCATGTTCAGGAAAATTCGAATTATGTGCTCAGTCATCTTCTACCGTATTAGGGGGACCCTTGAGAACATTTTTAGGCCAAAAAAAGAAATTTGATTTTTCGCCAAAAATACGTGTGGATACCCCCGTAAGGTAATCTAAAAACCTGGCCTTTCCAGTGTTAAGTGACACACATAATAGGTTTTTTTTTTCCTTACATTTTACTCTTTTTAAGTTTTGAGTAAACGTTGTGATTGTCTTCTTTTCCTTATTCTAGTGTTTGTTATACCTTGATTGCAATAAGGAGTAATTCGTGTAATTTTCATTCAATTTATTCATTACTCGACGTCAACAAAATTCTATCTTTACGTGGACAAAAATCTAATTAAAAGTTCAAAAAATTGGACGTAAGCCAAAATTTATCTTTACGTTTGCAAAAACTCAACTTGACGTTAACAATGTAACATGGCGTTAGTAACAAAACGTTTCAATGGCTTGGCCAGCCTTGATTTAAAAAACACAAATATTAGTACTTGGTGTGGCCACCGGAAAACTATACATCGAACATTAACCTCAATTAACCTTAACTGTGGGGTATTGCCACCAGGTGAGGCGAATTCTTTTTGCGGTGATAGTACAGTACAGGAGCACTGAAAATAAAAGAGTCATGATCAGGACTAAAATTTTGGGTGAGGAATTCTTTATCACCCAATTTTGGGTGAGAAAGGTTTCCTCGCTCAAATTCGGATGAGGAGGGTTTTTTTTTTTTTTTTGTTTTTTTTTGACCTCAGATTTATCTGCTCATTTAGCTATAGAAGGGTTGCTCCCCTGATCCCGCTATGAGTCGCGGGGGAGAGCTCCCCTCCGTCAGCTGTTTGAGCAGGGGTTGCAAGTACAGGCCTAGGCCTGGTGGGCTGGATTAGATTAGATCAACATCATTGGTCAAAATGGGGGAAAAACCTTGAGTGGGCCTGAAGGGAGCCACCCAAGGAAAAAACCCCTGTGTCGTGTTTTGTGGTGCAGTGTGTTGTGCTTGTGGTGTTCCTGTGGGGAGAGAAGCGAGATTAATAGGACGGAGAGGATAGTAGACATAGATGCTAGGGGGCAAGGTGAGAGACAGATTGGAGGCAGAGGATAGATGGTTGAGACGATAGAGGGCTAGGTGAGAGAGTCGGCGCTAGTGCTGTCGGAGTCCTCCTCCTCGGTGGTGGTGACGACATCTACCAGTCTCGCGCAGAACTGGAACGGCTGCTCCGCCGGCTGTCCTACTGGAGTCAAGAGGGGATTAGAGTGTTCTCGGACCCGGTTCAGCAGCAGCCGTTGCCTGCGTCGTACAAGCTGTAATAGCGGGGTGATGCCGTGCCCTAGTGCCTTCTCATAGAGTGCCCGGTTGCCCGCCCTGCGCCGTGCCCTGAAAATGGAACGTAGACAGTTTCGCTCCGTCGTTGCCAGCAGCTCCTTGGTGGCGGTGGTGGCCGTAGTGCAGCATTCGAGGCCGTATAACAGCATCGGCTGAACTGTCGCTCTGTAGAGTTTGGCGAGGATGGCTGGAGTTTGGACGGCTCGGCGGAGAGGGGCAAAGCGCTGTTTTGCCTTGGTGGTGACCTTTATGGCATGGTCCTTGAATGTGAGTCGCCTGTCGAGGGTGAGGCCAAGGTAAGTCGCAGTCTGCTCGTCCCGGATGGTTTGTCCCTGGAACTCTACAGCGATCGGTCTCTTCTTTCTGGCACGTGGGTTAAGCTGCACGAGTTGCGTTTTCTCGGCGTTTATCTTAATCCTTTCTTGGTTGGCCCACGCGCTGATGCTGTCTAGTTCTTTCTCTAGAGTTGCTGCAGCGGCCGTTGGAGTCCTGGCTGTTGTCATCACTGCGGTGTCGTCCGCGTACAGGCCGAGGAGGGCTCCCTCACTGACTGGAACGTCCGCCGTGTACAGTGCATACAGTAGTGGCGAGGTGATGGCTCCCTGTGGCACTCCAGCACAGATGGGGTGTGCATTTGAGAGTGCCCCCTCGACCCGCACGCGGATGGTTCGGCCCGTTAGGAAGCTCTCTATGAGGGTGACCAGAGGGTTAGAGAATCCTTGCCGGCGAAGCTTGGCAATCAACTCGGCGTGCGGCACTCGGTCGAACGCGGCTTCCACGTCCCAGTTGCTGCAAGTACCGTTGTTTGGCCACCTTCTGCTGCTGCCAATCGCCTTGTCCAGCACCCTGAGCAGCTGCAACACCGTACTGTGGCCTCGGCGGAAGCCGAACTGCGCATCCGGAGGTACTTGTAGGTCCTCTGCCTCAAGCCAGGAGGAAGGGAAGTAGGCATCGTTCGAATAGTTTGGCCAGGTTGGAGAGCAGTGCTAATAGGTCTGTACGATACCGGCGCGATGGGTCCTTCTTCGGCTTCGGCAGGGGGGTGATGATGGCTTCCTTCCATTGTGCCGGGAAGATGGAGTTGGCGATGAGCGTGTTGAATATCGCATGGAGGCAGTTCAACCATTTCTCCGGCAGGATGCGCAGGACTTCATTTGTGATGTCATCACCACCTGTTGCTTTGCGGCGGGGCAAGGCCGCGATTGCCTCCTGCAAGGCGGTGATGGTGATCTTTGGCGGAGGCCGCTGAGTAGCTGCAGTCTGACCCGGCGGCTCACACGACCTGGCGGCGGCGCGACTCAGGCCGTGAAGGATCATTGTCACGTGGCTGGGGGTCAGGAGGGAGGGTCACCACCCGCTGGCCCAGTGGCTCACACGACCTGGCGGCACTCACTGTGCAGGCCAGGAAGGGTCATCACCACGCGGGCTGGGGGCCAGCAGGCAGGTCCTCAACCACCCGACCCAGTGACTCACACGACCCGGCGGCGCCGCGCGCAGGCCAGGAGGGATCACTGCCGACAGTGGCTGGGGGTCTTGGTGCTGCTCTTCGGTTCGCTGTCCCGACGGCTCACACGACCTGGCGGCGCGCGACGCAGGCCGGGAGGGGTCATCGTCACGTGGCTGGGGGCCGGGAGGAAGGGTCACCGCCCGCTGGCCCAGTGGTCTCACACGACCTGGCGGCACTCTGTGCAGGCCAGGAAGGATCATCACCACGCGGCTGGGGGCCAGCAGTTGGGTCCGCAACCACCCGGCCCGGAGACTCACACGACCCGGCGGCGCCGCGCGCAGGCCAGGAGGGATCACTGCCGCGTGGCTGGGGGCCAGTCGATGATGGTTACTGCGGCAGTGCTGGGCGGGGCATTCGGTGCGGGCAATGGGATTTGGCTGCATCCGACTCTCGAAGGTTTCAGCCAGGGCCTCTGCTTTCTCCGCACCCGTTATGCACCAAGTGTCTCCCGTGTCGGAGCGGTGGCATCGGTTTTGGAGGCGGCTTGGTGACTTGTTTTGTAGAACTTCCACAGGCCGCGGTCCCCTCCGCCTTCACTCTCCTGGCTGATGAGGTTTTCAACTCTTTGCCGTCTGTGGTGTTGAACCGCCCGGCGAAACACTCTTGCTGCTCTTCGAAACTCCCTCTTGGCCTCTGCGGTGGGGTTCGCTTTCCATGATTTTGCTGCCTGCTTCTGGTTCTGCTGAAGTGTCCCTTAGTGCTGGTGTCAGGAGGGTGCGTCGCCGGCCGGTTGTGGTACGGACTATTGTTGCGTTAAAAACCTGCGCCTGCAGTGCGTATGTGAAGCGCTCGACGGCCTTCTCAGGGTCTTTGGAGATGGTTTCAGGGTCCGGCGGTTGGTTCTCTTGATCATTCTTCAGGTTTTCTAGCAGTCTGGCCATGTCAATAGATGGGAATTATAGTTGATCCTCTCTGTTGTACCGGCGGACCAGCACTTGTGGTAGGTTAAGGATCCAGGGAGCGTGGTCTGATTCGGTTCCATCACAGGATTCTACTTGTGTGGTACAAGTATAGTCCCGGTTTGTCACTGCATAATCGAGAATGGCCGGCTGATACCTTCCCGAATGATGTTTGTGTGTAAAGCCACTTGGTACGATAACTTTTAGGTTGTGGGCTTTGTTGCCAAATAGCTGGTTTCCGTTTACATTATTGTAGGTGCTTCGGGATATTTTGTGCCTAGCGTTGTTAATCTCCCACCGCTATCACCGGATCCTGAAGTGCTGCCAATTTGCGGAGGGTTTCGACTCTAAGCTGGCCGGTCCTGCAGTAGGCCGAGATGAAGATTATTGGTGCTTCTCCTGGGAAGCTGCATTTGATCGCCGTGGCCTCAATCCCTGGAAGTTGAATGTAGATTCGCTGCTGTGGGATGTTGTTCTTGATTAGCAGAGCGGTGCCTCCTCCCCTGCCGCTTGGTCTTGGGTCGTGATGCTCTTGGTAGCCTGTGAAGGACACTCTCTGATCAACCATTTGGACCTCTTGAAGTGCTATGATCGTTGGGTTGTGTTTCAGGATAAGATTTTCTAGTTGTTGCTTTTTGCGCTGCAATCCATCTGCGTTTCCACACAAGCACCTTTCAACTGATCATGGTCTGGGTCCATGCTGTTGGGTTAGAAGGGTAGTGACGAGTGCAACTAAATTGTTGATTGAGGCGAGTACTTGTGACATCTGTTCATGCATCTTTTGGTTTTGTTCCAGGATGCACTGCAGGATCTCATCATTGGTTGTCGTCCTTCTGGGCTGGTCCCTTTCCTGGGTGGGGGCTTGTTGTTTCTCGGGTCTTTGCCGGCTGCGACTCCGGCTTCGGGCTTCTGCCGCCTGCCGACCACCCTGGAGGTTGCTGTGGCTCACTGGAGAAGTCCGGACGGGTGACCTGCGGTCGCTTTGAGGTTTTCCCCGCGGCCCTCTGCGCGAAAGGAGACGTCGGGTTGTGTTCGTGCTGCCTCTGCCCGCTCCTGGAAAGCCTGTCTTCTAGCTTCTTTTTCCTGTCGTTCTTCTTCCGCTTGGGCTTTTAGCCTCTTTAGCGCAGCAGTGGGGTTTTCCCAGGGTTCTTCTTGAGCTGGCGATCTTCATGCTCCCTATACTCTGGGCAGCCCGGTAGGTGGCTCTGTGGCCCGTTGCCCACACTGCTGGCAGAAGGGCTTGAAGTCCGGGCTGTTTGTGTCCAGGGGACACTCGGAGACATGGTGGTCTCCTGGACATTGGGTGCAGAGTGGAGGTCTGGAGCAGTTTTTGCCTGTGTGACCATACTCCAGGCACCTGTTACACATGGGAAACCCTTGGAAGTATGGATCTTCGATTGTTACTCTATGGTAACAGAGTGCTGTGATCTTCTTGAAACTGGAAGATTTTCTCTCTGCTGCTAGCCTAACCCTGATTGTATCCGTGCGCCGTCCTGGCTTCTCTATCCTTTCCAGGGCTTGGGACACTGTATCAAGTGCGGCAATGTCTTCCTGGATCTCCTCCACTGGGATCACTGCGGGGAGTCCTTTAATGATGTATTGTTGCTCCTTGGGTTGGTCTGAGTAGGAGTATGCCGGAGTCTTGTTGCTGCTGAGGTAATCCAGGATCGTCTGTTTTTGTTCAGTAGTGGTGCAATGGACTTTAAAAGAATCTTGCTGTGATATAAGTCGAACCTCTCCGGGGCGGAACTTAGATAGGAGCTGCTCTTTAAAAACCTTAAAGTCCGGTATTTGCGCGTTTACCACAATTGGTGAGGGGCGTCTAGGCTTGGGGTGGTCTTCTTGATGCTGGGATCTTTGAGTAGAGCTTTTAGTTTGTGGTTCTTTATTGCCAGTGGTAGAAGTTGTGGGCTGGGGTTTTCTTGCCGGTTTTCTTCGAGTTGCTTGGAGGCTCTGGCCAGTTTCTTCTTCTGCACTGCTGTGAGTGTAGTCCTGAATGGGGAGTTACCATTGGTGTCGGTACCGAGGCGCTTAGCCGGTTCAGTGCATTCACTCTAGCCATTTCTTCATCTGATGTGTCTGCAATGTCTCCTTGTTCCTCTGTGTTGTTTTTTGGCTTCTTCCCTTGTTGGGTGCGGGCTGCGCTTTCATCAGCTTTTCTCTTAGTTTTTGCTGCTTCCCAAAACAGCTTCATGAATGGGATGTTTTTAAGAGAGTCTCCTTGGGCATGAATGGCTTCAGTGCATGGTAGGGCGCGTCGGCGGAGCGTAGCAGGGATCCGGTATTTTGGTAGGTCGGTAGGCTTGAGCGTTGCTTGGAGGATTGCAGGGACCATTATTAATTCTTGGTTGAAGCTAGAGAGATTCACTATCACTGGATTGTTTCTGGCTTATTTGTTTTGTGTAGCCTGAGGCGGAGGGCCTTTGGCCATAAGATGTCCTCCGTTTTAATACAAAAATCTACCATACTATTTATGTTATGGTGGATAGTAATGTAAGGATTATTATCGGACTCTTCTATGATGAGAAACCTGTCGTTGATCAGTGGTTGTGATGGCAAGGGGTACACTACAAGGACTGGTACGTTTGGCCCTTTTTCTGCTGGTATGTTTGCTTGTTTCCACGATGCTGGGGGGATGGGGTTAATGGTGGGGCATCTTGTTCCTGGTTTTCAAAAGTATCCATGAACATATCTTCTGAGTCTAGATTGGCTGCGTTTGTGGTTGTACTATCCATAGTGTTGAAGTACAGGTTGGAAAGCCAGGATTTCCTTTGTGGCTGGGGTTGCCCCAGCGCAGGGTGCCGGAGGAAGAGTGGCGTATTTGTGGTAGTGCAGCTGGATGTGCTTGAGGTATGGGCTACCGTTGTTGTCGTGCAGGTGGTTGGTAGTGTCGTAATCTTGATGAGTTCCTTTATGGGGAAGGTGGGAGGGGGCGCGGCCCATCAGGGTGGTGGGAGCACTTACGGTGGTTGTGGCTTGATGATTCTGTGATTCCTGCTGCGGGGGAGCAGATGGCGCCTCGGGGGGTGGACCCTCTTCTACTTGTTGAGACATGCTTAGGGTTGGGGGTAGCTCTTCTCCCACGTCTATATCGGGTTCTTCTTTCTTGTTGCGGTCGGAGGCTCTTGTCTCTCTTCCTTGTTTTCTTTACCTTGTTCTTTTTCCTGTGTTTGCCTTCTTCTTCCGCGGTTTCCTTGTTCCTGGTGGGGGGCCTGTCTTTTCTGTATGGGTGGCTTCTTGAGGATCTGGAGGATTCCGAGTCCGTGTCTTGCTGGGTGTGCATAGCTGCTGTTGTTGTGTGTGCGTGAAAGATTGCAACGACAGTGACAGCAAGAGCAACAAGGTCTGCACAGATTCAGAGCACTAGTGCTGCAAGGAAGGGGGTTAATACGGGTAAAGTATATGCTTTCCCACCTTTTTGCAGTCTTCTGTTCTTCGCAGGACTCCGGCAAGAGGCTCTTCTTATGTGGCAGGGCCGGGCAGGATGCTGCGGTAGGTGAAGATCACCCTGGGGTGCGCAGCAGGCGCTTGGCGCTTAAGGGGGTTGTTCGGGAGTGAGTCCAGACTCAGGTTGGGAGCCTCACCAGTGCCAGAGGCAGGGTGGGGCTCAACCTTCCCGAAGACTGGACTCGAAAGCAATGGGATGGGCGGGGGGAGGGACCGGGGTCGTTGGTTGCCCAGCCGCTCACGCGTCCAGGCGGCCTGTGCGGCAGGCCTGGGGCGATCCTCGCGGGGTGGCTGGGGGCCTCGGAGTTGAGTAGGGGGGGTGCCCTGTTGTGGGTCTTGACGCTGGGTCACCCGGTGAGGAGCCCAGCCGACAACCTCCTGCGTGGTACCGGCGGGGCAGCTCCGGTGGTCGTCGGGGGCTGGAGTATGCTGTGGTGAGCGCAGAGCACCAGCACAGGTCGGTTGGCGAGGTGCCCAGCCGACAACCTCTTGCGTGGTGCCGGTGGAGCAGCTCCGGTGGTCGTCGGGGGCTGGGGTGTGCTGCGGTGGGCGCAGAGCACCAGCACAGGCCAGTCGGTGAGGAGCCCAGCCGACAACCTCTTGGGCGGTACCGGCGGGGCAGCTCCGGTGATCGTTGGGGGCTGGGGTATGCCGCTGGGTGCGTGGGATGCTAGCAGGGGTTGACTGGTAAGGAGCCAAGCCGACAGGCACTTGGGCACCTGGGGCGAGGGCGCACTTGGGGTCGGTGAGGGCAGGAGGGACACACTGGGCGAGAACGTCCACAGTAGGGGTCAGTTGCCGAGGAGCCCAGCCGACAGGCACCTGGGCATCTGGGGCGAGGGCACACTTGGGGTCCGTGAAGGGCAAGAGGGATGCACTGGGCGAGAACGTCCACAGTAGGGGTCAGTTGCCGAGGAGCCAGCCGACAGGGCACATGGGCATCTGGGGCGAGGGCACACTTGGGGTTGTGTGAAGGCAAGAGGGATGCACTGGGCGAGAACGTCCACAGTAGGGGTCAGTTGCCGAGGAGCCCAGCCGAACAGGCACATGGGCATCTGGGGCAAGGGCACACTTGGGGTCGGTTGAAGGCAGGAGAGACACACATGGGCGAGAACGTCCCACAGTAGGGGTCAGTTGCCGAGGAGCCCAGCCGACAGGCACATGGGCATCTGGGGCGATGGGCGCACTGGGGGTCGATGAAGGCAGGAGGGACACACTGGGCGCGAGCGTCCACAGTAGGGGTCAATAGCAAAGGAGCCCAGCCGACAAAGCACTTGGGCAACTGGGAATAGGCACACACACGACACTGGGGCAGGCACAAGCGGTGGCAAAGCAACAGGCCACAACACTGGCATGCACAGTCAGAGGGCAGGTAAGCAGGCGGCAAGCACAGGCAGAAGCACAAGAGCAGGGTCAGGCACAACAGCAGGCACCAGCAGAGTCAGGTCGTTAAGCACATTAAGCACATCCAGCGGCTCAGCGGCAGGCAAGGGCACTAGCATGGGCACGGCGGGGGCATAGGCACCGGGACTTACTACTGGCAGCTGTCTTGGCGTGGTCCAGGGGCCGGCAGGGCGGATGCGGTGCGGCGACACAGTGGGCTGGTCTTGGTTGCCGGGGCGTTGTCCAGGTCGACGGGCTCGTTGGCGGCGTCCAGGGCGTGGTCTCGTAGGAGGTCCAGGGTGGGTCCAGGTTAGGGTGGAGCACGATGGTCCCACGGCGGGCATAAAATGTCTGACACCGGGGACATCAGCGTGGATGTTCATAAACACTGCAGCACTATCACTCACTTCACTGGCACTTGCTCACACTCCGCGGGCCGGGCGGCGGCGCCGCGGCAAAGGACGGGTTCGCGCGCGTGGCCAGAGTTCGTGGCGGGCACGTTTGCACAAGATTCCGGCGACACTTCACTCGACGCGGCGCGCGAGAAAGGCTACCGACGCACTTCACCACCGTTAAGCACACTTTAAGCACACGCGACAAGACGACTAGTTCTTCTGAGCCTTTCCGGCCTTCTTGGCGGCCTTTCCAGACGTCTTGGGCGGCATGGTGCGTAGAATGCGTTCGGTACGGAGGCACGGACGACAGTGCCGGCTTCCTGCGGAAATCCCTATTTATGTTCTGGAGGTGTGCTGCTGCCGCGCGCTCGCAGCACACCAGCGCGTGCCGCTGCTCCCCCACCACCGCCGCGGCAGCCAATCGCATCGCCCGGTTGTGCGCACGCTGCCGCCGCGGAGCGCGCTCGCAGCACACCAAGAAGGTATAAATATGAAGCTCGAAAAATAACAGACCATCACTTCGTGTCTGCTCTGTGTCGCGTACGTACGTACGCGCTCTCCTCATCTCTCATCATGTCTGGTCGCGGTAAAGGCGGGAAGGTGAAGGGAAAGTCCAAGTCGCGCTCCTCCCGTGCAGGACTTCAGTTCCCCGTCGGACGTATCCACCGACTCCTCCGGAAGGGCAACTACGCCGAGAGGGTGGGTGCTGGTGCACCGGTTTACCTCGCGGCTGTTATGGAATATCTCGCTGCTGAAGTTCTGGAATTGGCTGGAAATGCTGCCCGCGACAACAAGAAGACCAGGATCATCCCCCGTCACTTGCAGTTGGCCATCCGTAACGACGAGGAGTTGAACAAACTTCTGTCCGGAGTCACCATCGCCCAGGGTGGTGTCTTGCCCAACATCCAGGCTGTTCTTCTGCCCAAGAAGACCGAGAAGAAGGCTTAAGTTCGCTGAACCCTTCTCTCAAACAAGCAGAATCGAATTAATTTCGAAACTGCGAAAAAGGTCCTTTTAAGGACCAACACCTGTTTCCCGAGAGGATAACTCGATCAAAGACTATAACAATTAACCCTTTGCCCCCTCACACTCACTCAAAGAACGCATTCCGAGGTTAAACGAAAAAGAAAGAAAGAAACATTTAACTTAGACACTGAACGAGGAAATCCGTTAAGCGCTTAACGCGTCCGTTACGCCAAGAGCAGCTCGACTTTACCCTGCTCGGACACCAACTTCGTTTGTAACTGCGTCTCGGTATGCCTCGTACACTGCCAATCAATCGTGGTACAGATCACAAAAGTAAGCGACCGTGCAAAGCCTCTTGAAAAAAATATTTAACGTAAAATAACGGGCTCTGTGCAGTTAGTTTATGACGTGCATCAAAAGTGTGATTACGAGCCAAACGAATCGGCCGAACGAAACGAAAGTTGGTGTCATGAGTGACCGCGGGACGCCCTCACCAAAGTGTACAAATTTCCGAAACGCTGTCCGAAAATTTGAACAGCGCATTTAACGTTACTCATGTCTTGGCGAAACGCGTTAAGCACACTCGCCATTAAGCGCAAGTCCCGTCCGTGACGGCTCGTCTTATACCGCTTTGTGTTTGGGGAGAGGGATAAAGGGTTAGAGTATTAGGTCTTTGATCGAGTTATCCTTTCGGGATAAAGATTTTGGTCCTTAAAAGGACCGTTTTGATGTTTCCCCGAGGGGAGAAGGACGACGGAGAGAGGTTTAACCTCCGAAACCGTACAGGGTGCGGCCCTGACGCTTGAGGGCGTAGACGACGTCCATGGCGGTGACGGTCTTCCTCTTGGCGTGCTCGGTGTAGGTGACGGCGTCACGGATGACGTTCTCAAGGAACACCTTGAGGACACCACGGGTCTCCTCGTAGATGAGACCAGAGATACGCTTGACTCCACCGCGGCGAGCCAGACGGCGGATGGCGGGCTTGGTGATGCCCTGGATGTTGTCACGCAACACCTTACGGTGACGCTTGGCGCCTCCCTTGCCGAGTCCTTTGCCTCCCTTTCCGCGACCGGTCATGATGCAGGATACGATGTGAAACTTGCACGAAGACTCACGACGAATGATGCCGTGCGCCGTTTCTACCCCATATTTATACCCTGCCGGCACCGGCACGCGCCGACCAATCGGAAAACCCGAACGCGCTCCGAAGCGGCCGACCAATCGGCGGCGAGCCCGGGTGCTGCCGCCGGCCACGCGCCAGCCTCGCGCACCCCATAAATACAGGTCCCACTAGTTTTTGCCGGCATCAGTCCGTCGTCGTCCGTCGTTCGTGCAAGTTTCGTCGTCATGGCCCGTACCAAGCAGACCGCCAGGAAGTCCACCGGAGGCAAGGCGCCCCGTAAGCCAGCTGGCCACCAAGGGCTGCCCGCAAGTCGGCACCCGCCACCGGCGGAGTCAAGAAGCCCCATCGTTACCGTGCCCCGGTACCGTCGCTCTCCGTGAGATCCGTCGTTACCAGAAGAGCACTGAGCTTCTGATCCGCAAATTGCCGTTCCAGCGCCTTGTGCGAGAAATCGCTCAGGATTTCAAGACCGATTTGCGTTTCCAGAGCAGCGCCGTCATGGCCTTGCAGGAGGCGTCCGAGGCCTACCTCGTCGGCCTCTTCGAAGACACCAACTTGTGCGCCATCCACGCCAAGCGTGTGACCATCATGCCCAAGGACATCCAGCTTGCCCGCCCGCATCCGCGGAGAGCTGTGCTTAAGTCCTTTCTCCGAACACCTTCGGGGAAAGCAAACAAATCGGCCATTTTAAGGGCCCAAAATCTTTATCCCGAAAGGATAACTCGATCAAAGACTTAATACTCTAACCCTTTACCTATCCACGAATACACGAAACACACATAACCCTTTCGAGAACACGAGCCGTCACGTGACAGCGATGCGCCAAGTCGCGAGTGTGCTTAACATGTTACGCCAAGACGTTGGCATTGCGATTAAAAAGTCGCGCATTTTGGACTTCCCTGTGACACCTAACCCTCCGAATGTCGGTTTGTGTGCCGGACTCTCGACGTATGACCCGTGACCCAAAGTGTCGTCTCGATGCGAAGTCGCAACATGTCAGTCCGCCGCGCGTATCTTGCAGCCGTAATGGAATGTCTGCTGGAGGCGCGCACTGCGCGTGGCCTACCCTCCGCTCGTCAGGCGCGAGTGTGCTTAACCGAGTTTCGGCGTGCGTGCGTGCGCTCACGGAGAGCGAGGGGGAAAAGGGTTGATTATTTTTTAAGTCTTTGAGAAAAGTCATTCTCTCGGGAGAGGAATGTTAGCCTTTAAAAAGGCTGTTTTGTGGCTTTAAAAAAAGCCGAGCAGAAGGAAAAGGAAGGCGAAGTGACACTTCACTTCTTCTTGGGTGCGGCGGCCTTCTTGGCTGCCTTAGGCTTGGCGGGGGCGGCCTTCTTGGGTTTGGGCGCCTTCGGCTTCTTGGCGGCGGGAGCCTTGGTCGCCTTCTTCGCCTTGGAGGGAGACTTGGCTTCTTGGCTGCGGGAGCGGCCGCGGGCTTCTTGACGGCCTTGACGGACTTCTTCTCGGCCACGGGCTTTTTGGCGGCGGCAGGCTTCTTGGCTGCGGGCGGGCTTCTTGACGACCTTGGGCTTCTTGGCGGCAGCGGCGGCCTTGGGCTTCTTCTCGGTCTTCTCAGCCTTCTCCTTGGTGGCGAGCTTGAAGGAGCCGGAGGCGCCCTTGCCCTTGGTCTGGACGAGCTTGCCGGCGGCGACGGCGCCCTTCAGGTACTTCTTGATGAAGGGGGACAGCTTCTCGGCGTCCACCTTGTAGTTGGCGGACACGTACTTCTTGATGGCCTGCAGGGAGGAGCCACCCCTCTCCTTCAGGTTCTTGATGGCGCCGTTGACCATGTCGGCCGTCTTTGGGGTGCGCGGGCTTGGCGCGGGGCTTCTTCGCCGCGGCAGCGGACTTGGCGGCCTTCTTGGGGCTCGCGGCAACGGGAGCAGCGGCTTCGGCTTCGGACATGAGGAGCGGTGAGATGTACGACGACGACGACGACGTACTTGGCGACGAAGAGACGGATCAGGATAGCGCGGGGCCGGGACCGCTCCGGACTACACCAACGCGGCAGAACGGCGACGCAGACGCCGCAGCACCACGAGCGCGGGACCCTCCGAGCGGCACGCGCGACGTGCTCGCCTAACGCTTCCGACCGACTTTTCACCTAATAAGACACGCCGCACGCCCGATCGCCGCATACGCCCTCGATTCAGAAGAGTCCCGCCTACCGAGCGCCGTCGGTGTCGTCGCGATCGCACGACCGCGCGTGTGCGAAAAACGACCGCGAAAACGACGCACCGCTCCCAAACGTCGACCTCGATCACACTTTTACCTCATTTAAGGACGGCCCCCGAGTGAAAGGCACCCCGGGAACGCGCCCTCATCGAGGGGGACCCTTCGCGAAGCGCCCCGCGAAAGCGCAACACCCTTCGACGAACCAGAACGGCTGTGAGCCCGCTCAAAGATGACCCTGCATCAAACAAATTTTTGCGCCCTCCGACCGCGTCCGTCCGACGGGGCACTCGCAGCGACACGATTTGCCCCGTGCCCCCCGACGACACCCCGACCACACGTGACGTGCCGTGACGACCGCGTCACGTGACCGTCACGTCAGCGCGACGCGACGAACGCTGCGATCAAGCTCACGAAACGAACGTTGCGCGCCCGTCGCCTCGCGGCCGTGCCTTAAAGCGCACTGCCTGCGAACACTCGAGTGTGTGCGGACACTCGCCCACAGAAGGGGGCGCTTTGTGACACGAGCGTCACGATTCGGGTCACCTTCTCACATTCGTCCGTCTAAACACACGCCAACCCCCCGCAACGCGCGGCCGACCGATCTCGACACGAAGCAGCCATAAGCCCCTCGGAGAGACGCTTCAAAAGCAACTCACTCCAGGGCCGCGGGGAGCGCCACGTCGCAGCGCGTGACCGTCACGCGCGTGACAGTCACCAAAACGCTTTAAAAAACATCTGACGTTACCTGAGATTGGCATATGTAAGCGACGCGGCGGGTTCGGTTAGGTGAGGGCCGCCTCAAAGAACTTTTTGCACCATGGCGCGACCCGTTAAGCACATACGAAGACCCCAAAACGGACAGAGTCCGCGTCATTTCGGCAAAAAAACACACAAGGAAGCGGAAAAAGGCAAAACCCCATAGGGACAAAAACGCCGCGTGGGTTTAGGTTGGATTCGGCAAGATAGATTTCCGAAGGAAATCTATCTTCCCTCCAAATCCCTACGCCGACGCGATCAGGACATATATCAGTTCTAACGTAACATAACGCTAAAAAAAGGCGTTTCTACGTCGCTGCTAGCCTAACCTACCCGTTACTAGCCTAACCTACCCGTTACTAGCCTAACCTAACCTAACCTAACCTACCTGTCACTAACCTAACCTAAGCAACCCGTTACTAACCTAACCTACTGCCGCTACTATACCTAACCCAACCAACCCACACACTAACCTATACCCAACCCAACCCGTCACTAACCTAACCTAAATACCTACCCGTCCACTAACCTAAACTAACCAAACTACCCGTCTTACCCCGGTCGCTAACCCTAACCTAACGCCTCCAAACCCCCACAGTCAACGCACAAGGTGTTGACCCGCTGCGTCCGTTCCAAAATGGCAGGGTAGGACAACCGCCACCAGGATCAGGCGAACGTGGGTGACCGACTTGGAAGCGCGGGCAGCCTCGCGGCAGCGCGGACTTAGGTACGCGGCGCGTACGCCTCGTCTCTAGCCAACGACCATACCACGCTGGGTCCACCGTTCCCTTCCGCACCACCCGAAAGTTTAAGCAGCGTTGGGTGCGGTCAGTACTTTGATTGGGTGACCGATTGGAAAACACCGCCTTGCCGTTGGAATCTCTTTTGCCACTAGAGACACCTCTGTTAACGGCCCTAATCCTCTTTTCGTTCCAAAAAAAAAATTTTGGACCAAAAAATAAAAAAAAAATCCACACCACACACCCGTCACCCCGCCGTGCTCGGAGAGACATTGGAAAAATCAGACAGAGGTATGAAGAAGAGACAGACTGTTTTCAACACCCCGATGGGAATCGAACCCACCCGGACCCGACACGCGCTAGTGGCGGACGGCACCCGACACCGCAGTTGGCGTTGCAATCTCAACAGACACAGAAAACACAGAAGGACCACCGAGCACGACGAAGCACATTAGCCCACTGCCCAAGCCATCCTCTCATCCCTCACGC
>CM060099.1:3674541-3817501 GCA_030522485.1 Stenchaetothrips biformis | reverse complement strand
CCGTTAAGCACATACGAAGACCCCGAAACGGACAGAGTCCGCGTTATTTCGGCAAAAAAACACACAAGGAGGCGGAAAAAGGCAAAACCCCATAGGGACAAAAATGCCGCGTGGCTTTAGGTTGGATTCGGCAAGATAGATTTCCGTAGGAAATCTATCTTCCCTCCGAATCCCTACGCCGACGCGATCAGGACATATATCAGTTTTAACCTAACATAACGCTAAAAAAAGGGGTTTCTACGTCGCTGCTAGCCTAACCTACCCGTTACTAGCCTAACCTACCCACCACTAACCTAACCTAACCTAACCTAACCTAACCTACCCGTTACTAGCCTAACCTACCCACCACTAACCTAACCCAAGCAATACAGCACTAACCTAACCCAAGCAATACACCACTAACCTAACCCAACCTACCCGTCACTAACCTAACCTAACCTACCCTACCCGTCGCTAACCTAACCTAACCTTCCAAACCCCCACAGTCACGCACAAGGTTGACCCGCTGCGTCCGTTCCAAAATGGGGGGTAGGCAACCCGCCACCAGGATCAGGCGAACGTGGGTGACCGACTTGGAGCGCGGGCAGCCTCGCGGCAGCGCGACTAGTACGCGGCGCGTCGCCTCGTCTCTCGCCAACGACCATACCACGCTGGGTCCACCGGTTCCCTTCCGCACACCGAAGTTAAGCAGCGTTGGGTGCGGTCAGTACTTAGATGGGTGACCGCTTGGGAACACCGCATGCCGTTGGCATCTCTTTTGCCCACGAGACCACCTCTGTTAACGGCCCAATCCAATTTTCGTTCCAAAAAAAAAAAATATTTTTTGACCAAAAAAAATAAATCAAACACACACCCCGTAACCCCGCCGTGCTCGGAGAGACATGGAAATCAGACAGAGGAAGAAGAAGAGACAGACGGTTTTCACACACCCGATGGGAATCGAACCCACCCGGACCCGACCGCGCTAGTGGCGGACGGACCGACACCGCAGTTGGCGTTGCAATCTCAACAGACACAGACAGACAGACAGACCACCGAGCACGACGAAGCACATAGCCCCCTGCCCAAGCCATCCTCTCAACCCTCACGCGCCCCAAATAATAATAAGAAAGGAGGAAATAATAATCGCGTGGAGCCCCGCAAAAAAAAAAAAAAAAAAAAAAAAAAAAGAGTCCAAAACGCCAAAAAAAATGAAAATTTGGGCAGCGGTTCGCCTTAGGGCCCGCCCTTTCGGGGGGGACGTCCAGCCACGACGCCCGGGCAACACGGCTTGATTATGACACCACCAGCCGACAAGCTCTTTCCAGAACCACCCGTGCTGCCATCTGGTATCTGTGTCCCTAACCCACCCACACATGACCTAACGTAACCTAACGGACCGGTGTTCGATCCCCGTTCCTTCTACAATCGCATTGGCACTTTAAGCACGTCCATTGCACTGCCAGAGACGATTTATTGTCTCCCCGCTCCGAAATGCCTGTCGGCTGGGCTCCTTAGCTCCCGATGAGGGAAACGCGAAAGGCGCGCAAAGGATGTTTCGCTCTGGCCCCTCCTTACCAAATTCACAACCGCTCCTCTAGTTATCGCTTCTCGGCCTTTTGGCTAAGATCAAAGTGTAGTATCTGTTCTTATCAGCTTAATATCTGGTACATACCGCATTGCGGTATCAGTATATTAAACTGATTTTTGGAACTCGGTGGAGTGTTCGGTGCTTGCACCACCTCCGCCACGGGTTGTCCGGGCATTGCAGTGCCGCCCGGTTCGGCCCACCATAATAAATACTCTCTCTTTCCCATCTTCTAATGCCCTTCGGGGTGCCTTAACGGTCGGTTTACTGAATTTGACAGATAAGTACCGCTGTTTACCCTAGAGCCCGTTTTGACCGTCATCGTGTTTCCGACGCACCGCGCGTTGCCCGTTTTGACTGCCGCCGGCATGGTTCGCTATGCGCGTGTCCCGCGTTCAACCCCGTGTTAAGCCGTTAACGCATGTGAACTTTTACTTTATTTATTAATTTTTTTTTTATTTTCTTTTTTTTTTTCCAAAAAATAATATTTTAAAAAATGTTGCCTGCGTATATGTTTGTGACTCCGTGCTCCTTTCCCACGGTAAGTATCGGCGTGTGTCACTTTATTTGAACGTGTATTAATCGAGTCTTATCATGTTTTTCTCTTCTTTTTTTTCAGTGAGGGGAGGCAGGGTAAGTATAGTCTTTGATCAAGTTATCCTCTCGGGAAACAAGTTGTGGTCCTTAAAAGGACCGTTTTTTGACGTAGACTCGCTACCACTGAGAGTAGTGAGCTTACTTGGAGGAGGTGTACTTGGTCACAGCCTTGGTGCCTTCAGACACGGCGTGCTTGGCCAATTCACCGGGCAGCAGGAGACGGACAGCGGTCTGGATCTCCCGGGAGGTGATGGTGGAGCGCTTGTTGTAGTGAGCCAAGCGGCTGGCCTCAGCAGCGATCCTCTCGAAGATGTCGTTGACGAAGGAGTTCATGATGGACATGGCCTTCGAGGAGATACCGGTGTCAGGGTGTACTTGTTTAAGCACTTTGTAGATGTAGATCGCGTAAGACTCCTTCCTCTTGCGCTTCTTCTTCTTGTCTCCCTTGGAGATGTTTTTCTGGGCTTTCCCAGCCTTCTTGGCGGCCTTTCCAGACGTCTTGGGCGGCATGATGCGTAGATGCGTACGGTACGAGGGCACGGACGACAGTGCCGGCACCGCTGCGAAAATCCCTATTTATGTTCTGGAGGTGTGCTGCTGCCGCGCGCTCGCAGCACACCAGCGCGTGCCGCTGCGCCCCCACCACCGCCGCGGCAGCCAATCGCATCGCCCGGTGTGCGCACGCTGCCGCCGCGGAGCGCGCTCGCAGCACACCAAGAAGGTATAAATATGAAGCTCGAAAAATAACAGACCATCACTTCGTGTCTGCTCTGTGTCGCGTACGTACGTACGCGCTCTCCTCATCTCTCATCATGTCTGGTCGCGGTAAAGGCGGGAAGGTGAAGGGAAAGTCCAAGTCGCGCTCCTCCCGTGCAGGACTTCAGTTCCCCGTCGGACGTATCCACCGACTCCTCCGCAAGGGCAACTACGCCGAGAGGGTGGGTGCTGGTGCACCGGTTTATTTGGCGGCTGTTATGGAATATCTCGCTGCTGAAGTTCTGGAATTGGCTGGAAATGCTGCCCGCGACAACAAGAAGACCAGGATCATCCCCCGTCACTTGCAGTTGGCCATCCGTAACGACGAGGAGTTGAACAAGCTTCTGTCCGGAGTCACCATCGCCCAGGGTGGTGTCTTGCCCAACATCCAGGCTGTCCTTCTGCCCAAGAAGACCGAGAAGAAGGCTTAAGTTCGCTGAACCCTTCTCTCAAACAAGCAGAATCGAATTAATTTCGAAACTGCGAAAAAGGTCCTTTTAAGGACCAACACTTGTTTCCCGAGAGGATAACTCGATCAAAGACTATAACAATTAACCCTTTGCCCCCTCACACCCACTCGCAAAGAACGCATTCCGAAGTTAAACGAAAGAGATTTAACTTAGACACTGAACGTGTCAATCCGTTAAGCGCATAATGCGTCCGTTACGCCAAGAGCAGCCGTGCTCGGACACCAACTTCGTATGTAACTGCGCCTCGGTATGCCTCGTACACTGCCAATCAATCGTAGCACATATCACAAAAGTAAGCGACCGTGCAAAGCCTCTTGAAAAAGATTTAACGTAAAATAACGGGCTCTCTGCAGTTAGTTTATGACGTGCATCAAAAGTGTGATTACGAGCCGAACGAAACGAAAGTCGGTGCCATGAGTGACCGCGGGACGCCCTCACCAAAGTATACAAATTTCCGAAACGCTGTCCGAAAATTTGAACAGCGCATTTAACGTTACTCATGTCTTAGCGAAACGCGTTAAGCACACTCGTCATGAAGCGCAAGTCCCGTCCGTGACGGCTCGTCTTATACCGCTGTGTGTTTGGGGAGAGGGATAAAGGGTTAGAGTATTAAGTCTTTGATCGAGTTATCCTTTCGGGATAAAGATTTTGGTCCTTAAAAGGACCGTTTTGATGTTTCCCCGAGGGGAGAAGGACGACGGAGAGAGGTTTAACCTCCGAAACCGTACAGGGTGCGGCCCTGACGCTTGAGGGCGTAGACGACGTCCATGGCGGTGACGGTCTTCCTCTTGGCGTGCTCGGTGTAGGTGACGGCGTCACGGATGACGTTCTCAAGGAACACCTTGAGGACACCACGGGTCTCCTCGTAGATGAGACCAGAGATACGCTTGACTCCACCGCGGCGAGCCAGACGGCGGATGGCGGGCTTGGTGATGCCCTGGATGTTGTCACGCAACACCTTACGGTGACGCTTGGCGCCTCCCTTGCCGAGTCCTTTGCCTCCCTTTCCGCGACCGGTCATGATGCAGGATACGATGTGAACTTGCACGAAGACTCACGACGAATGATGCCGTGCGCCGTTTCTACCCCATATTTATACCCTGCCGGCACCGGCACGCGCCGACCAATCGGAAAACCCGAACGCGCTCCGAAGCGGCCGACCAATCGGCGGCGAGCCCGGGTGCTGCCGCCGGCCACGCGCCAGCCTCGCGCACCCCATAAATACAGGTCCCACTAGTTTTGCCGGCATCAGTCCGTCGTCGTCCGTCGTTCGTGCAAGTTCGTCGTCATGGCCCGTACCAAGCAGACCGCCAGGAAGTCCACCGGAGGCAAGGCGCCCCGTAAGCAGCTGGCCACCAAGGCTGCCCGCAAGTCGGCACCCGCCACCGGCGGAGTCAAGAAGCCCCATCGTTACCGCCCCGGTACCGTCGCTCTTCGTGAGATCCGTCGTTACCAGAAGAGCACTGAGCTTCTGATCCGCAAATTGCCGTTCCAGCGCCTTGTGCGAGAAATCGCGCAGGATTTCAAGACCGATTTGCGATTCCAGAGCAGCGCCGTCATGGCCTTGCAGGAGGCGTCCGAGGCCTACCTCGTCGGCCTCTTCGAAGACACCAACTTGTGCGCCATCCACGCCAAGCGTGTGACCATCATGCCCAAGGACATCCAGCTTGCCCGCCGCATCCGCGGAGAGCGTGCTTAAGTCTTTCTCCGAACACCTTCGGGAAAGCAAACAAATCGGCCCTTTTAAGGGCCAAAATCTTTATCCCGAAAGGATAACTCGATCAAAGACTTAATACTCTAACCCTTTCCCTATACACGAAACACACCTAACCCTTTCGAGAACACGAGCCGTCACGTGACAGCGATGCGCCAAGTCGCGAGTGTGCTTAACATGTTACGCCAAGACGATGGCATTGCGATTCAAAAGTCGCGCATTTTGGACTTCCCTGTGACACCTAACCCTCCGAATGTCGGTTTGTGTGCCGGACTGTCGACGTGTGAACCGTGACCCAAAGTGTCGTCTCGATGCGAAGTCGCAACATGTCAGTCCGCCCCGCGTATCTTGCAGCCGTAATGGAATGTCTGCTGGAGGCGCGCACTGCGCGTGGCCTACCCGCCGCTCGTCAGGCGCGAGTGTGCTTAACCGAGTTTCGGCGTGCGCGCGTGCGCTCACGGAGAGCGAGGGGGAAAAGGGTTGATTATTTTTTAAGTCTTTGAGAAAAGTCATTCTCTCGGGAGAGGAATGTTAGCCTTTAAAAAGGCTGTTTTGTGGCTTTAAAAAAAGCCGAGCAGAAGGAAGGGGTGTTTCAAGAAGGCGAAGTGACACTTCACTTCTTCTTGGGTGCGGCGGCCTTCTTGGCTGCCTTAGGCTTGGCGGGGGCGGCCTTCTTGGGTTTGGGCGCCTTCGGCTTCTTGGCGGCGGGAGCCTTGGTCGCCTTCTTCGCCTTGGAGGGAGACTTGGGCTTCTTGGCTGCGGGAGCGGCCGCGGGCTTCTTGACGGCCTTGACGGACTTCTTCTCGGCCACGGGCTTTTTGGCGGCGGCAGGCTTCTTGGCTGCGGCGGGCTTCTTGACGACCTTGGGCTTCTTGGCGGCAGCGGCGGCCTTGGGCTTCTTCTCGGTCTTCTCAGCCTTCTCCTTGGTGGCGAGCTTGAAGGAGCCGGAGGCGCCCTTGCCCTTGGTCTGGACGAGCTTGCCGGCGGCGACGGCGCCCTTCAGGTACTTCTTGATGAAGGGGGACAGCTTCTCGGCGTCCACCTTGTAGTTGGCGGACACGTACTTCTTGATGGCCTGCAGGGAGGAGCCACCCCTCTCCTTCAGGTTCTTGATGGCGCCGTTGACCATGTCGGCCGTCTTGGGGTGCGCGGGCTTGGCGCGGGGCTTCTTCGCCGCGGCAGCGGACTTGGCGGCCTTCTTGGGGCTCGCGGCAACGGGAGCAGCGGCTTCGGCTTCGGACATGATGAGCGGTGAGATGAACGACGACGACGACGACGTACTTGGCGACGAAGAGACGGATCAGGATAGCGCGGGGCCGGGACCGCTCCGGACTACACCAACGCGGCAGAACGGCGACGCAGACGCCGCAGCACCACGAGCGCGGGACCCTCCGAGCGGCACGCGCGACGTGCTCGCCTAACGCTTCCGACCGACTTTTCACCTAATAAGACACGCCGCACGCCCGATCGCCGCATACGCCTCGATTCAGAAGAGTCCCGCCTACCGAGCGCCGTCGGTGTCGTCGCGATCGCACGACCGCGCGTGTGCGAAAAACGACCGCGAAAACGACGCACCGCTCCCAAACGTCGACCTCGATCACACTTTTACCTCATTTAAGGACGGCCCCCGAGTGAAAGGTACCCCAGGAACGCGCCCTCATCGAGGGGGACCCTTCGCGAAGCGCCCCGCGAAAGCGCAACACCCTTCGACGAACCAGAACGGCTGTGAGCCCGCTCAAAGATGACCCTGCATCAAACAAATTTTTGCGCCCTCCGACCGCGTCCGTCCGACGGGGCACTCGCAGCGACACGATTTGCCCCGTGCCCCCCGACGACACCCCGACCACACGTGACGTGCCGTGACGACCGCGTCACGTGACCGTCACGTCAGCGCGACGCGACGAACGCTGCGATCAAGCTCACGAAACGAACGTTGCGCGCCCGTCGCCTCGCGGCCGTGCCTTAAAGCGCACTGCCTGCGAACACTCGAGTGTGTGCGGACACTCGCCCACAGGAGGGGGCGCTTTGTGACACGAGCGTCACGATTCGGGTCACCTTCTCACATTCGACCCGTCTAAACACCCGCCAACCCCCCCGCAACGCGCGGCCGACCGATCTCGACACGAAGCAGCCATAAGCCTCTCGGAGAGACGCTTCAAAAGCAACTCACTCCAGGGCCGCGGGGAGCGCCACGTCGCAGCGCGTGACCGTCACGCGCGTGACAGTCACCAAAACGCTTTAAAAAACATCTGACGTTACCTGAGATTGGCATATGTAAGCGACGCGGCGGGTTCGGTTAGGTGAGGGCCGCCTCAAAGAACTTTTTGCACCATGGCGCGACCCGTTAAGCACATACGAAGACCCCAAAACGGACAGAGTCCGCGTCATTTCGGCAAAAAAACACACAAGGAAGCGGAAAAAGGCAAAACCCCATAGGGACAAAAACGCCGCGTGGCTTTAGGTTGGATTCGGCAAGATAGATTTCCGTAGGAAATCTATCTTCCCTCCGAATCCCTACGCCGACGCGATCAGGACATATATCATTTCTAACCTAACATAACGCTAAAAAAAGGGGTTTCTACGTCGCTGCTAGCCTAACCTACCCGTTACTAGCCTAACCTACCCACCACTAACCTAACCTAACCTAACCTACCTGTCACTAACCTAACCTACCCACCACTAACCTAACCTACCCACCACTAACCTAACCCAAGCAATACACCACTAACCTAACCCAAGCAATACACCACTAACCTAACCCAACCTACCCGTCACTAACCTAACCTAACCTACCCTACCCGTCGCTAACCTAACCTAACCCTCCGAACCCCCACAGTCACGCACAAGGTTGACCCGCTGCGTCCGTTCCAAAATGGGGGGTAGGCAACCCGCCACCAGGATCAGGCGAACGTGGGTGACCGACTTGGAGCGCGGGCAGCCTCGCGGCAGCGCGACTAGTACGCGGCGCGTCGCCTCGTCTCTCGCCAACGACCATACCACGCTGGGTCCACCGGTTCCCTTCCGCACACCGAAGTTAAGCAGCGTTGGGTGCGGTCAGTACTTAGATGGGTGACCGCTTGGGAACACCGCATGCCGTTGGCATCTCTTTTGACCACGAGACCACCTCTGTTAACGGCCCAATCCACATTTCGTTACCAAAAAAAAAATTTTTGACCCAAAATAAAAAATCAAAAAAAAATCGAACACACACCCCGTAACCCCGCCGTGCTCGGAGAGACATGGAAATCAGACAGAAGAAGAGACAGACGGTTTTCACACACCCGATGGGAATCGAACCCACCCGGACCCGACCGCGCTAGTGGCGGACGGACCGACACCGCAGTTGGCGTTGCAATCTCAACAGACACAGACAGACAGACCACCGAGCACGACGAAGCACATAGCCCCCTGCCCAAGCCATCCTCTCCACCCTCACGCGCCCCAAATAATAAGAAGAAAAGAGGAAATAATAATCGCGTGGAGCCCCGCAAAAAAAAAAAAAAAAAAAAAAAAAAAAAAAAAAAGAGTCCGAAACGCCAAAAAAAATGAAAATTTGGGCAGCGGTTCGCCTTAGGGCCCGCCCTTTCGGGGGGGACGTCCAGCCACAACAAAAACACACGCACGAGCAGACACTCAAAGGACACGGCTCAATAGCCACACGCGTGGGCAAGGTGCTGGCCGTTGCCATGCGCCATTTTCACCCCGCACCTCTCGTCCGCCCTCCGAAAGGCGCCCTTGTCGAAAGGAGAGGCGCGTTCCGCAGGGCGGACGAGAGGTGTGGGACAAAAATGGCGGATGGCAAAGGCCGGCACCTCGCCCACGCGTGTGGGTTATGAGCCGCGTACCACACGCGACAACAAAAACCCTCTTTATATCAGAGGGGATCACTTACTTTTATTTCCACGGAGCTCGAGTGAATTTTTAAGTTATCTCGTTTGAGACAACTTACAAATTACAATCAACCTCATCAGAAAAAAAAGAAGGAAGGAATGACCTCCGATTAAAAGACGGCACAACAAAGCAACAAAATAACAAACGCCGTTCGAATTTGGAAATTGTTTTGTCCAAATTAAACCGATTCTAGCCTATCTTGCAGCGGCGTTACCACACGCCCAAGAATGGCGCATGGTAATTCAGACAGAAAAAACAATTTCAAAAAATTAAGGGCGCTTTTTTAACATGAAGAATGTCAATGCCACCCTCCAGACAAAGGCAGGCTGCGCCTCACGAGAAACTAGCAGGGGAAGCGCAGCCACAGTGCAGGAAGGACAACACTAACGACGGAGTTGCAGAGGGAATATGGGGGGGACGGGGCGCGGCGCGCAATAGAGGTACAGACAAATGACCAGCACACCATGCACAAGAAACAACTCTGCTAACTCAACAGTGAATTCAGTACACTCTGATCAGAGTGTACTCAGCTCAGCACACTGATGATGCGGTACTCAGATGAGTACACTATGAAGATAGTGTGCTCAGTGAGTACACTCTGAAGAGAGTGTCCTCAATGAGTACACACCTTATCACGCCTGGTATTATATGCAGCTGTAGGTATGAAATCATCGGAGTACACTTTCCTGAGAGTGTACTCAGATGAGTAGGCGCACATTGGAGTGTACTCGTGAGTACACGCTAAAGACAGTGTACTGAGTACACTGTTGGGTTTGCAGAGAACAGGGCGCAACAAAGTCGATGGCGGAAAATCACACATTTCAATGATGCAACTAACAACACACGAAAACACACTGGGGTGACACTTACAACATTGTAACGAAACAAATAAGAACAAGAGAAACAACGACAGGGTTCAACACACTAACACAGACTGCATGACTACCTTCAAATGTCACCCGATTAAATAAGAAACGAATGGGGAAAGCCACACTGCACGCAAAAGCAACTACAAATCTGAAATAATCGTGCAGCAAACTGATAACAGACACATGGCCCACTACACTATAGCACGACAGGAGATAGGGGCAACCAACGCAGGAAATGATGAAGCAGAATGTTAAGCACAGCAGGGAAAGCACACAGAAAACTAGGAAGGATGGAGGGAGGAGCCGACAAAGGGGGAGGACATACAAAGTGACAGCGACAGAGAGATAAACAGAGTCACAGAGGGAGAGAGAGCGAGAGAAGGAGAGGGAGGGAGAAAGGGGAGGGAGAGAGAGCGAGAGATAAAGAGAGACACAAAGGGAGGGAAGGACACATAGAGAAAGAGAGAGTGACAGATGGGGGGGGGAGGAGAATGAGAGAGAGGAGAGAGAGAGAGAGAGAGAATGAGAGAGAGGGAGAGGGAGAGAGAGAGAGAGACAATGAGATATAGAGAGAGAGAGAGAGAGAGAGAGAGAGAGAGAGAGAGAGAGAGAGAGAGAGAGAGAGAGAGAGAGAGAGAGAGAGAGACAGAATGAGAAACAGAGGTCGAACGGCAAAAGGGAGGGGGGGGGGGGCACGATAGGCCGAGGGAGACAGAAGGTGCAAAGGGGAAAGGAAACACCGGACAGTCAATAAAAGACAAACGGAACGTCACGGATGTAACATTAAGATCAAGGAGGTACGAGGACATTACAGAAGCAGTTGCGGGATTGCACCACAAACAAAACACACCACAACAACTACAAGATAAAACAAAAGCATGCCACACTGTATATCGAATAATATTCCTTCAAATAACTCTTATTTTATATATGTAGAAAGATGCAACAAGTTTAAAAAGAAAATGAACTTGCATAAATAAAGAGCTGCTTTTACATGCAACTCACAAAATGAATAAAAAGGTTACTTCAAAGAGCAAACTCAGGAGCATCAGAAGAATGCAGAAAAAAGCACAGTGTAGGGTCCTGTGCGAAACAGGTCGAAGAGCTAGCCATTCGGCGTCAAGGCTCAGGGCTCTCAGAAGGGGCGCGGCGATCCAGCAACTCCGCAACCCTCGCTCTGTCTCTCTCGCACCTCCACGGCACAGCGAGACAAGGAGCGCGGGCGGAGAGTCGCTGCACGATCAGCCGGCCGAGTCATCACGGAGCGGTGCCTGTCTGGCACGGCGGCCGGCGGCCAGCTCGGCGGCGCGGGGCCTCGCACCACGCAGCGCGGCGCCCCGCCCCGCGGCCGGCGCCAGCAAACATCACCACGCAGGAGGGGTACGCCGCCGGCCGGGATGCACGGAGCCAGCTGCACAGCGGCAGCACTGGCGAGACCAGGCCGGGGGGCCTGACGCGAGGCTAGGCGGCCCCTCCCTCCTGCGTAATGCGCAGCACCACCACCAACCACCACCACTAACAACAACAACACACTGACTTTTGGAGCACTCACTGAGGCATCCACTTGAAGAGCCACTGAATTAATTATAAGTACACATTAACAAAGAACAAGTGCAGGAATGTGAATTATTTAGTCTCCAAAAGTCAGTGAACAAACAGTGAAACAAAACCATAAGAGCGCAGGTACAATGTTGCCAACCAACCGTGAAAACAACATGACATATGTTGGCAAATGAAAAGCCAAGTTACTTATCAGCTAATACGCTTTGGAATATCACACCTAACAAAAGCACGCGCACTGCATAGAGTACATGAACCGGGCCATAGACTCCCACTGCTCTGCACAAGCACTGCGCGCACTACACTGCCAAATAGTTAAGGGGCGGTGAATTAAAGGAAATGCGCTGGTAAAATTTTATTTATTGATGAAAGCGAAAGAATTATCGATACGAAGTAAAGTTACTGTTTACGTTCATCACCTCCAGGACCTAACCGGACCTCACGATAAGGGACTGCCGCATTGCGGTGTGAGCCGACGAGGATGGGAGAGAGTCCCTCCGGCCGGACCGGCGGCACGCCACCGGGCGGGCCGTGCCCCCCCGCGCCGCTGCGGGGGGAGAGGGTTGTCGGGGAGGAGCAGGGGGTGGGTGGGGCGCTGCCGCGGGGGCGTGCGCCTACGGGGCCGCCACTGCACAGTGGGCCGCACCGATGCAGCCACAACTAGAGACGCGTTTAGAGCTCCAGCTTCCCTCAAGGACACTCCGAACAAGCGTGTGACCCTCACAACGAGGCATTGACGGGATCACACGTTCGGTCCAAGGCCCTGTACAGAACTCTGCTGCTCGAAACGTGTCTTCACTTTGGGCCACCTGTCTTCTGGCCCACCGTGCACCACCGCGGACCCCACCGATGGCGCGGACGCGAGAAGCCCCGCGAGGATCCAACGCCGCCGCGGGCCACCCCACCCCCTGGCAGTGGGCACCACCAGGCGGGGGGCGGGACGACGGCCACGCCGGGGCTCCAACGGCCGAACCAACGGCCGGGGACGCGGCCAAGGCGGCAGCGACGCCGCACGCCAGCGCAGCTGGGCGCCTCCGCGGCAGAACCAGGGGCCGGGGGAGGGGCACCGCACACAACGAGTCGCGAGGAAGGACACACCACTCAATGGCATAACGCCTACACAGTGTAACAAACTATGCCGCGCGCCTAACTGACAAGAACTACTTGGGGGTTGGCAACATTGCACACTATGAGTAACACAGGGTAGAAACAAACTAAAACAGGGTGCTGCGGGCACAACCACCACCACAAACAGTGACAAAACAACAAGGCAGTAACAATAAGCAGCGCGTCAAACAATAACAGTAATAATATAACAGTGACAAAATAACAATGCAATGACATGAAAAAAAGGAGCCAAGTGCTTGCTGAGGGGCCAAGTGGCGACACCATTCATTAACAAAAAAACAACAACGCGGCTGCCTCTCAGTGGCACCACGCAGCCACTACACTGGCAGTGGCGCGGGGCGAGGAGAACCGAGGCACACCGCACTAAGCACCTGCTATTTCTAATTTACAATAGAAAAAGCAGATGTTATTTCTAATTAATTACAGAAACAGCCGAGTGGCCGCACACAGTGGGACAGACTAACAGGGAGGGGAGCGCGACGAGGAACTGAAAGGGGAACGGTCAGAACAATGAGAATAGGAACAGTTCGGTGCACATAACCGGTCAACGCACCACCGGTGTCCATGGTGCTCTCGGCGCAAAGAAACAAGGCACCGGAAAATGAACCAAGGGATGGGCTGGGACAGGGGGGCGCATAGGTCTTGTAGTGTGAGTGTGTGGTTGAGAGAGTGCGGGATCAGGGTTTCCTTTATTCATTTAGTCTTTGAAGAAGTACTTTTTCTCGCAACGGCGCTCCCAAAGTCACAGAGCCATCACCGCACACCACGGACATCGCGACCTAATGCACTCTAGGGCGTTAAGTCGAGAGGGACGTGATGGTGAGTGGGAGCAACGACCGGACTTGGGGAGGTCACAGAGAGAGAGACAGACAGAGAGAGAGAGAGAGAGAGAGAGAGAGAGAGAGAGAGAGAGAGAGAGAGAGAGAGAGAGAGAGAGAGAGAGAGAGAGAGAGAGAGAGAGAGAGACAGCACTGGGGCCATGTGGGTCTGGGCCCAGGCTGGGACGGGGCAGCGCTGCACCTATCTGAGTCTAGGGCAGGAGGCTGCGGGGGACCCTTCAAGCCCTGCGAGTTCTCCTCAGTGCAGGGCGGCACCCGGGCCGAGGCAGGGGTGGCCAGGCAAAGCCCGGCGTCCCCCATCACGGTGCGACCGTGTGTACAGACAGGAAACACAGGCAGGCAGGCAGGCAGACAGACAGACAGAAAGACCAACAGGCAGGCAGACAGATGGACACAGGCAAGCTGACAGACATGATAAGTGTGTCTAGTGGTAAGTAATTCAAGTGCAACAAAACCTAACGGATCCAAGGATTAAAGCACCAGGCCCAGGTTGGACCATAAGAGGCAGGAAAGGAGCGAGCAGGTCGAAGGCAACGGAGCATTGCCATGGGACAGTGATAAGAAGATTGCCAGGCCAAGACTTGAACCCGAAACATTATCGATACAGGCGCGACGCCAGCGGGAGGCGAACGCGACGCACACACTGTCCGTAACGATTGTTCGAAAACAACAAAACTGTCAACAACATGGTCGTTTTCCTACAACATCTTTGTTTAAAACTGAAACGACGGAAAAGTTGTCTTCCGACAAGTAAGTTGTTTTAGAATGACCCAACTGTCATTTATCAACAACATTCTCTGTTCGTAAACGACTGCGCTCGTTTAAAAACAACAGATGTCAGAAAAAAAATTAACAATAGATTTGTTGTTAAGTAACAACAAAATTTCTGACAGGACCGGGCCACACAGGCGGCGGTGGTCCGGGCACAGAGCTCTCTCCCCCTGCCCTAATGAAATAAACTAATGGCCACACAGTGGCGGCTACAGACAGGGGGGGGGGGGGACAGAACATTGCCCCACCCCCTTCGGTCTAGACACTAGAAATTAACGAACAGCCACACCCAGCGGAGGGTCGAGACACGGGTGAGAGGGAGGGGATGGGGAGGGGAGCAACGCCGTAACCACCCCGCCATCCCTTCCTCCACAAATCAACAATCAGCCACGCACAGCAGCTCGTCTACCAACGTCACGCTGAGACACGGCACAATAGACACAATGGAGCACACAGGCCACGCCCCGCGTCCAACCACAGCGAGCAGCGGCAGGCACAGTGGGCACCACTACAGCGCCACGAGGCGGGCGGGCGGCGGCAGACAAGTACAATGGGAGCGGCACTCAGGGGGCGGTCCGTACCGGCGAGAGACTGAGCGACGGACGCACTGTGCGCAATCACTCTGCTGGCAGTCCGCGGCACAGTGGGCCAGAAGACCGGCGCAGCGGACCAAACTCTACATACGTTTCGAGCTAAAGACACGACCAACAGGACTAGAGTCCCATGGATTGTCAGAGGCAAGCGCGACATGACGCGAGGGGAAACACGACACCTACGGTGCGCACGGCAAGCAGAGCAGTGACAAGGCAGCCTGATACACAGTCCCAGCCACGCCGAGCACGGCCAGCTAGGGGCCATGACAGCATGACCGGACAAGACAGGCAGCGGCGGGTACAGTCACGGGGGGGGGGGGGGGGAGGGCAGCATTGCCCCCACTCACCTCACCCCTACCCTTCGGAAATAAACAAACACCCTGAACCAGGGGCGGGTCAAGAAACTATAGAGAAAGCGGGCTGCATTTCCTCTGCATCCTTTCCCTCCACTCTACACATGAGCAAACAGCCACATGCAGCGGCGGGTCCACAAAAAAGCGAAGGGGGGGGGGGCATTGGCCCCGCCCCTCTCAGAATACACCTGTCCACACGCCGCACCCCGCAGCGCTCAGGTAAGCAACAGCCGCGGCGGGCTGCGCACAGTGGGCAGCACTTGGCGCTGGGGAGCTACGAGGTGGCCGTGCGGAAGGCACACGAGCACAGTGGGACATCTCTCTCGCACTCATGTGGCACTCCGCGGAGTACCAGTTACAGAGACAGAACCACGGACACTCTACTGGCAGTCGGCGGTACAGTGGGCCAGAAGACCGGCGCAGGCGGCCAAATGCCTCACTTCAAAACGCAGGCAGCGACATCCACCGGCTATCCGGTCCACTGTGCGCGACAAGGGCGGCATCACGCGAGGGGGAAACACGACAGCAACCAGGGGAACCTACGCAGTGAGCACGCGCCAAGGACATACCACACAGTCCCAGACAAGCACAGCACGCATAACGAAGGGCCATCCCGCTATACAGTCCCAGACACACCGGGACTATCAGCAAAGGGCTATGCATGACAAGCAGGCCCACTGAAGGGCCAGCCTGCTACACAGTCCCAGACACACCGGGACTATCAGCAAAGGGCTATGCATGACAAGCAAGCCCACTGAAGGGCCAGCCTGCTACACAGTCCCAGACAACCTGGGCCGACACACGCTGGGCACACACGACTCCAGTACTACACACAGTTCAACATAGACAAGCAGCGCTCGCTCAGGGAAGGGCCACACGGCCAGCACAAGGCAGGCCGAGCCTCGAAATGGCACGCCTGGGCGAGCAAAGCCTGGACAAGGACGCACAGGCACTGCAGGGCTGGCACCCGCAGCGAGGGGTATCGCCGCGGCCAGCCACGAACAGGCACTGTCAGGGCCACCAGGCCAGGGAGGGGCACTGCAGGGCTGGCACACGCAGCGAGGGGTATCGCCGCGGCCAGCCCTGTCACGGGAAGGGCGCCCTTCGCCGTGACGTCACAGTGACGAGGGCACAGCACCACGGCGCTGGGGAATGGAGTATCGCCAGGAAATCGCAAGCTAAACCACAGCTGTTACAATTCTGATGCAAATTGACAACAGAGAGAGGAACAGAAACAGCTGACTGCCCACACACAGTGGGACAGACAGCACACATCAGTGGCAACAAACAGTTCAACAACAAATAACACAAACTTGTGACAAAATCGACACAGCAATCATAAGACAGCCAATGTGCTTTGCACAAGTTACAAGTCAAAACAATTTCACAAAAAAGGGGTAAAACAGAAGCAGCACTCCTTACTCAAAAGAATACACAGTGGGCCTGTTCAAATACACTGCCGTTTTATCACAAGGCAAACCAGTGAATGCCGAAGTGATTACGACACAGTATACGAAAGGAATGAGTGGGAAGGAATTAGTATTGAGTGACCGCTCATATCCACAGCACACACTGCACTGCCAAAGCAAGGACATTCTTTGCTACAGTGCCATGTTTGGAGTTTACACAAAGCAGCCAGTAATACTCAAATTTAGCCATAAAGAAAAAAAAAGGAAAGAGACATTGAAAGGAGGTGGTTGGAAAGGAAAGATAAACATAACTGAGAAGAAAAAGAGAGTGCACTGGAGGGAAGGGAGGGGGAGGGGAAGAACAGTAACACAAGGAGAGGGAAGGGGGAAAGTAAACAGGCAAAAAAAAAAGGTTTATTTGCAAAGTTTAGAATCACTCAAGGGCCCAAGCACCCAGCTGATGCCCACATTTTGAAGTAAACACCTTGCATGAGACATTCCTCCAAATTAATAGAGAGGCCTATGAACTGCATGGTAACAGCAGGAAAGGTTCTCTTCAGAATACAAGAATTTAAGTTTGCAAGACAATTATTTTTCTTTTCCTGAACAAGGGGACAGTGCATTCAGCACTATTGCACAAAGGGATTGCAGGTTGCAATGGAAACCTCGCACAGCACTTGGCACAACTCATTTCAGAAAAATTTAGGCAAGTGAGAAAGAAAACAAAATGTGGCTTTAAGTTTATGAAACATGACTCATAGAATAATGAAAGGCTTCAGCGTGACAAAGAGCTCAGTAAAAAGATGTAACATTTAAGCATAAAACCAATGTTAAAAAGAAAGTATCATTCATAAAACTTACTTCCTGGCATAATATACAAGGAAGTAACAATGACATTTATTTTCTCTACCTATTTTTATTGCCCCCACAGCAATAAAAATATTAAGAGAGTAAAACAACAAATATTATTTAAGCGCCACAAAGAAATTAAAAAAAGGGGCTTTTAAAATGAAAAAGAACACAAAGGATGCATAAAGAAGAGAGCACCTTAAAAAGACGGATGAAATGGGGAGGATAAATAAATAGAGAAACATAAATTCAGCAATGAACATGTTGCAAATAAATAATTAACGAAACAAATGTAACAATTACGCTCACTTCAGTGAGGCTCAAGCTTACAAGGTGACAAGCCTTGTATGCGAGCAGCAAAATGTTATTTACTCAGTAAGACCACGGGCAACATGTCTCATGCTAGTCACAGTACCACTGTTACTTACAGTACGCAGACATCATCGGGAACCAGGGCAGGACAGACGTTCTACTGGAACTCGAAAAATAAACAAAAGGAATTAGCGACAGAAATGGAATAATGAAGAGCAGCAAAGGCAGCATCCGGGACACCTGAAACAAAGAACAGCAGCAGCCACAGCACCCCGCAACCTGAAACTAGCAAAACTAACACACAATTAAACTGAGCAAGATAAGAGGTACGCTTAATTTTATAAATACAAAGTGAACAGATTTGGACTTCACCACAGAAGAGACGCAGCCCTGCAGTCCACTGGGGCAGGCCTTGAGAAGTATGCGAAGCTGGGGCATCCGTCACAGCAACACGCACAGGGCTCCACTGAAGTCCGACTCCTGGACACCAACAAGGCACCACCTTCTGGGACGGGAACCAGCACCTGAAACTATTCACATTTATTTACAAGTGGTTCCAAAACTGAGCTCTCGTTATAATTACCTGGGGCAAGGAGCTGCAGCAGACGATGCAGGCAGGGTCAGGGGCTCCACCTCCGCTGCAGGCCATCCACTGGGCACCATAACCTCCAAACCTGAAGCACAACAACAACATTGACACACTGTGCGTTCCATACGCGCCACTGGGTGCCTGCAGGACACCCTCACAGGCAGCCAGGGGGGCTGGAACGCACAGTGGGCTGCCAACCAAGGCACAGGTTGCAGGAAAGCACTCACTTGCCAGAGGATGAGCCACTGCCACTGTCATGAAGCGCTCAAGTCAACCTGGGTAGTCCTCGTGAAGTCCAGGAACAAGCAGCGGGCCACTCTCACCCCTGGCTGTACAGCCTGCAACATCAACCCAAACAACAGGAGGAAACACCTTCAAAACAAGTTCAAATAATTTCAAATACTGTTTACATAATTGCCGTCAAACTACAAGGAAAACAAAATGTTCAAAACATTACCATCACAAGCACCAAACCTCTCTCGGAGTTAGCGTAGACTTAGAGCCTGCCATGGAGTTGTCCTGATCGTCCTGGGCTTCGGACTGGAGGCACCAAACAGAAGTCCATTCTTGTCGCAGCACTCACTGGAACGCCTGGAACATGAAGCCAAGGAATGGTTTAACACAGGCAAGGCAAGTTTGCATAGTCCTATGTAATGAAGTTACAATTTAGGTGAGCGATGTTCAAAATAAAAAAAATTTCAAGTTATAATGTTTCAATTAAAAGTGAGAGATAGTTGGAATAAAACTTAATTGCAAGTAATGACATAACCATTTACATGAGAGAGATGTTAAAAATAAAACTGGCAATACTTCACCATCAAGAGCAGCAAACCTCTCAAGCAGTTGGCGTAAAGCTGGAGCCTGCCATGAAGTCATCCTGAGGGAGTCCTGGACTTGGGATGGATGCAACACAGGGACAGCCATCCTGGGCGCAGCACTCAACATTGAACCGAGGGAACAACAAACAACAGCAACACAAGTTGACATAGTATCAAATTAAAAGCACAAAAAGGAAAGAGAGAGAGAGAGAGAGACAGAGGAGAGAAAAAGAGAGAGTGAGAGAGAGAGTGAGAGAGAGAGAGAGAGAGAGAGAGAGAGAGAGAGAATGAAAAAGAGAAAGTGAAAGTGAGAAAGAGAGAGAGAGACAGAGGAGAGAAAAAGAAAGAGAGAGAGAGAGAGAGAGAGAGAGAGAGAGAGAGAGAGAGAGAGACAAAATGAAAAAGAAAAAGAGACAGAGAGGGAGGGAGGGAGAGAGAGAAAGAGAGAGCAATAAGTGCAAATATGAAATAAATTGTCAATACTTCACCTTGAGAAGCAGCAAACCTCTGCAGCCGTGGATATCACCGTCGCAGCCCCAGGCCCCCCAGCCCTAACGGTCATCCGCGCCCCCTCCCCCACCCCTCCCACCCGCCCCTGACCTGGTCCTTCCCTCCCTGGTGGCCACCAAGGTCCCCGCCCTACAGAGCCCCGTCGCCGCCCTGGATGCTGCTGCTGGTCCCCGAGGCCCCCGCGACCCCACAGGCCGGCACGGCCCTCAGCGCCCCGCGGCCAACATGGCCGCCATGTCCGTAACGGTCACGCCCTCCCACCAACGGCCTAACAGCGCGACCCCCCTGGAAAGAAAAAGGATTAGTGCTGAAAGAAATGGGTTAATGCTGCAAAGGAATAGATTAAAGCTGCAAAAGAATGGGTTAGTCGCTGCGCGGGGCGGGGTGGGGCCTTGCTGCCTGGGGAGCAGCGCGGCATGCTAACGGACGCGGGGACGGCGCGGCGCCTCGGCTTTGTCACGGCCGAGGCCTCGCACCGACCCGCGGCCGCAAAGGGCCGGGGAGGGAGCAGGGAATGGACAGGGAAGGGCGCCGAGGACTCAGGACTCACCGCACCAGGGCACGGCCTTCACGGCCTGCACGGACAGGCGGGGACGCCAACCGCCACGGCCCAACGGCCAACCGTCAAACCACCAACGGTCGCAGGGCGTCGGCGGGCTTCTTTTCTTGAGACCACTTTCCCACGGGCACTGGGATTGCACTCTAGTAACACTGCACTGCACTGGCTGCTGGGGGCTCGGCGCGGCAGGGCCGTGGGACGGCAGGGGACGCTGGCTGGCCGCCATCTTGGAGGCCTGGGCTGCGGCTGCAGCGGCGAGTCCCACGGCAACATTCCGACAAAATGCGCGGCTGGCGGTCGCGGCGCGGCGGGGCTGAGCGGCGGTTCGAGTCGCGGGGTCGGCCGATTAATCAAGGGTTAGTCGGACGCGCGGCGCGGGGCGGCGAGGCGCGGCGCGGCAATGGCGGCACAGCCGTTACGGAGCGGCCCGGCGCGGAGCGACAGCGACACGTCCTCCTCGCTCGGGCCTAGCAGGCAGACTGGCGGCCGGCCGGCGGCGGTTGGTGGCGTCCCCCACCCCGCCAGCCGCCCCCCCGCCCCGCGCCCCCCTCCCCCCGCGCCGTGCCGGCAGGTGCCGGCGAGCGGACAATAGACACTGGAAGCCTCGATGGAGGAGAGGCGGAGCCATCCTTTTTAAAATGAGGGCTCCCTGCGGGCTACACGTTTCTTTCCGAGGCTTCGTTTCAGAAATAAATTTGAAAAAATCGGGAGCGGGCTTTGGGTTGGAGGCTACGCCTGACGAAAAAGACCGCGGGAGGGCGCTAGCGTCGCACCGCAAAGTCGAGTGAGCAACTCTCGTCGCCAGACCTTTTACGTACTTGCCGATTTATCTCGCCTTGCGTAACACTTTGGAAAATCGCCTCTTGTTTTTTATGGCGCCGCTAATGTTTCGCTGCCGCTTTGAAAGCGCCTGGAATTTCGAAGTCTTTTTTTCAGAGTCGCCGGGCTGGGCGCCGAGTCCCGGCCAGGGCGGCTAGCGTATGGAGGCGGCACTCCAGGGGGCCGCGGGCGCGTCTGACGGGAAAGGCTTAGGCCGCCGGGCAAGCCGGCTGCGTGTTTCGCTGCCGGTCAACCAGAAGAGAGCTTTAAGTCACGTCTGGGGACAGGGATTGCCCCGACAAGTGCCGACATGCCGGGAAAACCGGAAAAAAATTTGCCGCCGCCAGTTCGGACTGCGGCCACGGCGGCGCCACCGTCGCTCCACCGCTGCACGGGTTGCGCGCTCCTCCGGCGTAGAGTCTCTAGTGACACGAAATGGCGGCCGAGCCAACGGAATTCCGCGAGACGATTCAAAGAAATTACTTTCCGCGAGTGCAAGTGCTGCAAGTGCGCAATGAGACTACTGCGAGTGTCGACTTGAACTGACAGCCGCGCCGTTCGCGCCGAGCGCGAGTGTTTGAGTGCGAGAGGGACGGCGACAAGGGCAAGCCTAGGCGGGCGGCCTAACCTCCAATCAGCTCAGCGGCTTAGCAGCAGTGAGAGTGAGAAGTGAAAGTGCCGTGCCTTGTCCAGTAATCCGCCGCAGGAATTACAACGAGCAGTGAGAGTGACAAGTGAAAGTGCCGTGCCTTGTCCAGTAATCCGCCGCAGGAACAACAACGAGCAGTGAGAGTGAGTTGGCCGTGTTGGGGCGCCACTGCGAGGCTGCGGCACCGCAAGGCGTGCAAGTGTTGGCGGCGTCCGGGGCTGCCGGCGCAGCGCTGGAGCACATGAAGGTGTCCGGCGTCCAGCCCCGTCCTGGCGGCGGCCGGGCCGCCACCACGCCTCCGAGGCCGGCCCTACGACGCGGCCCTGGCTCTCCACGCACCCCCGTGCACTGCTGGCAGCGCACAGCAACACCTGCTGCATCAGGTCGGTTTACTGTCACAGTCACCATTCCCTTTTCATGTGAAGGATATGATTCCAACATTATTTATTTGATGATCATGGCACAGCTGTGCTGCTTCCTGACATTCATAATGATAAGTGACACCCACGACAAGGTGATTTTGATTTGATCCTGTGCCTCATACATTTGATCGGCAACTCAAAGAGACATGACAAAAGTTAAATAATGCTTTTGTGCAAATGCTGTCAGTTCTATGTAACATATAAAGTGCCCTTGGGCTCAAGTTTTTTGCCCACTTTTCATTGCCGCCTCAGGTGTTGTGATAACATTTTCTTAATTTTCCCCGCCATCTCCTAAGTCTTCTGGAGAGTGAACACAATATTGTGTTTCTCTTTCTTTTCAAAGAAAAAGTAATTGGAACTCAGTATTAACTATAGAAAGGTATATTTTCAGTATCTCTTAGTTATCTAAAATCCAAAGCATGTGTTATGCCAAACACAAGTAAATTTGTCTGCTAAAAATATTGCCAAACACGAGTAAATTTGTCTGCTAAAAATATAATCAAGAATTGGTTGAGGTTCTTTTACGTTGATTAAAGTATGAAGTGGCGGTTATTTGGAAAGACCTTTGATGTTTTCTGCGGAGAATTCATTTCATCTGTAAAACACTTGCCGGAAACAGTTCAAGCAATGCTGGGTTGTGCAGGGATTTTTTTATATTGATTGTCAAGCAAAGTATATTTCTTTTTCTTTTGATCAACAATGCCTTTTACAATTTTGGAATAATTTTAATGACAATTACAACCGGTTTAAAAAAAAGCTTTCACAAACACTTGGTGTGCACACTGTTAAAATATTAGAGTGCCTGCTAAAATGGTTTCACTTTGCTAAATATTGTGCAGTCTACATTTTTATTTCCTACATTTGTGTGATGCTAGCATTGCTTGTGACTGTTCAAATTGAATAATCTTGTGTTGTTTGTTCAAGATTTGTAATGCTTATGCACTGGAGATGTTTAATAAACAGTTCTATTGGTTTCCCCTCTCAGCCTTAGTAGATTGTTTGTTCGGAATTGTTTGGTTAGCGTATTAACATTCCAGTTTCCTTCATTTGTACAGAGGAGTGTTAAATTTGTATTGGGAATCCTTTGTCTATAAACTTAAATATAATACAGGAGGATGACTACTATATAACTTTGCATTGGGACCAAATGTACTTGTCATGCCTCCAAGCAATTTATCCATTACAAACCTTTAAAAAACAAATTTGAGAGATGAGTATGTGTAACTGCCATGGACAGTTCATGAAACATTCAAGTCTACAGCCATGGTGTCTGCCTTGCTTGCCATCAACCGCCGCACAGTGGTCCAGAAGACCGGCGCAGGCGACCAAAACTCCAGACGCGTTTTGAGCTCCAGTCGCTAAACATGACTTAAACCGAACGTGTGACCCCAATCATGGATTCCTCGTACGGAGTGCAATCCGTAAGTGGGGTCACACGTTAGGTTCGAGTCCCATTCAGTGACTCAAAACGAGTCCGGGGTTTTGACCGCCTCCTCCGGTCTTCTGGCCCACAGTGCCGCCTCTGGCAGTCCCCGCCATCGCTGCGCGGGGCGGGGCCTGGCCTAGACTGGCCTACCCGGCACCGCCTGGAGGCTCCAGCAGTCGGCAGCGCACAGTGGGCCAGAAGGCCGGCGCAGGCGCCTAGATCTCTACACGCGCTTTAAACTCCAGAGTCGCTAAACAGAACTCAAACCAAACCTGTGATCCTACCAATAAATTTCTCGTCCTGTTTAGCGACTCTTGAGTCCAGCACGGTAAAAGTGTCGCCTTGAAATCCAAGGGGATGCCTTGTTAAATTTTCCAAGATGTTTGAGTGAATTTTCAAAGTTGTCCAAATTGACATTACTTAACAGAAATGGATTTGTTTCGACAAGAAAAACAAAAAATGTCAACATTAGTCATGAGTTTGGGTGGCAAATTAAAAAGTTATTGAACTTCAAAAGTACAAATTTGGCCTTTTTAGCTATTCTACAAATTTTGAAGTTCAATAACTTTTTTATCTCGTATCCAAACCTATAACATGTGTTCACATTTTTTTTTTGTCTTCTCAAGACGAATCTATTTCTGTTCAGTGATGTCATTTTGAACAACTTTGAAAATTCACTGAAACCCCTTGGAAATTAAAACAAGGCATCCCCTTGGATTTCAAGGCGGCACTTTCACCGTGAGAGTTTCGGCCGCGTGCACTTTGCAAACTCAACAGTGAACTCAGTACACTCTGATCAGCGTGTACTCACAAGCACACTTCAACAAGAGTGTGCTCAGATGAGTACACACCTACAGCTGCATATACTGCCAGGCGTGCTTTGGTACACACTCATCTGTGTGTACTCATGTGAGCAACACTCTTGGAGTGCGCTTGTGAGTACACGCTGATCAGAGTGTACTGAGGACACACTAAATCCTTATGCACTTTTTTGTACATAGTTATGAACGATTTTGCACATGCGTATGCTTCTGTACAACATTGTGCATAACAACGTGTAATTTATACATAGTTTTGAATAAATTATGCATAACAACGTATTATATTATGCATAACAAACGCATGTGCAAAATCGTACATAACTTTGTACAAAAAAGTACATAAGGATTTAGTGTGTACACTGTTGAGTTCGCAGAGCATCGGTCTTCTGCCCACTGTGTGCGTGACCCCACCCATGGATTCCTCATGTGGAGAGCAATCCATTTGATGGGTCACACTGTCGGGTCGAGGCATTGAGCCACTCCGAAGCTCAAAACACGTCCGGGACTATGACCGCATCCACCGGTCTTGTGGCCCACTGTGCGCCATGCACATGGCTCCTATGCAGCCGATAGCTACTGCCTCTGCTAATACCCCGCGCCTTCAGCGGCCCACCACGGGGTGTCGCCGCGGCCCTGCTGGCCTGGCGGGGCGTGCCCGGGGCTGCTGCACGCTTGGAACCTCACCAAGTATTCTGAGCATATGCAAGGTACAAGCAATGCACTTTGTTTTACGAACAAAATGTTCGTAAATTACAAAGTATTTTCTTTGTAACCTGTTGTATGCTAAAAATACTTTGTTGTTACAAGCTTCTTATTCACAGTGAAAACGGTTCCCGGATTTCTCAGGAAGCCTGCACACTAAATTACTATGTAGGTTTTTGTGCATACTTAACGTACGAAATTCAACATGCACTAGTTGCGCACAAAATTGTGCGCAATAACGCACGATTTTCTGCATAACCGCGCACTAAATCGTGCAGTGTCACGTACAAATTCGTGCGTTACAAAGTGCCTGTTTAATTTCGTGCGCGAGCGCGCATAAAAACATACATAGTAATTTAGTGTGTGTAGAAAAGACATAGGCGACTTCCAGGGAGTTCTTGGGTAAAAAGGAACAGTTTTTACCGTGATTTAGTTGAGTCTAAGCTAGTTTGCAAGGTTTTTCAGAGTGTAGGTTATGCTCTAGTCCCCCGCATTCGCTGCCTTTGCCACATTGGGCGTGCACACTAAATTAATATGTACTTTTTGGTGCGCAAGATTTGCACAAAATTGTGCATGCATTTTGAAATGCACGTATTTGTACGTAACTACGCACGGAAGTGTGCGTTGTAGCGCATAAAATTCGTGCATATCGAAACGCATGCACAACTTTGTGCAAATGTTATGCACAAAATAGTACGTAGTAATTTAGTGTGTGGTGCCTTGTGACGGTGACTGACTCCAAGCTCAGCACAACCAGGAGTCGTTTCGTCTGCCGCACTCAGACCACAACAAAAGTACAACAAATACTGGCTAAACTTTTAGGCAGTTTTTGTTGTACTTTCAACAATTTTTGTACAAAGTACAACGATTTTTGAAAGAAGTACAACGATTATTGTACAGAGTACAACGATTCTTGTACAAAGTGCAACGATTATTGTACAAAGTACAATGGCCAAGTGACAAAACGGTACCAGTCCAGGTGACGTTGTACTTTTAACAAATATGATTGTACTTACCGCAATCATTGTTGCACTCTTTTTCTTCAGTCCTTGTCGTACTTTTGTTGCACTATCCTCATTTCTCCGTGCAGTGTGGGCTGAGGGTGCGAGGGAGACCGCTTCTCGGGGCCGTTCGGCAGGGCGGCCAGCGACCAGCAGGGCGGCCTCGGGCACACGATAAAGAATACATTGGTTGTGGTGCTTGGCTTTGTTCGATAGGCTGAATTTGGTTTACGTATCGACTTTTCAATTGCAGCCACATTGAATTCAGTCTATCGAACAAAGCTGATGACCGACTCTTTGTTTTTCCGTGCTTGGCGCGGCCCGCAGGGGCACCACCTGGCGCACCGCGCACCGCACCCAGGGTTGGTGCACCACACCAGGTGGGAAGGGCGCGGCGCAGTAGACACCGACGCGGGGCAACACTCTTGACGCGTTCCACAGTCGCTGAATGGGACTCGAACGAAACTTGTCACTCCACAAATGGATAGCTCTCCGAACGAGGAATCCATGAGGCGGTGACACGTTCGGATCGAGTCCAATTTAGCAACTCCAAGACTCAAAACACGTCTAGAGTTTTGTCCGCATGCGCCGGTCTTTTGTCCCACTGTGAGGCCGGTGGCTTTGGTCTGGAAGCATTCCTCTCGCGCGCTACGTGGCACAGTGGGCCAGAAGACCGGCGCAGGCCGCCAAAACTCTGGACGCGCTTTGAGCTCAACGGACGCAAAACAGGACTCAAACCGCACGTGTGACCCCACCACTGCACGCTTGAAACCTTTCGAGCTATTTTGAGCATATGTAAGGTTCCAACTATTTAGTTTGTTATAAGAAGAAATAGTTCGTAAATTACGAGTATTTTCTTCTAAATCTGATGTATGCTCATACCCTGTTATGACAGGCTACTTCTGTTTGTAAAGTAGAAAGAACTTTGAAAGGTTTCCAGAGTGTGGATTTCTTGTTTGGAGAGAAATCAATTGGTGGGGTCACACGTTCGGCTCGAGTCCCATGAAGCTAGCGACTCTGGATCTCACCTCAGAGCACGTCTAGACTTTGGTCCGCCGCCTCCACCGGTCCCCTGGCCGACAGTGCGGTGCCGGCGGGGCGCGCCCATTGGCCGTGGGGCAGGCCAGCCCAATGGCTGGCTTCTTGATGTTGCTTTCATAAGTGTCTAAGCATTACGCACTGAATCCTGGGCAACTTACCACGGAGTCAACTCCTTCGTAATTAATGTATATGTGGTTGGAGAGGTAGTATCAGGAGGGCGCCTTTAGTTCCGGGTGTGTTTGTCTGAATCCACTGCACTGCAAGAAAAAAACACAACGAGTGTACAGAAATTTGTGGCTACTTTCACACTACATTCCATTGTACAATTTTTGCACGTGGTCTCACACAAATTTGTGCGATTTCACGTACAAAGTTGTACGTAAAAGTTTGCTTGTTTAAAATTGTGTGAGAGGACGTACAAAATTGTACAAAAACGTGTAGCGTGTTTTATCAGGAATTTATTGTACTTTCAAAGTACAACAATTGCTGTACAAAGTAGGGTACAATGGAATCGGCATGACGAACGCCGTGCAGACCATGCCTCGTTGTGGTTCGTACAATTCTCGTTGTGCTTTCTACAATCCCTGATGTACTTTTATTCTACAGTTTTTGTTGTACTTTTGTTGTACTATTCACACTTTTTCTTGCAGTGTGGGGGGAGAGGAGAAATAGGGGCAAGGGGGAAGGTAGCAGAGAGCGCAAGGCGACTGCGAATAAACGCCGGTGAAGCCGAGGTCTTGGCTCGGGGGCCTGACCGCTCGACAGGCTAGATGAACTCAGAAAACACATTTCTCCAAAAAAAAAAAAAAAAAAAAAAAAAAAAACACAAGTAATTGTACCTTTTTCAAAGTTAATTTTCTTGACACGAGATGTTTTCCTGAGTGTGGCGTCGGAACGGGCACCTTCGGCTGACCGCCTCGTTAATCTGCTTCCTTCGACAGTGTTCCTGGAAGGGCTCCCTCGCCGGACGGCCGGTGGCGTGCAATGCGCTGCCCTGCGGGAAGGCCCCTGTGTGCGGTCGGGCTCGGTTGTTTTGGGGCGTCGTCAGGGGCCCACAGTGGGCCAGAAGACCGGCGCAGGCGGCCCAAGTTGTGGAAGCGTTTTGAGCTCCAGAGTCGCTTCTTACATGAGATTGCTCCAATCGATTGCTCTGCCAAGGAGGAATCTATTTGTTGGTTCGGGGGTCACACGTTCGGTTGTTGTATCATTTAGCGACTGAGGAGCTCAGAACGCATCCAGAAGTTTGGCCTCCAGCGACGATCTTCTGGCCCTCTGTGGAGCCGCGGTGCACACTAAATTACTATGCAGGTTTTTGTGCGCGCCCGCGCACGAAATTGAACATGCACTTTGTACCGAACGAATTGGTACGTGACAATGCACGATTCAGTGCGCGGGTATGTAGAAAATCGTGCGTTCTTGCGCACAATTTTGTGCGCAACAAGTGCATGTTTAATTTCGTGCGTTACGTATGCACAAATACCTACGTAGTAATTTAGTGTGTGTCGAAAGGCACGGTGTGTTAGGCGCCATCGCACAGTGGGTCAGAAGACCGTTTAGGCGGCCAAAATCTCGGACACCTTTTAAGCTCTAGAGTCGTTAAATGTGGCTCGAATCGAACGTTTGACCTCCCTAATAGATTGCTCTCCGAACGAGGAATCCAGTTGGGGTGATTTGGTCACACGTCCGATTCGAGTCCAATGTACACTGATATTTCTAATTTGATAAGTTTGATACAATTATCTGCGATAAAAAGACGAATGTGCTTGAAATTTTTGCATCTGCGGCAGCAATACAACACCAAATGTATTTGTACAATTTTGTCCGTGGTCTCGCCCAATTTTCAACATGCAAACTTTTTCGTAGAAATTTGCACGCAAAATCGCACAAATTTGTGCGAAATTTCGTACAATTTTGTACGAAAAGCACGTACGTGCAAAATTGTGGGGGCACTTACAGCAAAGTCTCATTATTTGTCCAGGTTCTGGGGCTTATTATTTGTCCTGAACACATCCCCACCACTTTGGCTCCGGGCGAGTCCGGGCGGCCGGAGCGCCGACTCGCCGGCGGCTTAGGCGGCCCGCTCAGGTAGGGATTACAGCGCCGTAATCCCCCGGCCTGGCTCATTTTTGAAAATGCAATTTCCGTTCAAATTTTGATCAATCTGTTTAACGGAACGTGTAGGTGACAAAAAAACAAGCTTAGCCAACTAAAATTTCATGTTAAAATTCGAATTTTTGATTAAGTTACGGCAAAACGTATTCTGCCAGCCCGGCACGTCGGGGACCCCGCGTCCCGGTCAAATAGCGATTTCAGGCACTTGTAGATGTCGGATCGGGATGAAATTTTGGCAGTGTGTTCTTCAAAATGCAACGGTCTCCCAGAAATAAACACAAGTTAGCGTTGGCCCGGTCAAAGTCGTTCAAATTGGAACATTTTGTTGGAAAAGAATACGTTTTGCCGTAACTTAATCAAAAATTCGAATTTTAACATGAAATTTTAGTTGGCTAAGCTTGTTTTTTGTCACCTACACGTTCCGTTAAACAAATTGATCAAAATTTGAACGGAAATTGCATTTTCAAAAATGAGCCAGGCCGGGGGATTACGGCGCTGTAATCCCTACCTGAGCGGCTCGCCTAAGCCGCCGGCGGGTCCGGCCGCGGTGGCCCGACCTCGCCTCTCACCGGGCTTGTTATTTGTCCTCAGCTCCTCCCGTGTGACGGGACAAATAATGAGACTTTACTGTACAAGAATTGTACAAAGGAATTTAGTGTGAAAATTATCTCGTTTAAAATGCAATAAGTTTCTTACGTTTCGGCCGGTTTCGTCCCAGATTACCACATTTTGGTGTGATAAAGTGATAACATGCGTTACTGCACTACAAAGTTTATTGCACTTTTAATGCGATAACTTTAACATGGCGCTACTGATGCAATATAAATTGTATTGCCTCGAAAGTTTTGTTCATTATCACACTTGGAATAACAGTCTAGGTACGCAACGATGCCGGAGCTCTATACGCGTCCAGGGTGTTGGCCACCTCAACGACCTTCTGACCCGCTGTGCATTGCTGCGCCGTGTGCTCGGCTTGCCACAGCCTCGGCATCGGCCCAAACGTTTGCAACATTCTGCAAAGTGTTGCTCCGTGATCGGCCTGCAGCGGGGCGACTCGCACCCTCAATGTCTCATGGTGCAGATTCTCAATATCATCCTGTAAATTCTCCAAAATATGGTAGTGCAGCTGCCTTCGTAACATACCTTTCAAAATTCTTTGTAACTGATAGATATTTAGTGGAATTTTCCTTGTATTATGCAGCAAATCTGCATCATAATTTTTGGGTGCAGCCTCTCACCGTAAGACATTTACAGTGCAGGAGAGTCGTTCCGAGGGGGCTTACAATACTAAGAACACTTACAAGTATTCCGCACACAGGGGTTTTCAAAGGAAGAGATTTCGCAGGACTTCGTGTCAAAACTATGCAAGATTAGGCGGGATTTTGATGGGACTTCTTGAGATTTCACTACGTTTTGTTGGGATTTCGCCAGGATCTACCAGACTTCGAAGGAATTCCACCATATTTCCAAGGGATTTCACCACATTTCGAGCAATATTTCAGCCACTCGGGTGCACACAGGATTTGGCGAGTGCTTGCCCCTCGAGTCCACATTAAATGTTTTTGTTCAAATTTTGTACGAGACTTACAAATTTGTACGCAAGTTCGTTCCAAAATGGGGAGATTTGTGCAGTTTTTCGTACTATACTTGTACGAGAAGTTCATCTGCACCAAAACCAGTTATGTCTCGTTTGCAGGTGGCATTTAGTGTGTGTTTGTCGCTGGGTGCGAGGAGACGCGGCGATGCTGTGCACCGCCTGGCAGCTCGGCGGCCTGGCAGCTCCAAGGGCGTTATGCACGCAGAAAAAACATTTCTTCAGAAAAGGGAATATACCGTTTTCCAAATGAATTTTCTTAAGTCAAGAAATGTTTTCCCAAGTGGCGTTGAACCGGGCGCCTTCCGCTGCCCTTGTTTATCTGCTTCCCAGGACAATGTTTCGGGGGTTTCCCGGAAAGGGTTCCCTCGTTGGCCGGGCTCAGGCAAGCTGGCGTGCAATGCGCTCCCTGCGGAAAGCCCTCCGGATGCGCTCGGGTGTCCTGGGGTCTCGCCGGGGGCCACTGGGAGGTGGAGGATGGGTCAGCGCAACCGAGACGCACACACTAAAGTGCTATGTAGTTTTTTGTGCATAGCTTTGAACGAAATTGAGCATACGTTTGGAAATGCACGAATTCGTGCGTAGCTAAGCATGAAAATGTGCATTGTTATGCAGCACCACGTGCGTTGTTGCGCACAAATTTGCGCATTCCACGCGTATGCTCAATATCGTGCAAAGCTGTGCACGAAATAAAAAAAAACCTACATAGTAATTTAGTGTGCATGCTGGGATCCGGACCGCGGGTCCACACGCGAATAGCAAGCGAGTAATTCCACGCCAAGTCTCCACAGCCCCCGAATTCGATGGTGACGGATTTAGTCCACAGGGGTGTTTATCCACTCAGGGTGGTCCCCTGAGTCGCCAGATACATTTTTTTTGATCTACTCTAAATGGTTCAGATTCTGCAGCAATGTGAAGGTTTTGGAAAATTTTGTTGTATTGGATGTTAAGAATTGCTTGGCCAATGGCTATCCCTGATGGTATCAGGACCCTCCAGGAGTCATTTGCATCACTAAGGACTACTCTACTCATGGAAAAAAAAATCGTTTTGAAAAAGTCATAAAACCTACAAAATATTAAGAAAATAAGACGGCCAAGGATAAGCAAGTTTTGGGCCAAGAGTCGTCAAGTTTGAGGCACCGCGTATTTTTGGTAGCTCCATTTTACTAAAATTTTCATCGTAGTATTGTCTTAATATTTTGGAGGTTTAATGACTTTTTCAAGACTATTTTTTTTCACGAGTAGAGTAGTCCTTAGTGATGCAAATGACCCCTGGAGGGTCCTGATACCATCAGGGAGCCATTGGCCCAGAAAGCACAGGTCGCTCAACAGGACTAGAACCGAACGTGTGACCCCACCAATGGATTCCTCGGTCGGAGAGCAATGCAGTGGTGAGGGGTCTCTTGTTAGGTTCCGGTCACATTCATTAGCGATTTTGGAGCTCAAAGCCCGTCCGGAATTTGGCCGCCTCCGCCGACGGTCCTCTGGCCCACTGTGTGCCGGTGGTGCCCGGAGGAGTGCCACTGTGAAAATCTGTCGTCAGTTTCCGGAAAAAAATCGCTAATTTCATTTTTATCACTTAAAAATAGATGACAACGTTTTAAGTAATTGAAAACAATTGTATGAAAAGCCCATTACTTATTAAATGGACGTGACAAGGCCATCAACTTGTTGGGTCACTGCATTGAAACACTGCAAATCCAAAGGCGATACTTCACTGCAATTCGATTGGTAAGTTTGCTTGCCACTCCAGTGGCGCTCCATTTTGAATGCCAAAATTTGGCCTTCTGGGCCCGGATTGGCCTCTTCGAATGCCAAAATTTGGCATTCGGGTGAACTTGGACGCCAAATTTTGGCATTTTAATAGGCCAATCCGGCCTAGAATGCGAAATTTTGGCATTCAAAACGGAGCGCCACTGGAGTGGCAAGCAAACTTAGCAATGGAATTGCAGTGTTGAGAATCTTTTCTGGCTATACGATTGAGTATCACCAACAAACGGCTGTACCGAAATATCATGCCTTCAAACTTTGGCGACATGTTCTATGGAGTATCGCCAAAATCTGGCAATAAACAATGAAGTAGTCCCCTTGAGTTTTTCAAAGTTTATTTCCAAATCTTGGCAATTCTCCGAAGTATCGCCAAATTTGGGTGATACTTTTGTGTATCGCCGTTTTGAAGGCATGAATTTTTGATAAGACCGTTTCTTTTCGCGATACTTTATTGTATCGCCAATAAAGATACTAGAAGTATCACCTTTCGATTTGGAGTGATCTGGCCTTGACATTCTCGTAAAGTGACAATTACATTTCTACCAGTGTACATAATGATAAGCACTACTGACGTAATTGTCTACTAAGTGCACACTTGCACGTGCATGCTTGCAAGCACACGCTAACAAATGCACACACTAAAGTGCTATGTAGTTTTTTGTGCTTAGCTTTGAACGAAATTGAGCATACGTTTGGAAATGCACGAATTCGTGCATAGCTAAGCATAAAAATGTACATTGTTATGCAGCACCACGTGCGTTGTTGCGCACAAATCTGTGCATTCCACGCGTATGCTCAATATCGTGCAAAGCTAAGCACGAAAAAAACTACATAGTAGTTTAGTGTGCATGCACTGCAAAACTAACTGTCTACCTAGCACGCACTCACAAATGCATGCTTGGCAAGTTCACACAACTGCATGCTTGGCGCCGTGGTACACATTTGCATTGTAGGTGTGTACTTGCCAAGCATGCATTTGTAAGTGCGTGCTAAGCAGACAGACAGTTAGGTTTGCAGTGTGCTTGACAGGTGCACATTTACAAGTTCACATGAGTAGGACAGATACACGGTGCCAAGCGTGTATTTGTCAGTGTGTACTTAGTGTTGCGTTTCTGTAGTGCGGGCGAGCCGCTGAGTGAAGACCGTGGCCGAAGTAGTGCCGGAGGAGCGAGTGGAGATCGCAGTGGCCTTCCCTGCCGTTGTGCACAAATCGATCGATGCTCGAGCACCACCTGCAAACTGATTCCGAAAGCCGCCTGCGTTGCTGCGTCTCTCTCGCACTCATGAGGCGTCCCGTACACACTAAATTGCTTATAGTTTTTTGTGCATAGCTTTGAACGAAATTGAGCATACGTTTGGAAATGCACGAATTCGTGCGTAGCTAAGCATGAATATGTACATTGTTATGCAGCACCACATGCGTTTTTGCGCACAAATCTGTGCATTCCACGCGTATGCTCAATATCGTGCAAAACTATGCACGAAAAAACTACATAGTAATTTAGTGTGTACGGGTGTGAGAGAGACAGAGTGACTCTCAGAAGCAGTCCGCTGCACGGTCAGAGTGGCGGTAGGGGCGGGGAGCGGAACGAGGAAACGAGCAACACGATGCGTTGATTTAAATGTCCTTTGGAAAGACAACAATTTTAGGCCTGTCTTTTGAGGCTTTTTCCCTCCCTTTCGAAGGGAATCAATCATTTATGCCGAGAAATGCTTGATAACAAGTTTTTGAATAGTTTTCGCCGCTTTGGAGCCTATTTAACACATTTTTTTTTTTGGTGTGTTTTCAGTGCGACTGGCGACGGAGTTGCCCCGGCGTGAAGCAGAAGCAAGGCCCCGAAGGAACACAGGTACTGCACCGCAGTGGGCCAGACGACCGGTGCAGCACAGTGGACCAGAAGACCGATGCAGGCGGCCAAAACTCTAGACGCGTCTTGAGTTCCACACTCAAAAGAGTCTACGAAGAATCTGCTTCGTTACTGCAAAGAAAATTAAAGCATTGTAGAATTGCTTAGTATTGCGGAGGATTTTGCTTCATTATACGAAGCACTTCTTCGCAGGCCTTCGTTTTCTTCGTATTACAAAGCGATGTTTCGTAGACTTTTTACTCCGCGTCAGAGTTTTGGCGGCTTGCGCCGGTCCTTTGACCCACTGTACGCAGGTGGCCGAAAATCTTGCCATGTTTGGAGCTTTACAGTCGCTAAACAGGAGTCGAACTGAATGTGTGACCGCATCAGTATATTTGGCGTTCGGAGAGCAATCCAATGTTGAGGTCACGCGTTCGCTTCGAGTCCCATTTAGCGACTCTGGAGCTGATAACGCGTCCGAGGTTTGGACCGCTCCCACCGGTCTTCTCGCCCACTGTGTGCCCGTGGCCGAGCAGTGAGGCACCGTGTTCGGGTCGCAGCCACCACACGCTAAATGTTGTCGTACCAATTTTGTGCGTGTGTGATGCATGATTTTAAACCAATGTAACGTTTTGCATAAAATTTTGCTCGTACTCTGCAAACTCAACAGTGTACTCAGTGCACTCTGTTCAGCGTGTACACTCACAAGCACACTCTCGGGAGTGTACTCAGATGAGTGCACTTCAAGGGGAGTAGATGAGTACACCTAAGCAGGCCTGGCAGTACATGTAGGTGTGTACCCTCGCACTCTTGCGGGGGTGTGCTCATGAGAGCACGCTCATGGAAGTGTACTGGTGAGTACACGCTAAACAGAGTGTACTGAGTACACTGTTGAGTTTGCCGAGTATTTGCAAAAATTGTTGCATTTTTACGCATGGCATTTTGCAAAGTCCACGCATTTGCTAAATCGTGCTACTGAAACGCAGAAAATTCTACATAAATAGTTAGTGTACGTAGGTGGGTTCAAATCCCACTGCTGGAAATTTTTAATTTCTTTTTTTTTTTTTTTTTTAGTCACAGACCAGCTGAAAGGGCCGCAGCCTTATGTGACCTGAAACACGTCTTTTGGACAACAGTCCCCGGTGTGGGTGCGAAGGTGCGTCTTACGGCTTTCAGCTAGCCCAAACTTCTTGTTGTATGATGAATACTCTAAAGGCTGGTTCTCCAGTGTTAGTGCTTAAGTGCTTTTTTCGACTTAACTTCTTATTGCAAACCGAACCTTCGAATGGCTTCTCCTTGGTGAGGGTACAAAGGTGTATTCTAAGATTTTCAGCGTTATGAAACTTCTTGTTGCATATCGAACATTGGAATGGCTTCAAGACTTTCAGCGTAATCAACACGCTTGTAACCTTTCAAAGTTTTTAAGTCGAAAATAGTTTGTCAGGTTTTCAGAGTGAATTTTCTTGTTGCAAACCGAACATCCGAACGGCTTTCCTCGGTGTATCAGCTTCCTATATGGCTACATTCACTGCAAACCTAAGTGTCAACTTAGCATGCACTTACAAATGCATGTTTGCACGTACTCACAAACGCAAGCTTGGCAAGTACACACAAATGCAATGCTTAGCATGGAGTTATATTGTACCAAGTATGCAGTTAAAAGTGTGTACTTGCCAAGCATGCATTTGTAAGTGCGCGCTTGGCCAAGCATGCGTTTGTAAGTGTGTACTTGCAAGCATGCATTTGTAAGTGCTCAATAGACAGATTTGCAGTGTAGTACTATCACCCAGTTTTGGGTGAGGAAACCTTCCTCACCAAAATTTGGGTATAAAAAATTTCTTACCCAAAATTTTTGTCCTGATCGTGACTCTTTCATTCTCAGTGCTAATATGGCGCGAAGGTGCACACTAAATGTTACTTCATTTTTTTTGTCCCAAGATTGATGCAATTTTAAGCTGGTCCGTCGATGATACAATTTTGAGTCCACCAGGTGTTACAAATAGGCTTTTCCAACGCCCTTCCAGAACGGAAGTAAGGACAAGAGAAACGGAAGTTAAAAACAGCAGTTTATAACAGAAATCTACGCGGTGGATGAAATTTTCCGCGTAGATTTCTCATATAAACTGCCGTTTTTAACTTCCGTTTCACTTTTCCTTACTTTCGTTCTAGGAAAGCGTCGGAACACACTAAATGTTATTTACAATATTGTACGAGACATCACAGTTCTTTGTGCACACGTACTTTACGTACAATTTTGGTACGAAAAACCGCCTATTTTTGTACAAAATCGCGTACAAATTTGTACGAAAAGTTCGTGTGGACTGAAAACTGTGATGTCTCGTAAAAAATTTGTACGAAAACATTTAGTGTGAATACCCTATTGATCAATCAAATAACAATTTGAAATAGGAATTGGACAATTTGTGTCACCAGGAAGACACTGTTGTACACTGTTGAGAAAAATCCATCTTAATGTTAAGAAACTTTTTTATGCAGCAGCTTACAAATACATTTTGGCAGTAAAAGCAAAAAACTTTTTCTTCCTCAAAATAAGGACCAAATTTGAAAAGTAATGATATGTTTCTTTAATGTTATTTTTGCACTAAAGAAAATTTTGAGTAGAAGTTGAGCCAAAATGAACGCGGGGCATTTGGAGCTGCTCATAACATAGTACTCATCGGTCTGACTGGCGACGTCGGTCAGACGCGAGGCTGTACCTCGGAGTCGAATCCTGGTCTCCGGATTACTGCACCGCAACACCACCAACTGTGCCACGCTCTGCGCGGCGGGCTCCAGGCTGTGGATGACTCCGAGCCTCACTGCAGGCCTCGGGCAGGCAGCGAAAGCGCTCAGTCGGGGGCTTCCAGGCACGACTTTGCATGATCACGATCATAAAAAATTTTCATTTACGTGCATATTGGTCCAGCGTCCAATGGTAATAATTTTTTTTAAGGGGTAGACTCAGAATAAAATAAGAAAAGTCAAAATTATATTGAATTCACAGAGACAAGTTCTTTAATTTGGTAAACAATCTCACTTTTCAGCAACCTGTTTGAGAGTTTTAATGAAGTTTTTAAAATTTACCTATCTGTTTATAACTTGTCAGTAATATTTTGTCAACTTCAGAAATAGTCTTATTTTTTAGAAGCCTTTATGAGTTCTCATCTCTTTTCAAAATGTTTTTAAAACTAAGAGGGTTTAGGTTATTAAATTTCAGATTTCTTAAACAGTTTATCACCAACGGATAAGCTTAAAATTGCATCCTTCATGGGACAATACAAAAGTCCCATGACATTTAGAGTGTGCATTTTAAGATTTTCACACTGCAAATCCAAAGGCGATACCAAAGTATCTTTTCTGGCGATACAATTGAGTATCACCAACAAACGGCCTTACGGGAATATCATGCCCTCAAATTGGCGATGGACCAGGGACGTATCTACGGGGGGGCTCAAGGGGGGCTCAGCCCCCCCCCAGTTCAATCCGGGCCCCCCTTACGAAACGTCCAGATCCGAGGACTTTGGGTTTAGGGGGGGGGGGGGGGGGGGGGGGTGTTGTCCGTCTGGGCGTCGATTCTCCAAAATGGCCATCATAAAACATCGGCTGCGGTCTGTCATGGGCCAAGAGCGGCTGGAGTCTCTCCTCCTGGCAGCAACAGAACTGGACTTGACCATGCTGCTTGAAAATGACGATCTTGTTGCTTGTTTTGCTGCTAAGCACAGCAGGCGACTGAGCTTAGGCTAATAGTTCAATAAATCACTGCTTGAGCCCCTTAAGATAGGCAAATTGTGTTGCGCGCCTGGAGGGTAGGCAAATTGAGGTACATGCCCCTGCAAGGTAGGCAATAGCCCCCCCCCCCCAGTAAAACGTTGTGCATACGCCCCTGCGATGGACAAAAGTACGGTGAGTCCCCCTTATAACGTTTCCCGCATGTACCGTTTTCCCGCCTGCAACGTTGCAAATTTTAGGTTTTAACCCGCCTATATCGTTGTTTTGACTGTCAAAAAAACCCAAAATGTGCGAATTGAAGCCCCTCTCCGATGACCGACTCCCTGTGCCATTCTCGCGCGGCCGGTCAAAACAACACGTGAGCGATTCTCACGTTTCGGGGTAGTTTCGTTTCTTTTGGCCCTGTGCCCAAACGAGGGCGGGTATCGACATGGGGTTTGTTTCTGGGATTAAATAGGGTCATTACCTACTAAACCCAAATGTTACGAATAGTCCGCTTGCGTTGGATTGGTTTCCGTAGCTTTCAGAATACCCAAAATGTAACTTCCGTGATTGTCTCACGATTACATACACGAATTTTCTTTCCCCAATGTAGAGGTATGGGATAAAAATTCTGCCATCTGTCGATGGCCATTCAAAACCTGACATGTCGAGCTGATTTCAACGGAAGACTAACACACACGACAGATTTCAAAGGTTCTTTTGCTGCAGCGAAAAATGTCCACCGTGGGTTCAATTTCATTTACGAAAAAGCTGCTATGGACTTCGCCCCATGCCAAATTTTAAACTTTTCTTGACGTCAGCCATCAAAATGGGGTGCCTGAGAAAGAATTGCGTGGGACACCGAAGTCGAAGATGCTCTGCACGGTCGCGACGCGGGCTGCAGCCACAAAAAATGGCGTGTATCAACAAATACATGTAACTTCCGTGGCACCCTTTACCCAATGTTGAAGCGGCACTAGGTAAAAAAAAATGCGCTAAAACTTCGGCGTTGGAGTATCATTTGACCACGAAACGATAAAGAAGCCAGAGCTGAGCCCAAGTCAGTCGTTAAGGTCGATTTTCACACTTTGAAACTTCCGTGATAACGTAACTTCCGTGATCAAAACACCCGCATAAAAGCATGTGAATACCTGAGGGCTTACTTATTTAAAAAGGTAGTACAAGGTTTTGACCATGAATACCATTGCCATAACTCTAGCATCATTCAGGACTCCAGTAATTACGAAGACTAAATTCGATGATTATTACTTTCGGCAAATCAGGAACGTCAAAACTACCCCGAAACGTGAGAATCGCTCACCAGTGCAGGGAGGGAATGGGGTTAGCGCCCCCTCCCCTCGCTGCCCCCCTGCCCTCACGCTGCCGTCGCGACGCCCGTCTACCCAGAAACAAACCGGCATTGGAGATTTTTTAAACCCTTAAGACCGAGATAATTTTGTAAGTTTTAATTTTTTTAATTATTTGATTTTAAATCCTGTAATGAGTCATGCTGACATTGCTAGTCACTAAAATACAAGTTAAATAAAACTTTTCCACTCACTTTCTTGCTATTTTATGTCTCTTTACCGCCTATAATATTCACATGTTAAAGTAGTGTTGGCTCTCAGGTGGTTCTCGTTAACCCGTCGGTACCCTTTCGCGGCCCATTTCACCTTAATAGGATTAGTTACCCGTCCAAATTGGTCAAAAACACTGTTAAAAAAATTTTCTGAAATTTCAGACAAAATAAGGCAGAAGTTAACTAACAGTAAGTGGTTCTGAAATTTCAAAACGTTTCGGTGGTATGAAATTTTGAAACGGACAGTCTGAAAATTGAGAACTGGGTGGTCTGATAATTTAGAGAAGGGTGGTTCAATTGAAACTACATGGTCTGGAACTTAGTCTAAATTTTCAGTGAAACCTGCCTGAATTTGTTTTTCAGACTAGGTAAGTCTTATATCTCGGTCGAAGATTCTTCATTTGCATACTTCGAGTCTGATTTCGGAAATCAGACCACTAAGTCCTACGAAATTGGTCTGAATTTTCAGATTATTTTTTTTACAGTGAACGATTAATTTATCTCTGAGTTGACTCGGGGGGAGGGGGGTGTTTCCTCTAGAATAAATCGCGTTTATCCTTTTACCGCTTGTAACGTTTCCCGTTTATAACGTTGTTTGACCGTGCAAGTCGGCCGCAAAGTTATAAGCGAAACCCACTGTATTGCCAAAATTCGGCGATACATCGGAGTATTGCTAAGATTTTGCAATAAACTTTGAACAACTCAGGGGGACAACTTCATTGTTTTTTTGCCACATTCTGGCGATACTTTAGCGTGTTGCCGTTCTGAAGTCATGATATTTCGCCAAGGCCGTTTGGTGGCGATACTCAATTGTATCGCCAAAAAAGGTATTAAAAGTATCACCGTTCGATTTGCAGTGCAGCGTGACAAAACTTCTTGCATTCCGAACATGCGAATTGATTCTGTCTAGTGTGGGTGGTACGAAGGTGCTTTTTAAGTTTTTCGGCGTAACCAAACCTTGCTGCATTCTGAACATATACGGCTTCTCCGCCTGGTGTTAGGGCGATGGTGCATTCCAGCATTGTCAGTATAATCCGGCGTAACCAAACTTCTTGCTGCACACCAAACATCCGTATGGCTTCTCCCTGATGCGGGTGCGAAGGTGCATTCTAAGATTTTCAGTGTTGCATACAAAACATTTGAATTAGTCAGGCCCTGACTCAGAGTTTTGACTTCAACGTTTAGTATCAACTTGGATTTAATCAATCTGTACAAGTTCTGCCCATACCTCAACTTTTCGTGCTACATCTGAATTTGCAATCACATTTTACTTATGGACCACCGTTCACCTGTTATCGCGCGGTTGTGAAAATGAGGTGCAGACTTCAACGCATGGGCATGAAGTCCTTTCCATGGCATGGTCTTAGTCATGGGAAAATTTTAACCATGGGAAAATATTTACATGGTGTGCTCTCTCTACCATGGGAAAGTCCGCCCATGGGCAAACTTTTCCCAAGGTGTTTTGTCCGCACCATGTTGATATAGCTCCGTTCACCATGGTGAACATAGGTCCCATGGCGCTGGGCCTAACTCCTATGGTAATTGAAGGCCTCCCCATGGGACCCCCATGAGAGATGCATCATGGGATCCCATAAGGTCCATGGTTTTTTAGGACTGGGGTGAGGTTTCGAAGCTGGCGAATCGCTCTTTCATTTGAACGGAAAGCACAAAATTTCACCGAAAATACGCCTCTTTCTCGTGCATTGTTGGGTTCAGTGACACCCAAAAAAGGAATCTTGTTCAGAATTGAATTCAACTTCAAAATGATCCTTGACAATGTTCATGGGGTAGTGACTTCAATAGACCATTCTAGTCGTGGCCGAGTGAAGAACAAGAAGAATCACAAAAGTGTATTTTTTTTTTCGCTTTCACTTCAAATATTTCAGTCCCTTTTCTTGGTAAAGGTAATGAAAATATTTTCCACTAACTGCATCATATTTGAAGCGAATATATGCTCTTTAAATGCCCTAAATGGACTGTTTTGTGATTCTTCTTGTTCTTCACCAAGCCACGACTAGAATGGTCTATTCACTTTCATTTTTAGGCCAAACCTATTTTAAAACCATTCTATAATCTTGTATAGTAAGCCGCAACTAATTTTCGTCTTCATGTGGTATAATTGCTTGGGTGCATGCATGGGTTTCCCATGGGTTCGGGTAAGACGGGGTGACGTACGAATAGAAAAGCGAAAGTAAAGGAAAGAAAATTCTTTCCCTGCGCGAGCACTCAAAGACCTGTTCTAGCCGTAGTAGACCCATGAACAAGAATGAGAACCAGACCGGAAGTCGAGTGGATCTGGAGAAGGAAGGGGTCGTCCACTCATAACGTTACGACATTATGCTTTGTCCCCTCCCCCGTGCCCAAACGCGTTGCGCAGGCCCTCGCCCCCTGGCTCAGCGTAACGCCTCGCTTATCCTATTTCAAATGTGAAAATGTCCCGAAGATGCGGATTGAACTTCAGAAATGTGCTCTCAACGTTACGCTGGCTCGGACCGCCCACGTTCTGCAGCGCTTGCTGCAGTGTTACGCGGGCCAGGTACCCCTTCCCCCCAGTCTCGTGCAACGTTATCACTACCTAGGTGTACGCCAGACCGTGTCTTGTCGTAACAGGCTTTCGTAACAGGCTATGCCATGCTGCGCCAGTTTTGACAATCCACGCCTGGCGTTACATCTACCTTGGCCTGCGGCGCTCCCTGCTTGCCTTCGCCAAGCTTTTTCGAGGTTCCTTGAGGCAATGAGTCGTGCCCCACGTGATGAAGGACCGAGGTTGATATTATAAGAAAATTCTAGTCGAGGTAGCCCCTACGCGGTTGACACTCTAGTCAAGGGTCAAAATGGATTTCATATTCGTCATCATCACCTTCCGAAACATGCGAAACCATGTGAAAATGTCTCAAATATAGTTAGCCACTAAACAATTGAAATTTTTCTCCCGTTTATTTCGGTGTTTTTTTCGTTGGTACAACTGAATGATTTAAAATAGAAAACTGAATTTTAACGTGCGGCGAGCCAAAGACATACTTAACAACCCTGCAAAATCTCGCCCCGATCGGCCGAGCCTTTGAGAGGAGCAGTGTGGACACACAGTCAGACAGAAAAAGTTTTTCAACCCCACTGGATTAACTGGCTTTGCTAATCGCTCAGCCAATTAATTAATCCCTGGACTGGAAGTCAAAGAACTAAGGAATGAACTGCTCCGTTTCTGCGCATGCGGAGACGTCTGCCCGGCGCTCAGTCAGCGTCTGTTCCGAATCGGTTCTCTCTTGTGTTCTCTGACTTCCGGTCCGGGGTTTTGTCATAACACATTTTTACTGGAAGTATCTTTTTAAGTGCACTTCCGAGTGCACTTGAGATGAAACGTTAACGCGTCCACTGCAAATCCAAGGGCGATACTTGAGTCTCTCTTGTGTGGGCGGTGCAATTGAGTATCGCCAACAAACAAACTTACCGCAGTATCATGCCTTTAAAACGGCGATACACAAAAGTATCATCAAAATTTGACGATAATTCGGAGTACTATGCCAAGATTTTGCAAACTCCTTCATTGTTCATTGCCATTTTGGCGATTCTTTTGTGTATCGTCGTTTTGAAAACATGATACGTAATTAATTAATTAAGATAAATAAATTAATCTGGGAACAAAAATATACCGTTTGTGAACGGAAAATGCGTGTTTCACAACGAAACGCCAGAAAAATTCGTTTGGAAACACGACTTTTGTGTTCACAAACGGCAAAACATTACTGGCATAACGCTTTTCCTGTTATTTATTTTAACAGAGGGCAATGTTTCTAAAATTTGTGTAAATTTTTCCATTTGAAAATGGTCGCAACACTTTCCAACTGTATTCACGGATTTCACTGAACAGGTTACAGAAATTGGTGGTATGACAATTTAAAATGGTCGTCCGGCATCTTGTGGATCTTAACACACTCCCAAAACTCATCACATATTCCTCGTTTGGCGGCAAAAAGCAACAGCGTTTTGACTGCTTTGGGCTGAACCGCTCCGTTTGAGAACGGAAATTTCTAACAGTGTAGAGATGTGTGAACATGTTCCGATCCGAACGAACCTGATCGATCCGAACACATATACTGCAAGAAAAAGTGTAGATAGTACAACAAAAACTGTACAATAAAGGTACAACAGGGATTGTGGAAAGTACAACGAGAATTGTACGAACCACAACAAGGCCTGGACTGCTCAGCACTCGTCATGCAGGTTCCATTGTACTTTGTACAACAATTGTACAACAATTGTTGTACTTTGAAAGTTCAATAAATTCCTAATCAAAAATTTCCCAGTAATTTGTGTTCTTTTGTTGTGGTTTTTTCTTGCCGTGTAATGAGAACGATCGGGAACGAACATTTGTTGTTCGGAAAGGAACTCATCGAAGAATATCTTAAAGTTCCGTCCGAGGCCAAACAACTATTGGTAGTACAACGTTTCTCGTGCGAGAAATGATTTGAAAACGCAGAGAGGTGGTGGAAAAAGAGTGCAGTGAATCAGATTTCGGCTACATCCTGAACCCTGTCCTTCGTCACTTCAGGTTCCACTCCAGAGCCGGTTTTGCTTGGATCTTGATCGATCGGATTTGAACTAAATAGTGTTCGGATCGGTTCGTTCGTGACTAATAGTGCTGAGTTTGGTTGGGATGGAAATAATTTTAAAATGTCTTGTCCGTGTTGGTTCGGATTCAGACGAAGCCTGTTCACACATCTCTACTCTCGGCGTCTACGCAACGTTGGTCTAGTGTCGCGTCGGTGAGCCAGGCCCCGGGACTCAAAACTGGCTCAGACGATTTTCCATCGTCTTGCCGGTGAACTTTTCGGCGTCTTCCCTCTTGCTCCATTCCTCCAATTTACGTCCGAAAATAAATTGGATTCCCGGCATTCTTCCCCCTCCGTACTGTGGCTCCGTGCTTGTGGCGTGAGCTGCTGTTGCAACCCGTCTTTCTTGTTGCAGGGTGGCAGGGGCTGTGCTGCAGGATCATTGGCCTGCTCAAGACACGGCCTGCTTCGTTGGCTGGAGGGGCGACTCCCGGCGGATCGCCGCGGCTGCAAGTTCGCATCCTTGTTGAGCTTTAGTTCGGTGATGTATGAAAGTCGGATGCATTGTCTTGCCCCCTTTACTGCACACCACCCACGCCCTTTTTTTAGAAAGGTTTTTGGCCTTATGATTTTTTTTTCCTTCTGTGCTTCTATGTGAACACATGCATGACAATGACAGCCGTCGGGGCATTCAACCTCACGGCCATTTGTTATAGTCTGAATGCCCAGTGCCCATAAAGCCAGTTTGTTAGGGGCCTTGAATCTTCACTGCTTGACGCGCCAAGGAAAAACTTAACTGTTTATGGGTGGCGGTGTGCGGACGTTGCGAATCCGAATCTAATCGAATCGATGTACCTTCTATTTGGATTAGTTTCAAATCTGCAGGTTTCGGATTTTGGAGATTCGAGACAACCGCACACATTTATGTTTTCTAATATTTGTCTTTTCTAACCCTTATAAGTTCAAATAATTGATTCTGTGATTCCTTAGAATATTTTCTTGCCCAAGCTTACTATTTCGTGGTGGGCTTAGAAGTCCCACAGTTTTTGCAACTTCCCATTTTAACTTCCGCCCAATAAGTCTAATGTAAATGACCTTCTGACAGCGGATTGTGAACTGTGCCTGAACCGTTCGTGTCCTGTTCGGTGCGTCCCAGTGGCGGCTGTGCTGCGCTCCAGACACGCCCAGCGTAGTTGGCCGAAGAGGAGCGGGTCCCCCGCCAGCACAGCGTCGCCAAGGCTGCCAGTCATCTACTTGCGGTGTGAGCAAACTGCACGGCTTCTACACTCTAAATGTCTTGCAATCAAATTTCAGCCATGTTACAGTGAGTTCGTTGCAAGCATGTGACGAATCAAAATATCTGAAAATTATGTATTTTGGTTTCTGTCTTTCTTAATTAGATTCGAAGGAAAACCTTTGTCATGGTAAGAAAGTAGGTTCGTATTTTGTATGCGCCAGTTCCGGGAAATTTCTTTGCATACATTTAGAGTGCACAAAAAAGGAATAGCATTTCGACTCCCCAGCTTCGCTTCTCTGCCGGTCAGCTAATTAGTCCCTTTCTGATCAGCATTTATAATTCATGCCACGAAAGGGCGTCTTGGTTTTGCCGGCACCATGTTAGGGCCTCACAGTTAGTGGTTTGGAGTGTTCTTTCTGAGTTGCGTGTCCGAATCTGTTCACATTTTGCCGAGATGTCGTCTTCGCCTTGAAGCACTCGCGTGATTTCTCCTTTTATATTTTAAGCTGTTTCCATTCTTGCAGTATAATTGTAATTTTTTGATAAATGGGCTGGTTTTCTTGTCACGTGAGAGTCGCCAGACTACTGTTTGAAGTGGAATGACCCCGTCCACCATCCTTGTTTCCTGAGCTGTTTTTAAAAGGCTGTTTTGGTTGAGAATTATATTTTGGAACCAATAATAGGTCCGCACTGTTTGACGCTAGTGGCGCACTGAGCCTGACAGTTTTGGCCAATGTATAGTAAACTCATGTTGTCTCTCGTGTTATGCTCCTAAATAAGCCAGGGCGTTCCGCGGTAATTGTCTACTGTAGGGGCTCACCTAGTTGGAGCCCCCAAAGTATACCACTGGATGCGGAATTAAACAAAATAGTGAGTCACCCTTACCTACGGACGCACACTTTCAGCAGACTTAAATGGGCAACTAACTAGTTCCTCGTGTACGCAACGTGTTTGTAAACATTTTTTTGTGGGCCGCGGGTTAATTTTGATTTTTGTGATATGTTGTTAATTCCTTTAACGTAGTACACACAATTCCTCAAATCTTCGTTCTCAAGCGCGTCATTGGCCCTCAAAGAGCGGTGAGTGGCCGCCCTAGCGAACCAAGCCAGCCTTGCTGCGAGGCTAGCTGCTAGCAGCGCCATCTCTCGTAAGAATGTGCATTTATCGCGAGAAGAATGTTTCGTCACGAATCAGAGACGAAGTTTGTTGTGGTTCTCTATGTTTGGTGTCATTCCAACATATATAAGCTATTCTGGAAAGGTTAAGCTTATCTTGGTTTTTGTTTTCGACCTGTCAACTTAAAGTTATTGAGAAAACGTTGTCGCCAGCCCGAATTGCTCATCATGGGAAGGTCAATCAGGGTTCACACAGGTCAGGGATGTCAGGGAAAAGTCAGGGGGAAAAAAGGGGGCACTGGAAGTCAGGGAAAGTCAGGGAAAATCACAATCAGGTCAGGGAAAATTCGAATAGTTGACCTGAAGTATGATTTATATGCCGCACGGTTGGTAAGCTCATGCGTTTTGCTCTGGGAATGAATATCGTTTCTACTGCAAAACATACTTATTTTCTACGCATTTATACCTCTGGAATTCTTACTTACGACGTATTAAATTTATTCCAAGATGCGCATAGAACTGGGTTTATGTCAGGAAAGTCAGGAAAAATGAGAAATTTTGACTCTGGAAATCAGGGAAAACGAAAAAGGAAAACCGGTGTGAACCCTGGCAATGTTTTTGAAAGTCACACAAATATTTTTTTCATGTACGATGCGAGACCAGTTGTGCAAACGCAGTAGAGGCTATCGGCCCCCAAATATTTTCCCTTCTATTAATGCGAGATGAATTGCAGAAAAGCAGTTGTGTCGCGTAGGGAAAAGGCTTTAGTTTCTTTTCTCGCTGTCAGCTTGCACATATTTTCGCGTCAAGGTGGCGTTGGCGGTGAAACCCTTGCTGCTGAAAATGAGCAGAGCGTGTTATTAGAGTTTGTTGTTTCTTTGGGAATTAGTAGCTACTTATTTAGCAAACTTGCCCTCCATTCACGGGCATCAAATTGTGTAATTGAAGGTTAAGTGTCCATGGTGCCTTGGTGGTAACATGCCATGTACCAAACTCAGCCAACGGCGATTCTTGACGGCCTCCCATGAGGCTTAAGGAGGCTCATACGTTATAACAGCACTTTCCGACATTTAATTTGTGTAGAATGATCAATTTTATATTTTTTTTATGTGTTCTAAACCTCTTAGATGACTAAGTAACCTACATTTTGATTTAAAGAAAAGTGATTTTGGTTCATTTTTGACAATTTGAGAGAAATGTTTAAAATGTTGGTTCTCGTAAGATTCTGTTCGCATTCATTCTCAGATCTTTAGGGAAAAAATCAGGCAGACTCGTCTCTAGTAGTGTCATAGAAATAAATACAATGAGCCATTTATTCAATGTACTTTTTGAAAAAACACATTTTTTAAAAAAAATTTGAACAAATTTTGAAAAAAAAAATCTTTTTTCAAAAAGTACATTGAAAAAATGGCTCATTGTAGTCTATTCTATGACACTACTAGAGACGAGTCTGCCTGATTTTTTTCCTACAGATCTGAGCATGAATGTGAACAGAATCTTACGAGAACCAGAATTTTAAACATTTCTCTCAAATTGCTTAAAATGAACCAAAATCACTTTTCTTTAAATCAAAGTGTAGCTTACTTGGTCATCTAAGAGGTTCAGATTACCGACAAAATATAAAATTGATCATTCTTCACAAAATATATGCTGTCGGAAAGTGCTGTTAAAACGTATAAGGCCCCTTAAGCTTTGAGCAGTCCAAGGTTTGAGGGCCGAAAGTAACCCCACTAAATTTCAGATCTCTATCTACCATACAAGAGCCGCTACAGACAGATGAAACTTCCAGACCAAACTTACGGGTATACCAACTAAGAAGAAATTGGCTCTAGTGACACCTGATCTCAACTCTGACGCTCGTTTCGCCTATATATTCTGAGAGGGCATAAAAATCTAGGTTGAGATAACGAAACTATAGGGCCTTTATATGTCGAATGATCATCACAATAACATTAAGCGTCACAAAAAGATAAACTTTTTTATCATCTTACTCATGACAGTGAGAACCTCTCCTTTTGAACTTTGCTTCTTAATGTATTGAACTAAGAATAGCATCCTCACAACACAATCTCTATAAAAAAAAAAAAACTGAAAATATGATCTTTATTTGAAGTGACTTGAATTGATTAATTGGATTAAAAGTTAGAAAAATCTGAACCATTTTCTAAATTTTTCAACTAATTTTGAGCCAAAAGACACTGTTTCTCATGACAAACAGGTAAGGTTTAATTTTAAAACAAGAAAAAGAGGGCAGAAAACCAAAGACTTGAGTGGATGCATCCCTGCCACATTCCCCGTTGGATTCAGTGTCGAAAAAGTTGTCAACCTCTAACATGATAAATTTAACTAAAAATTCTTCTTTGACAACCAAAATGACTATCTGACAAGCATCAGTAATACAAAATCTCTATTGGAAATCAATCATAGCCTCATCAAGTCAATATGATGACCAGAACATGGACTTTAAGGATGGAGAGCTGTTGATAGCTTTTCCGTCTCCCAATCCAATAAAGTGTTTTAGCAGTGTACTTACCCATGTTCTGGTGTTCATATTGACTTGATAAGGCTATTATTGATTTTCAATAGAGGTTTTGGCACAATGATGCACTTTTGGAAGTTATTTTTATTGTCATTCAAGAATATCCATTAAAATTTAGTGTGTTATAGGCTGACAACTTCTGCGACTCTAAAGCCAACGGAGAATGTGCCAGAAATGCACCTACTCAAGGCTTTGGTTTTCTGCCCTTCTCTTCTCGTCTTAAATTAACACTACATCAGTTTCTATGAGAGAGAGTGTCTTTGTGATAAAAATTAGTTCGGATTTTCATAACTTTTAATCCCATCAATCAATTCAAGCCACTTCAAAGGGAAATCATAGTGTCAGTTCTGTTTTCATTGAGATTGTGTTGTGAGGATTCTTTTCTTTATTCAATACATTCAGAAGTTAAGTTCTTCATAAATCTGAAATGGGATGAAAAAGAATGTTTCATCTTTTTGTAGCGGTAATGTTATTGTTATAATCATTCTTCATGTAAAGGTTCTGTTAGGTTTGTTTTGTCAACTAAGACTTTTATGACCCCTTAGGATATTTGGACGAAACAAGCGTTAGATTTCAAACCAGGTGTCGCTTCGGCCAATTTCTTCTCAAATGATATATTTCTGTAAGTTTGGTCTGGAAGTTTCATCTGTCTGCAGCTGCCCTTGTATCGTAGGTGGAGGTCTAAAAGTTTGTTGGATTTTTTTTGGCCCTCAAACCTTGAACTGCTCAATGCCTGAGCCTCATGGGAGGTCGTCAAGAACTGTGCTGTTGGCTGATTTCTGTACATGGCATGTAACCATCAAGTCAGCATGGACACACAACCTTCAATTAAACAATATGTTGACCATGAACGGACTCATATGCTTTTCCACCATTTTTTTTCGCATTAATAAAAGGGAGAATATTGCTGACAGCATCCTCTGCTTTGAACAACTAGGCTCGCATCGTCGGTGGAAGAAGATTTGGGTGAGCAGAAACAATTTTAACCCTCCCGTCGCGAGCATAGTTCGGGGTGGCCACAACTTTTCAGCAATTACTTTTAGTTGACAGTAAGTCGACGACAGAAACCAAGATAACCTTTCTGGAATAACTTTTACACGTTTCCTCTCATTAATAGAAGGGAAAATATATGGGAATGACAACTCAATTCGAAAGCCACAAATATACTTCGCCAGTGATCCGTCTCGCATTTTCTCATTCTCACGATAGATGGCGCTAGCGCTGTTAGCCTCGCAGCAAGGCTCTGGCCCGTCCACTGGTTAACTGGGGGAGTGTAAAGTTAAGCACGCTCTGCTACGGTGAGCGCTGACGAAGGAGCCTTTTTACGTGCGGATTTCCTCCGTTAGAAAATTCGCAATACTTCAACACAAAGCGTTTTATAGTTGTTTTTGTTATTTTTGTTAAATATTATTGGTGGAAGCTTTTGCTCCGCATGCACTCGAACTCGAAGTAATTTTGTTGTTGTTTGGTTGGTCCGGCACGCGCGGCACGCTTTTTAGCATGAAGTAGGGTCCTACTTCATGTTTCTAGACGTAATTAATTTGTTCGCGAAGCAGCTTAAGTAAAATATGCACAACCCATAGATATCAGCAACATCTACAGTTTCCAAAAATTTATTGGTCGACTTCTCTCACGCTCACTCTCACGCTCACTCACGCGTGGCAGAGCGTGCTTAACTTTACAGTCCCTGGTGTCCACTCACTGGTCTTTAAGGGTGAATAACGCACTTTAGAACGAAGATTTGAGGTATTGTGTTTATGACGTCCCAGTAATAAAAAGCACATCACAATGAGTGAAAATTAAAGCGGAACACGCAAAAGTAAGTTTACAAACACGTTGGGTCCATTTCGAAGTAGTTAAATGCCCAACTGAGTCTGCTAAAAACCGCGTTGGAAGGTTAGGGTGACTCACTAATTTGTTAAATAAAGCAAGAACGAGGCCGAGCGCCATAAAACCACCATGATATCTCAACTGTACGTGATTTTCCGCAGCCAGTGGTGTACTTGAGGGGATCCAACTAGGTGAAGCCCCTAAAGTAGACAAATACCCGTCCCGCTCCACGCAATTGCTGCCGGCTTGCAATGTTTAATACATTACTCTTTCCCCTTCTCTCTGGCCCTTGGAAAGGCGCCAGTTCGCGCTGTTTTCCGGGAGATCTGCCTTTGCTGCCCGAAAGGTGGCGTTGTGGTCGCCGCTCTGACATCTTCTTCAAGGAGGCAAAGCGAAGGAAGGCTCACTCTGGAATTAAAACCGATTCGCTCGCAGCGGCCCGCCGAAACAATGGTCCGAAATTGATCCTTGACCAGATTTTACCTAGTTCTATATTTCGCGGTTTAGCTTTTTCATCAGACTGTGTTTTGGACTCTGAATGACTGGTGCCATTCGGTAAATTCTTTTCGCTTGCTTTTGGTCGGCTGTGTTTGCCACAAGTTTGCTCAGCACAGAATAACGTGTGTGTCCGAGTATTGCTTCGTTATTCGATGGAACAAAAGCATTGTAAAATCTACGAAAAAATGCTTTGTACGTATTATGAGAGGAAACCCTTTTGTAATACAAAAAAATCTCTTCATTACAAGAAGCAGTCTTACAGTGCCTTCATTCCTTTCGTAGTTACGAAGCAGATTTTTCATATGCGTTTCGAATGAGTAAACCCTGCTGCAGGAAACGAAAATGATTTGTTTCCGTGCAATAATTAAAGAAGGTTACTCGTCGCTGTGCCATTGTCAAAGGACATACACTAAATGTCACGGGGCTTATTCTGTCTTATGAATGGTGCAATTTGAAGCACAGCCGTCGGTGGTAGAATTTTGTACCAGGTGATACAAATTATCCCATGCCTGTTGTATGGTACCGACGGATGTACTTGAAATTGCATTAAGTGTGCAGGAGCCAAGATTTTTGGTTTGTTGTCAATTCTTGTAAGGTGGAAACAGCTTAAATCTTGGTGTACGTTTCGCTCTGAAATAACTTATAATTTGAAATCACAGTGCTCAAAAGTTTTCGCAGACGTTTGCCCCTCGGATAAGTGCACATCCTGCCCCCACGTGGGTCAACCACGGGGTTCCCCTCCACTGCTTATTTCGTATTTAATTTTTGAGCGTGCACTGTAAAATAGACCCTTTCTTGTTCGGATGTTTCGGGGCATCTCAGGCATTACTTCCGCTGCGCCTTGCGCCAAGCTTGCATTTCATTTACTAACTGTACAGTGTGTCCACTGGCCATCATCGCTTCCACAGTTTGGCGTCCTGATTGCACACGCGTCGCTGACTGGCGGACCCAGGGCCAACACGCCCCCTCCGGACCGTGAGGGTTCAGACGGACAGAGTTGGGGTTCCTACACTCCAAATCTTGGGTGTCTAGAAACTGTACGCCTTAGGCGTATGCCATAGAAAAGCGAGCGAGCGCCTTGAGGCGCCTTGAAACTAGACGCCAAAGGCGTATACCCCATTGAGCACCTTGTGCAGATTGAAGTAACATAGGGCAGGCCATGTTATTCAGACATGGTAAAGCAATGGTCATACCTTATGAGCCACAACGTGTTGACTTAGTACGCAGATTGTGCCCTGTCAGTCACACGAACGTGCCTTAGCTCAAGCTGTGTGCATGTGCATGCATCCATCTTTTCCTCTTTGGTGGGCCATGCCCATACGGGCCTCAAGGGTGTGTACATTTTACCCATCTTGAGGCCAGTTGAGCTGAGTGCCTATGATCCAGGGTGTGAACAATGCACGCACCTTCCCTTCAACCAAGGACATGCTGACTTCTATCTGCACAAGGTGCTCAATGGGGTGTACGCCTTTAGCGTCTAGTTTCAAAGCGCCTTAAGGCGCTCGCTCTTCTGTGGCATACGCCAAGGGGTAGGTTGGGGAAGAAAAGTACAAAACGGCTACTTTGCACTGTACAGAAGTTACAAATGAGGCTTCAACTAGTCTGCTCTGTGGAACTTGTAATGTAGTCCTTTCCCGATGAAATGGTTCACTTTTTATCGATTCCAGGTCATCACAGGACGGACAACATGCCAGAATAGATGTGATTTCGGTACTTCTCGAAAAGGGTAAGAAAAGTACACCACCGGGAAAGAAAAGTACTGTGAAACTCATTGCAATTTGGAACCATACTAGGACCAATCTTGGTTCAAATGAGGTTTTAGCCTAAAGTGGGAGGTAAGGACTTGCCATTATTTCAAGTTTCGACAAAATCGGTCTATTGGTTCTGATTCTTCATGGATTTATAATGGGCAGTCCAAGAAGCATTTTCTTAGTGATACGAGGGTACAGCTTTTATGTACTTTTCTTCCCCTCGCCTCGTAAATGTCCAATAACTTCTTCATTTCTAGTTTCATTCTATAAAGTGTGTTAACATTTTTAGTTTGTCTCGCCAAATAAAAATTTTTTACGTGACCAATTTCATATTCACCCCACTTCAATAAGTTTACAGGGCGTACTTTTCTTCCCCAATGCCTGTACTTTTCTTCCCCAGGGGACTGTACTTTTTTTAGCCGTTTCATTTTTCCACTTATAAATTTTTTTATTCAAGCCTAAGAGCATAAAACGATACTGATTTTCAAAGGTGATGGTCTAAGCTATAAGTTGGTACCACACATTCGACTGGCGGCTGATTCTGTTCGAAGCTGTACTTCAAAGTACGAACAGTTTTAAAAAAGTTTTTCATGGTCCTTTTTAGTGTTTTAATCAACCATGCGTTTTGGCTCCAAATATTAAATGAAGAACTGGGCAAAATTTATTTTTTTTCGGCGGAATGACCACTTTTTCTTAAAGCACACTTGAAATGGTTCAGTAAAGTCTAAGTGCGGAGGCACAGCAGGTGTTCGTTTTTTACCCGAGTCCGGAGTGTACTTTTCTTTCCCAACCTACCCCTAAGGCGTACAGTTTGGAGACACCCAAGGTTTGGAGTGTAGGCAAAGCTCAGCACCGCCCGCCAAGGCGTAGTTGCCACCACCGCAACTACTCATAAACATTTGTATAAAGGAGTTGAGTCTTTCGACCGGAGAGTTTGAACTGGGTAGCACTCGGTGGCGGCCGCGCTTGCTTTGCGCTTGTCGAGGGTGGAGTTTCCAATTCTTTGTTTTTGTGCGAGTCTGGGCATTTGGCTTATCAAAGCGTCAAACAAAGCTCACCACAAGTTCAAACTCACTGTCCAGGTTGGCACAACTCTTGTGGGTCGACGGTGCTGCTCTCTGGCGGGCCTCGGAACCCAATGGCACAGCTCTGGTCAGGGGCGTTGTTGCCGCATCAACTAGCTGTGCACAGCTCTGGTTTAGGCTGCGTTGTTGCCACACTGTCACTGGCAGTGCTCAGCAGCTTTCTTGCCCTCAGACCGCTGCTCTGCAAATGTACCTGTCAACAGAGGACTCACTTACAAATGCATACTCGGCAAGTACACTTCCTCTGCGTATTTGCGTGGCATAGTGTCACGGGGCGAAGCATGCAGTTGTAAATATGTACTGTGCTTAGCATGCACTCATGGTTGCTTACTTGGCCAGCTGGGTAGCCAAGTTCGTGGTGTGACACGTCGATCGGACCCCTTGCCTGGGTGCTTTGCTCGCCCAGCCAGCCCGCCGCTGTAAATCCAATGATTCCAATGACTCCACTCTAATTTTAATTTCAGGTGCTCAATTCGAAGTTGTTCTTGCATCAGCAAATAGTTCTTCATTAATTTATTTTAACACGAAAGAGTAGATTCCTTAATGCTTTGGGAGCCTCTTGAAAGGGGACCATTGGAATTGCCTCCGCGAATCGACTGTGTTGCCTCCTGGATACAGTCAAAGGCCTCATACACAGCGGGCTGCCCCAGTGCGAGGGTGCTAGCAGGCTGATTTATCGCCCCACGACCTAAAATTATTTGTTTCAAAATACCAGTTTGTAAATATAAAGTAATCCGTCTTTTTTTATTTTTTTATTTTGCAAAGTCGCCGGTCCTTTGTTCAAAATTTTGTTTTTGTCATAAACCGAAAGTATAGCCAAATTCGAGTCGCCCAACTCGCACTTCGGGCCCCTTCGGTGCAGACCTCTCTCAGTCCCTCGGTAGGGTGGGCCAAAAATAATCGAATGTCTGTCCGGTGGTTTTTCTGGAAGAGGGAGGTCAGAAAAGCCTTCCACCAAAATTTTAGCAAAATCGGACAGCATTTCGGGTTTTTTTTTTAGAGTAAAAATAAAAAAGAGGTGACAGGGTTGGATTTCACCTCTCCGATTTAGCTGATGTTTGGTGGGCGTTTTAGTGTCCTAGAGACATGTAAAAAGCCGAAGTATCATGTCCGGCAAGAATTTATTGTCCAATCTGTAGCCATGTTTCTGTTGTGGTTTTTTTTTTTAACTTGAATATGGGTATTTTACCCTATGCCTTAGGTTTCTGAGCCAGTTGGTGAGACATATTATTTCGGACGTAAAATGAGTCAAGGAATCCAAATCTGTGCCCAGAATTGAGCAAAGGCTCACACTTTCGGAGAAATTGGCTAAAAACGTCTAAATATTAACGAAAAAGTCCCAAATCTTGGGGAAATTGTCAAAAAATCGTTTGAGAGGCTTTCCATGGGATATAAGAAAAAGTTAATGAACCAAGGAATCCAATGAGCACAACCCAATATTTTTCTGATGAACCGAGCCCCCCCCCCCCCCCCCCTCGGGGTCGACGCCCCTGCCAACAAATGTCGACTTGTCCTACACTTGGATTTGCAGTCTGGGGAATTCTAAACCTGAAGTATGGACACTGCAACTCACTGGTGAAACAAAGGCATTAAAATTATGCCCTTAAAGGGCGTTAACGATTTACGCCCTTAAAGGGCATAAATCGTTAATGCCTTTAATGGCATTAAAATTTTGCTTGTAATTCCTATACCATTTACGCCCTTTCCAAGGGCATAAATGAATTATGCCCTTGCAAGGGCGTAAAAGAGTATTTATATCCTAAAGGGCGTAATTTTTATGCCTTTGTTTTACCAGTGCTCTTCAAAGTGAAGTGTTCGCATAGTACACTCTTATTAGAGCATGCTTCCAAGCACACTCTTATTTTCAGCATGTTTGCTAGGCACACGCTAAAATAGAGTGTGCCTGGCAAGTACACGCTAAGTAAGAGTGTACCTGCAAGTATACGCTATAATACACTCGATGAGTACTATCCAAAAGCATGGGCCGGTTAAAGTGTACTTGCCGGCACACTCTTATTTTGCGTGTAAGCTTACTTGCCAAGCACCCTCTAATTTTAGCGTGTGCCTAGCAATCATGCCTAGCAAGTGTACTTTGTAGCATGCTCCAATAAGAGTGTACTATGCACACACTCCAGTTTGCAGAGAAACTCTGCTGTTCCAAGTAAAGAAACTGAGTTTTTGTACACCTCCGCATTTCAAGTGTGGTATTATAGTGTGTTTCTGAAGCATACATTTTCAGTTTGAACAGCAGTTTGCCGGTTGGTCCGGGTAAGGGATGCCATTGTCAACGCAGTTAATTCACTAAAAACCCAAAGGTGATATATTTAGTACCTTTTTTGGCTTTGGCGATAAAATTGGGTATCGTCAACAAACGGCCTTACCGAAAAATCTTACCTTACAAACGGCGATACTCAAAACTGTCGCAAGAATTTGGCGAAATCTTGGAGAATTGCCAAGATTTGCGAATAAACTTTGTACGACTCTAGGGGACTACTCCATTGTTAATTGCCAGATTTAGGCTTCACTCCAAAGTATCACAGGGTTGCCACGCGTTATGGAAAACCTAGAAATCATGGAAAAGTCATGGGAAAAAAATTATCATAGAAATCATGGAAAAGTGTCATGGTGTCAGGGAAAATCACACAGAATTGGGAGGGAAAGTGTAAAAATTACCAGCCGCGCCGCGTCGTCTGCTTCCGGGTGCACTCGGGCGCCCGTCGTCGGGGTAGTTCCTTCCTTTGCCGCTGAACCATTTTTAGTTTGTTTTTTACCTGGTGTAATGTTCCTTATGTTTCCCTAGAAAGTCATACAAAAGCTCAATTGTTGTCAGGGAGAAGTCATGGAAATGTCAAGAAAACGGAAATTCCAAATCTTGTGGCAACTAATCACCAAATTTTGGCGATACTCAAGTGTATCGCCGTTTTGCAGGCATGATATTTCGATAAGGCCGCCTGTTGGCGATACTAAATTGCATCGCCTTAGAGATACTCAAGTATTGCCTTGGACTTTGCAGTGTTGCGGGACGGTTGAATTATTTGTGGCCCCCGCGAGGGTTGAGTCACTCGTGTACTCTGGTGTGACGTTCCCGAGGGTCCTATTTCCTGGGGCACTCCCATTCTTCAACTTGATCTTACTGACTTTCATTAAAGTTGCGAAGCTTCGTGCCAGCACAGAATTAACTTTTATCCCGACGTTTTTACTTTCCAATAATTCACGTGTACTGCAACGAGTTAGGCTCTCCACAAGTCAAACGGGAAGTCGCAGCCTCTGACAGCTGCAATGGATTCCTGATGGGGAAACACTTCTAGACACTAGTTTCTAGTTTCGGAGAAGTGTGTCCGATGGATAGCATCAGATTGGTACCCTAATTTCAACGGGTCGCGTATTTTTTGTGTATGTTAACTCCGTACCTGATTTGCCACAGATCCCCTGTGCAACATAACTTTCGAAATGTGGACGCAACAATGCCTTGGTCCCTTTGTCAGCTGTATTTGCGCGTTCTACTGTTTCAACCCATACAGCTGCAATCCAGGTATTGCTTCAAAATGTGAACTCCGTAGTAATTTTCCCTATGATTTTAGGGGGAAATTTTTTTTCACGAAAAGCGTGGCTTTTAATGTTGTTTTGAATTCTGCATGCCGAAACCATATAAACGAGCCCAATACGAACAAAATCGGACAACTTTTAATTTTTTACAGTTCAAAACTTAAAATTGTAAGATCACTGCAGTTCAAAGGGTGAGACGTCTCACCCATTTCCGGTGATACAAAAAGTCTCACCGAAAAAAAGTCATACACGAATGTATCACCGAAAAAAAGGTCGTACACAAATGTATCACCGAAAAATGGTCAGACATCAGTGAGATGGGCCCTTGTTTTCCCGAGGAAGTATCACTCTTTTTCGGTGATACATTTGAGTACGACCTTTTTTCGGTGATACACTTTAGTATCACCCTTTTTCGGTGAGACAGTTCTGTCTCACCCCTCAGATGGTGAGATGCATCACCATTTGATTTACAGTGATTTCTGTAGAATGCCCTAAATGGATGGAGGGGAGCGATGCCTCGCTGTGTCGCATCTCCGCCCATGCCCTCCCAGCGTCTGGTTTTTCCGTTTATCTGGCGTGCTTGCAAAAAAAATTGTGATCGAATTTAGGCCCAAAATTTCCATACCTTGCTTCAGCTAAGTTTAGGTCTCTGTTCAAAATTCATGCATTTTTGGTGTCATTTAAGGCAAAGTTTTTGCTTCTGTTGCGCATGACTCGGAGCAGGCAGTCTTCACTCGCATCGTCCGGCCCGCCGGGGCCAAGGCTGCGCGGCTTGGAGGCTCCGTGCGCTGCGCCCCGCCTGCCTGGCCGGGCCCCACCAAGGCCCCACCCCCACACTGCACGGCGGTGCTGCAAGGCCCCGCACTGCATGGCAGCACTGCCAGCGTGGAGAGGTTGGCTGCTTTCGGACTGGCACGCTGTGGCTTTGAATCACGTGTCTTCTCGAACGCAGCTAGCCTCGACGCGTGCTCCACTGCAACGCCCAGGGCGGACTGCGCCCGGCGAGTGAGGCAAGCAGCACTAGTCGCCCCGAAGGAACACGTCTCACAGTCACGCCCTTGCCGAGGGCAGGAATCACTCGTGCCCGCCCTTCCTTAGGGCGCACCTCCAGAACGTCACGTTGGTTCGAACCTCTAAATGTGTCACGGCAGTTTGAACCTCTAAATGTGTCACGGCAGTTTTTTTTTCGTTTCGATGTAAGTCTAGCACACGGGCCGAATCTGGTTTTTTGGGGCCTCGATTCACACTCCAAGGACGTCAGGCCGTTGTTTGGAAAACGCTTGGCATAGATCGAAAGAGCATTATGTGTAGAGTGCAGTACGCTTTAAGGCTTTTCCAAACCGCTGATTTTTACCCACAAAAAATGTAAGTGTAAACACTGCAAATTGCCAACAAACCCAGGTGTTGCCGTAGACACTTTCTCTGTAATTAAAGTTAAATTTGGAAGTTTTGGGAAGGCGAATGAGTTTGTAACCTCTGCAGCAGCGGGGAGCATGGCTCTACGCGCTCTCTTGTTCATTATCGCCCCCTGAGTGGAAGAAGGGGTCTGCGAATTAAGGATTTTCGTTAAGAATTAAATCCGAATCTTAAATTATTTTTCAAATCTAATTCCAATAAAAAACGAATCGAAGTAAACAATTCGGTGCTAATTTCAACTTCTCTGTCATTTTAGAAATTTTATGTTTTCTGCCTACCTTACTTTTGACACGATAATTTAAGATTTAACTTTGACATTTCGACTTCAAAATGAATCGAATCTTGCCAGATTTGTTTCGGTACTAAACTCTTTAACCATACCTTAAAGGGAAGTCACTCAAACTCTGAACTTTGTCGTCTTTCTAGCAGATGATACATTTGCTATTCGCAAAAACAGAAGCAGAAATTATAACTGCTTGAGCGATTAGCGAAGCCAGTTACTCCAGTAGGATTGGAAAGTTTTGTCTGTCTGTGTGTCAGCACTTCTTCTCCTGAAAAGCTCGGCCGATCTAACTGAGATTTTGCAGGGCTATTCGGTATGTCCTTGGCTCACTACACCCCTCGAAAAAAACCTTAATAAAAATTGATAAAATTTTCATAACATCTTTATAAAATTTTTACAAATTTTTTATAAGACACCTTTTAATAAAGACTTATAAGCTTCTTTATTAAGGTTTAATTACCCATTAATATGTGGGTTATTACTCTGTAATTAAGTGGCTTTATAAAACAATTTTTATAAGAAGTAATGATGACCTTACAACGCGTTATAAGCGGATTGCATTTTAATAAAATCTTACAAACGTAAATAAAACTGTCGAAGATACCGGCGAGGAGTGGCCATCCATTAGTGACAGGCATAGTGGTGGAGGCATCAGTACGATGCCTCCGATGCCTTCAGCGTCAAAAATTCTGAGAGACATGGAGTGGTGGCTCCATCTCTTCAATACAGGGTACGGAACCCGCCTACACCCAATGCTTTTCGTAACCGTAGCTGCAACCAAGAAGTAATTCCGCTAAGTGACACGCAGCGCCATCTAGCGGATAATAAAGCAACATGAAATTTAATAAGAAATTTATACTATCTTATAACATTTTATTACGGGTCCTCGGAGTACTCTGTAACGCTTTATAACTTAAAGCTCTGTATAAAATTTATGTAAAGTGTTATAAGAAATTTATAAGATAAAAGAGCGTTTATAAATTTTTTATAAAATTTTCATATAAACTTATAATGCGTAATTAATTTTTTTTACGAGGGACGCTAAAATTCAGCTTCCTATCTCAATTCATTTAGTCGTAACAACGAAAAACACTTAAAAGGACGGCAGAGGAAGTACAACTTTTTAGTGACTACATTGTAAAGACATTTTTACATAGTTTCGTATGTTTTGGAAGGTGCTGATGACGAAAATGAAATCCATTTTGACCCCCGACCAAAGTTTCAACCGCGTAAGGACCCGAATTTTCTAACATAATCGATTTCGACACTTCATCACGTGGTGCACTACTTCACTGAGAATGAAAGAGTCTTGATCAATACTCAATTTTGGGCGAGGTATACTTTATCACCCGAATTTAGGTGAGGAAGGTTTCCTCACCAAAATTTGGGTGATAAAGAATTCCTCACCCAAAATTTTAGTCCTGATCATGACTCTTTCATTCTCAGTGTTATTGCCTCAACACACCTTGAAACAGCTTGCCGAAGGCATGCAGGGAGCGCCGCAGGCCAAGTTAGGTGTAACGCCAGGCGTGGATTGTCGTAACTGGCGCAGCATCGCGAAGCCTGTTACGACAAGACACGGTCTGGCGTACACCTGCCTTGTTATAAATGTATCATAATGCTTGTGCTCTCGAGCCGACCGAGTGAGCGGCTGGAATGGCAAGGCTATAAGGTTTTGAGCGGCGGTCCGTGGGGGCTTCGAGCATGGAGAAGGACGAATTACATGGAGTCGCTACGGGGGCCATGGGCGGCACCATCTGTCGAGAAGATGATAAAGAGAGAAAGAGATTCGGTAGTTGGTTTATATGTCCACCCGTCTCGTTTTAGTGCGAAAAAATGTCGCCTGGCATTTCCTTGACACTACTAGAGATACATTATGCCGTTTGTTAGGTCAAAATCGCTTTATCGTTGGCGTTTAGTGGTCAAGAAGATGGGGAACTATGTCCGTCTCTCTCTAGCATTTTCTCGACACATCGTGTCATCGCTATTCAGGCTCATTGTAGGGGTTTTGGGGGTTTGAAGGTATATATAAACCTAGCGTTGCAATTCTGTGGACTCTTAGGAGTCAATTGATGTGTGAGTCAGGTCTGTACTGCCGATACAGCCGGAGTTAAGTGGTCAAAACCAAAGCTCTGTGCGGTCCCGTAGCTACTCCATGTAATTCGTCCTTCTCCAAGCTTCGAGTCGCCTCGCCCGTGCCTCGCCTCGCGTCGCTCCACCGTGAGTGCTTGAGCCCTCCGCGCAGCATGACGCGGTGCGTCGCTGGCAGCCGCGAACCGGTGCGACAGACGGCCTAGCGGTAACGTGCAGCTGGCTTCACCTTCACTCAATATTCTTTTTACATTTTCAACAAATAACTGAACAAATGCTGGTACACGACGGTTGGCTCACAGCATTAGCAGTGTTTCCTTAGCATATTTTTCGGGAGCAGCAAAACACCACGGAAGATTTCAGCACACTCCTTATCCAAAGGCTTTGGATATCGTATCGATCGCTCCTGTGCGCACCAAAAGTTTAGGTAGAATTTTTTTTGTGTAACATCCACGATTTTGTGCATACATGAAATTTTCACAATAATCAAAGTAAAAAATACGATTTCAAGAAATCCTAGTAGTCACGAAGTTAATTTCATATTTATGTTCTGGTTTAACAAATAAAGCGTAGCTAGGACTGCGTTGAGTGGAGTTCTGTTATTGTTTGGTAGACCATTATTTATAAAACCAAAACTTACGTACAAGACCAGCTGCGTGTCAATTTGTGTCAAAAAATAAACATTTATGACAGTTTCATAATACATGAAGGTCAAGTTATTCGCAGAAACGTGCAGTAAAATAATTCATTTCACCAATTTTTAAATACTTTGAGGTTAGAAAAGTGCATCACCGCCGTGTCAAGATAGTTTCATCTGAATTCAGAAGTACCATCCAACCTCTCTACAAGGAGCAGCTACACGCCAATTGTTTTCGAAAAGGGACTTACAGTCACACTCAAACTTCATTAGGAAATGTTTAGTCTCAAATGAATGTGCACTGGCACGCAGTTTAATGCCCTATTTCACTCCGATTCAAAGAGTAACGAACATTTGAGGTTGGCACTTTTGAAAACAACAGCGCCTTCGCGCAGGCGCGCGAGACACTCTGGTCAACAATCACCGACCGACCGGCCGATCCAAATGGCCACGCTCGAAAACAACGTCAATGCAATTGTTGGATGTCTTCTAGCTGCAGTGAAAGACGATTTTCTTTCGAACGCGCTTTTTCAGGGGTGCCAGCGTTTTTGGTGTAAGCGGTACAGAGGCGCTGCTATTGGTCGGATTTCATTTCCGGTGGCTCTCACCGACAGTTTGTTTGGTACACGGAAATGCACTTCTCTGCATTGCACTCACTATCTAAGAAATTATACATGAATTTTCTACTTCGTGCCTAAAAAGCATAAATTTGCGCACAATTTTATGCTCATTGTTACGCAGGTATAGAATCCTGCATCACCACGCACAAAATTCTACACGCTCATTTTCTTACGATGATTTTTATACATAATACGATGATTTGTCACCGTAAGGTATGCTTAAATTTGCACATACGTAATATGTGTACGTAAGGTATGCATGATAAAGCCGTATTATGCATGTTTCGTACATAAGGTACGTATGATTTCATCGTATTACGCATGATTAAGTTTAGGGTACGGTGAATTTTATTGTAGTATGCATGTTTGCATTTTTACGTATGATACGCAGACCGTTTCAGCGTAAGAATATGAGGGTGTACCTAAAAATTTGGCGTGTGCACTTGTCCCAGTTTTCATCGCACCGATAGTGCAATAAATTAGTGTCAAAAAGTGCCAAAATTCGTCATAAATGTCCTTTAATTTTATTAATTTATAACAACGAGCTAGTGCGCAGCCCCTGCAATGTTTTCGTCTCGCTTTCCGAGCGTGCTACACGAATAGAGCGCGGGTTGCAGGCACCGGCCCCACTGCTTGGCTGCAACACAGTGCGGAAGCACAGTTTATCGGTCACAAACGAAACCCCTGGTAAAAATGCATTTATTAAATTTAATAAAAAACTAATGTGACTTGAATTAAAGTCTTAGTAATCTTTTATTAAGTAGGACTTAATTAACTTTTGTTAAGTTTTAATTAACTCTTGATTACGGCCAATACGCGTGGGGTGTTGTACGGCCACAAATATACCACAAGCACTCTAGGGCACGTCCAGCTTAATAAAAATTAATAAAAGTTAATTAAACTCAAATTAAAACTAATTAGTTTTAATTAGATTTATTACTGTTAATTAGACATTAATTAATGAAATGCTTTATTAAATCAAACAAATAATAATTAAATTTCATACTAAATTAAAATTTAGATCGGTATACAATTTTGTCGGCATAACTGTGGGCATCAGACCTGAGGTCAGGATGTGTCCCTCAGAGGGGCTGAACTGCCATGCATACAAGGCTGCGCCTGAGTGTTGCCCTGGTTGCCTAACTACCAGGGGCTGTGACGTCAGTACCGAAAATCCTGTCGGGCCACCTTGACAACAATGAACTGTACAACTCAGGCGATGCGTCCAAATTCAGCCAGAGGCACGAATCGCATGAATATTAATTACACAGTTCAGTTCCAGATCACGAACATCATGACACAAGACGACGCTTGGGTCCCGAAAGCACTTGAAATTCTCACTTTTCCCACTGAAATGGTTGTTTGGTTGGCAACAGAAGCAGGTGCCGGGCACTGGCGGGGCAGGTCAAATCGTTTTTGCGCTTGTTCTCGGCGGTGTTTTGAAGTAGAAATCCACGGAAAAAATACATATGTATGTTTAAAAAAATGCTTTATTCGATAATTAAGCGAGGCGCAACCTTAAAGTGATGATACGCACAAATACTCTTCAACTAATACAAAATCAAAACAAACATCAAATACAGTAATTCAAATCATTGCAGAAATATCATTTGATAAGGTGGCAGCAGGTCTTCAAATTGACATTTGTAACTGACACTTCCATATTACTTTTACAACTTAGTTAGATAACATCTGGCCAACATGTCAACATGTCAACACAAACACTCACAGCCAAAATCACCCAATTTGGATGTGGACGTGCATACCGGCCACACGTGCCCGCAGACCACACCATGCATAACACTGGTCCAATTCACTGTTGCGGTCGCCAAGAAACGCCTCGTGGGCTTAGATAGTCTAGCAAAATGGGGAAGAATCGTTGTGTTGCAGGAAAGTGCACAAATTCAAGAGAAAAATGTCCCACAATTCGGTTTCATAACATACCAAAGGAGAAGAGAAGGTGAGTTTGGCATTGACCATTTCATCACATTGACATCACCTGCCATGCTTGCCCTCATTATTAAGTACTTCAAATCTAATGAGAGTTTTATAAGAAAAATTGTTTCCATAAAACCTATGTTAAATTAAGTTCTATCGGCTTTACAGGCAAGACGAATGGCTCGAGAAACTATTGAACCCTGACTTGTACAAAATTCTTCCTGAAGCCCTTTCAAAGAGACATGTGTGCTCTGAGCATTTTCTAGACAACGACTATAATAAACCTGGACGAAAAGGGCATCTACGAGACTCAGCAGTTCCTAGTAGAAACATTTTTCCAGGTAGGAAAAGTTTCTGTTGCTGTCGCAGTATTATTTTGAAAATTTCTTGAGTCTTGGTAGTCATAAATGTATGTTGTAGGTAGTGAAGCTGCAACTGTTTCTGCTGAAACCTCAGAGATAAGCTTGGATGTGGACGATCCTCAACCACTTGGCTCATACGATGCTCATCAGTCAAAGGATGCTGTTGTTGGGAGAGAGGACCTTACTGTCAATGATCCTTTGTTAGGTGAGTGTGCTGTAACAAATACAAAAAAGATAAGAAAAACTAAATTACACTAAAATAGGACAAAGTTTTTATAAAAACAGGAATTTAGCTTTAATTTTGTTGGTGTAAAGTAATTGCAAACCAATACTAAAATTTAAATAAAACTGAAAATCTTGAAAAGTTGTACTTTGCAACATTTTCTACTATACTGGTGTAAAATGTATGAAGGACAGTGACTCAAACAAACTTACCTCATTTCAATAGGATCTACAGTTGTTGAAGTTGAAGCTTCTCCAATGATTCTTGGACAGCAGGGTGGCAGCAGCCTCCTTGATCATGACTACTCCTTGGTTAAAGATACAGTTGGAGCTGAAGTTGTTTCAATGCACCATCTCTCTGAGCATGGCTACTCCTCTACCAAAAAATCTCCTGCAGGTGAAGAAAAAACTTTTTTTTATTCATTTGATGTTATAATTTGACACAAAAACTGAACTGTTGTTATGTGTACAGGTCATGACTCTACATCTGGTTCAAATGATGCTGCATTAAATCAAGGACTCAAGTGTGGTAGCAAAGCCCGAAGGTTAAAACCAGGGGCATCAATTCGAGTCCCAAAGGAACAAAAGTCTCCTCTAGTTGTGCACCTCCTTGCCTCCGTGTCCAAGTACCGACTTGAATCCAGGACATACAAATCAAAATATAACAAAAAATGTGAAGAAGTAAAAGCTCTGAAAAAAAATGATGAAGAAAGTGCTTTGGCGTGCTTGAGTGGGAAAATCAACCCTCGCCTTCACAAGCTTCTGAGGGCTGAAGTGCGGAATTTCTCTCGTAAACCTCAAGCCCGCAGATGGTTTCAAGATGAACTGGCTGAGTACGAAACTATGAGGCAAAGAGGACCGAAGTGTTTTAGGGGTTTGCCCTTTACGAAGCCATCAAGAAAAACTTTGACAGGACTGACTAAAAAGCTAGACCTCCAGCCAGGGATTAATCTACTTATTTTACAACTTATAAAATCAAAGATCCAAGAAATGCCACAACAAGAGAGACTTTGCAGTATTATTTTTGACGAAATGTCTATTAAAAATACCTTGCACTGCTTGAGGCTCTGGATCTTGTTGGCGGCTACGTTGATATGGGGGGTGGAGACAGGAGGCCCGTAGAAGCAGAAGATGTGCTGGTGGTGATGCTTCGAAGCATTTATGGTTCTTGGAAACTGCCCTTTGCCTACTTTCTCACCGACAAGAAAATGACAGCCTTCGACTTTGTGAAGATTTTTGAGCAATCTGTGGCGGCAGTTCTGGAAGTGGGCGTTGAGGTGAGGGCTTTGATAACAGATGGGTTATCGAAGAACACCAGTGCAGAACAGATAATGGGAGCAAGTATTGACAAACCATTCATTCACATTCTGGGAAGAAAAATTGTTACAATAGTGGATGTTCCCCATCTGTTAAAATCATTGAGAAATGCACTTCAAGCTTACCTCCTTCTCATGGCTGATGGCACATTAATTGACATCAAATTTATTCGAGCATTCATTTTGCAAGACATGCAAATGGATGTGCGCCTGGCCAAGAAATTGAGCATGCGTCATGTCCAAGTCAGTAACTTTGATAAAATGAATGTCCCTTTGGCTGCCCAGCTGCTGAGCAAAACTACTGGTGCTGGTGTGATGACTTATAGTGCTATGGGCCTCCTTCCTCCAGAGGCTATGCACACAGGCAAGTTCTGTGAACTTATCAATAATTTCTTTGACTCGTTCAATGGCACAATATTCAATGAAAACCCTGCTCCGGATGATTATTCATGTGCCCTCTCTGCCTTGAGTGCCCACCTCCGCATTTGGGACCAGCTTCTGGAAGAAATGAAGCATTGGCAGTTCCTGGGAACAAACAAGGTGATGGTCATGAAAAATTGGCGAATGACCATAAATGCCTACAAAACTCTATGGAGAGATCTGCAAGCTGAAGGCCATCAGTACTTACCCGTAGGTCACATAAATCAGGACTGTCAAGAAAACTTGTTCAGTGGCATGCGGGGAAACCTAGGGCACAATGCAAATCCTTCTGCTGCAGATATTCCATCATGTTTTGGGAGGTCTTTTGTGAAAAATATTACAGCCGTCTCCAAGGGGAAAAACTGCCGTGATGATGAGGCTGTCAATCTTGTCTCCATGGAAGAGCTGATTGAGACGTTGAGAGGTCAACCTAACCAACAAGACCAGCAGCTGGACCTGGACTTGGCGCTGGACTTGGGACTGGATCTGGATGGGGACGAAGAAGAACAGGACATGAACAACAACAGTAGTGATGTCGAGTCAAGACTGCAGCAGACTGCCTGTGCAAAGCTTGCCGCTCCTCATGTGGAAACACTAATGGCCAACCTGAATTGTGGTGATTGCAAAGCAGTGCTACAGACTGAAGCCCAGTTTCCTCTTCATATAGACCACACATTGACATCAGGGCCTTCAGATGCATTGAAGTTGATGCCATCACTAGTTGTTGCTGATGCGGTGAAGACTATTGCTCATACAGTGAAGCTGGCCCAAGGTTCGTTCCACCTGCAAAACATCACAAAAAGAATTCTGAATGTTGTCATGACTCTACCAAATGTTGACTGTCTTAATTTGTGTGTAATCCACAATGATAAGAAGCCAAATTTTATACATAGACTTGTCAAGCAGGCTCTGGAAGATAGACTTAAAGAAATCAACCGCAAGAGAAAGGAGGACCAGGCTATAAAGAGAGCAGAGGCGAAAGAAAAGAAGAATGCTAAATATCAAAGAATAACTCATCAATGAAGATATTCTTGTTTTTTTTTTTTCAGTTTACTTTGACTGTTGTTCTATTTTTAAGTTTATTTTGACTGTTGTTGTTTTTTAGTTTATCTTGACTGAAGTAAACAGAGTTTACTGGAACTGTTGATAAACTTTCAATATGAAATTCGAGTATATTTCTCACAACTGCTGTTACTTTAATTCCTACAAGTTTTGTAAGAAAGCAAACAATTCTTTTAAAATCACTGTTATGATTATTTTCATTCAAAATTGTAAGATCAGAAGAAAATTGCTCACCTGGGTTCATCTGCATAGCTCAATTTTAGTTGTAAGGGTTAGCTTCCTTTCCCATGCTCACGCTAGGTTGATGCCAGTCTTTTCAATTTATTTTCAGTCATTGTTTTATTGTTCACTGACATCAAAGACTATTCTGCTATTATCTAGCAAGAAACAAGACCGAATGGCAGAGGTTAGGTTACTTAGGACTTCATATCCTTTGATGTGACACGAACACAACTGTTTCAGGGATTAAATTACCTGGACATGAGACGATTTTCGTTCTTTATAACCCTCAAATCACTCGTACATGACACTAAGTGGTTGAGTCACCACAAAATCGCGAATTAAGTTGTGTACATTTTTGAGCTTGGCCAGCGTTACCAGATACACCAACATGACCGAGCCGATTTCTTTGCAGCGTACCCAAAACATTGAGAGAGGCCAATAAATGACCTGGTTGCACGCAGTAATAAATCACCATTTACCAGAGGCCCATTTGTGTTGATCATTTACGATGAAAACCACAATTTTTTGTGACTTTTAGATATTTCAGGGGAATCAGCGAGAGACCGCTAAGCTTTCATTGTTGTCAGGTTGGCCCAACAGGATTTTCGGTACTGACGTCACAACAATAGCAAAAACAACAACTAAACCAGTGCCTTTCTCGGCCGCTTAGTTCACCCCCGCTGGTGTCCCTCAGCACATTTCACCCGCGGAACATGTTCAAAAATAGTTTGATCTCGCTCGTGTGAGCGCGATAGAAAGGGAGGATCCGCCTGCCCGCCTAATGCTGGCGGCGATGCTAGTACACACCGCGAGCTAAGGGATTGAGGTAGACGGCAGCGCCATCTAGCGCCAGACCTTTTTTTAATTAAATTTAATTAAATCTTTCATTAATAGAACTGCCCAAACATTACATCACTCGACACTCGATAAGAAGCGGCTTAGCCTCTTTTCTCTTTTCCCCCGTTCAAATCAAGCAGGTCACATAGAAAAAGACAAAGCCCATATACTCTACAAGAAACCTTTGTTACGACCCTTATTAAAGAACCCTTTATTTAAAATAATTAACACAGCTAATTAATTTTTGGCCCGCCCTTCTATTCAAAAAATAGGGGGAGGGCATATGCATTTGCCTTTGTGTCTGTGTGTCGTTGTCGTCTGTGTACAAGGAAGGAGTTGAGCTGGAGTGACCAGATTTGGAGGGTACTTCAGGAGGGCCGTCCGAACAAACAATCCGGTGGTGCAAATCCCGTCCGACCCGCGCAAGGCCTGCAGCAGCTGCATCATGGTTTGCATGGGCGGGAGGGGGATTTCCGCCATTATTGGTGCTAGCAGGGCACATAGGGGTATTTTTGGAATCAGGGCGACGAGACAAGATGAATGGACCTGGTCCCGACCCCATCGGCCGCTTTTACAAGTTGGCCAGATCAGGATCTTCAAAAAAGGGGGTCGACCGACTAAAAAAATTTATTGCAGATTTCGATTGGTCTCAGCAAGACCTTTTCAACGAGGGGTCGGAAAGGGGGTCCAGGAGCCCGACTTCGTCTATTAGTCACATCAGGATCTTGAAAAAAGGGGGTCGACCGACTGAAAATTTTTACTTAAGTTTTCGATAGGTCTTGGCAAGACCTCTTCAACGAGGGGTCGGAAGGGGGGTCCAGGAGCCCGCCTTCATGAGTTATGTGAAAAAGTGCGACGGGCTCGTTTTGCGCTCCTGCTGTGCCTCCATTGCAAGGAGTTGCAGTAGCATGGCAAATATGAGTATTTTCGGAATGAGGGCTAAGAGACAAATGAAATGGGCATATTCTAAGGACAGTTGGAGTAAAAAGTGTAAGGACTTTTGCATATTGTGAATAGAAGGGCGGGCCTAAGTCACGATGGTACATCGATAACTTTGCCTTACCCGCTCACGGGGTGTTTGATGAGAGCGGGCCGAAGGCCCGGGCCTTCGACTGGCCAAGTTGGGTCTGATGCGAGGGCCGAAGGCCCGAGGAAAGGCCGCCGGCAGGCCAAGCTGGGCCGGCCCCCTGTCGAACCGAGTTGCCGGCGCAGCGAAGCGGAGCTGGCAACTCGGTTCGACGGAAGGGCGGGCCCTAGCTTGTTATTAAGCTCTTCAGTTAAGAAGATTTAAATTAACATTTAAAACCGTTAATTAACGACATTTGTTAAAATTAATTACAGTCAATGAGCACCGTGATAAAGATTAATTAAAACACGGCTCTTTAATAAGAGATTAATAAAGATTTTATTAAGATTACATTACAATTTAATAAATCTTAATAAGAAATTTTTACCAGGGACGCCTCCCCGCAGTAGAGGCCACTCTGCAGGGTAGTGAGCTAGGCCGCGCCCGTGGCCGCGCAACGTGCCCACGGTTCATTGCCAGTAAGGGGTATTGTAAAACACGATTTTTCGAAATTCATACCGGCGCAAGCGGAAAATTGTTCTTTAATCTATTTGATGAACCTACACTGAAACTGAGACCGGTCAAATAATATTTAGGGGTCGCCAATGTTTTTAAATGTCCAATTTCGACCCTTTTTTGCTGAAATCCGTTTATGATTGCGTTCTGAGTTCCAGAGGAACCGGGACGAGACCGAGCACACCGGACGCGATTGTTTCTCTGTCTACTAAGTAGGGCGAGTCTAACGAGACCTCGTGGGGTCCGATCGGACCTCTCTGGGCAAATTGGTAGCGTTGTTTTCGTTTAAAAAGTGCGTTTTATTCACTTTTTACAAGTTTGGCATTTTTTACCCAGTTTATGGCTGCGAAGAAATATATGACCTCAACGCATTGTAGTAGTAAAAAGTCTGAGCTTTCCAATGCCGTGTCGGAAAATGCTCTACGACCCTTAGTTTGAGAGATACAGAGATACATAAATTGATTTTTTTCTATATTGTTGTTCTTTAGAATGGTTGCCATGACCACACTAAATTATTTAACTCAATTCCAAGTAGTTAAAGAGAAAATCGACATGGAAAAAGGATATATCTTGACTTGGCTCCTTTTACGGTTTCAACCGAGCGGAAAATAGAGTCAACTCACCCAATATCACATGAGTCCGTTGAAAAGCTTGGAAATAGGAGCTAACTCAAGTTATATCTTTATGCATGCCTAGGACAAAGGAGTCAACTCAACTCGTGCCCAAATTATCCAATGGCATTTGGAGACAAGTACGATTGTGTCTAAATGTCACAATGGCATTGGGAGGCAAGTGCAATTGAGTCTTAATGTCACAGTTGCAAAAAAAAAGTCTATTTATCCCATATGAAGCCAAAAAGCTTGAAATTTGATGAAACTCACAGGAAAATGGATTACATAGCGTAATGACGGCGACACTTCGTTAGCGAAAGCAGCCCACAGTGCAATCCCAACACAGGGTAGGCCTCCACTCCAATAGTTGTGATTTGATGCATTACTTTTGAAAATACGTATTCATCAAATTTCAAGCTTTTTGGCTTCATTAGGTGTAAATGGACTTATCTCTTTTTTCAACTTTGGCATTTAGACTCAATTACACTTGCCTCCAAATGCCATTGTGACATTTAGACACATCCGTACTTGTCTCCAAATGCGACAGGATAATTTGGACGCAAGTTGAGATAGCTCCTTTTTCCACATGTTGCCCTTGAGTTACCTCGAAATTCCATCTAATTTAAAAGAGGCTAGTATAAATGACTCTTTTTTCGACTTCGATGCAAGGGAGTAACTCACAGAAACCCTAGACAGAGTGGTCTGGTTCTTTTGAAAATTATCAGAATTTTTGTCATGTTTTACTGACTTATAAATCATTCACAGCATTGGCTCATTTAGCTTTAGTTTTTTTCTGAAAACAGGTTTTTGTTTCTCCTCAAAAATGACTAAAATTGAGTTACCTCTTTCTTCCACTTCATAGATCAAATAAGAGTATAAATCACGTTTTTGGCCCGCCTTTCTACTTATAGAATAGGGGATGTCATATGCATTTGCCTTTGTGTCTATGTGTCGTTGGCGTCTGTGCACAAGGAAGGAGTTGAGCTAGAGAAACCAGATTTGGAGGTTACTTAAGGAGTGCTGTCCGGACAAACAATCCGGTGGGGCAAATCCTGTCCGAGCCGCAGAAAGGCTGCTGCATGGAACCGGAGCGACGAGAAAAGTTGATTGGACCTGGTCTGAACACAATCGGCCGCTCTCGTGTGTTGACCAGATCAGGATCAGAAGGTGTCGACCGACTAAAAAAGTTTTGGCTGCGCGATTAGCGAAGCCAGTTAAACCACTAGGGTTGGAAAGCTTTGTCTGTCTGTCTGTCTGTGTGTGTGTGTCAGCACTATTCCCCCTGAACGGCTCGGCCGATGTAACTGAGATTTTGCAGGTTTATTAGGTATGTCCTTGGGTCACCACACGCTAAAAACCCCAATCAGTCATACAAACGTTAAACACTGAAAAAAAAAGCAGAAAAATGCAACTTTTTAGGCACTTTACACGATATAGGAAGTTATACATCACTTCGTAGGTTTTTGAAGGTGCTGATGACGAAAATGAAATCCGTTTAGACCCTTCAGACCACTTAGAACCGGGGGTCTGGGGAACCCGAGACATAGCCTGCGATTGGGCCAAGCGACGTCTGACGTGACGCGAGGGCCGAAGGCCTGAGGAGAAGCCGCTGGCAGGCCAAGCTGGTCCTGCCCCCTGTCGAACCATGTTGCCCGCGCAGCAAAGCGGAGCTGGCAACTCGGTTCGTTGGAAAGGCGGGCCTTAGCTTGTTTTGTTCATTACAGTTAGTTCTAGAGTATCAGGGTACATCTGCTTTAGCTAAATAATTGAAACATTTCTAAATGTTTAAATTTCTTCTTGAAAACTTACATAAGATGATTTCCCAGAAGAAAATCTCCATGTTAAATTAGTTGAAATGCCATTTAAGATGAACAAACGTTCTGAATCATTACCACCTCTGTCATTTTCTCTTTTGATTGCGAAGTAGCAAAAATACTCTCATGACAATTATTTTAAATAATGCAGTACTCAAATTGTGCCTTTGTCTTGTTCTTCGGCTTTTTTTCCTGCGTTTCAAAGTGGCAATAAGGCTCTTGCGTTTTTTTTTTTTATCGCGCCATGCTCGGCCATACCTCACTTTGTCGTCTGGGACATTGTGCGCGCGTTGCGTTTTACAGTGGCACGGCAAATCCGTCAAAACAAATTCAACGTCCCCAGTCCTTTCAGCTGCTTGCTGGTCATGTTTGCAACTATACTAAGATTCAGGATGGAAGAAGCCGCGGCGTAGCGCGGTGGTGGTTGACGGCCGACTACTCCGGCGTGGTGTGGGGGAGGGTCCGGGCTGGGGTCCAGCCAGTCCTTTTGTCTCCTTGCATTTTTAATGAGCGTTGTAAAATCTCTTGAAATTAGTTCAAAATTGTAATTTTGCTGTAAAGTAAATGCAGATTCAAACCCACAGAAAAAATCTAAGCAATTTAAAAATAAATTGGAGGTTTCAGTCGTTATTTTTAGACACTGTTTCATAGGTTAAAATTGTCGTAGCAACACGCCGTTTTCACAAAAGTTCATAAATTTTTATGGTTATTTCAAAACTTTGATCAGTTCCTAAATTTTTTTAATATATTAAGTTTTGATTTGGGCCACAGTTACAAGCCCATTACGATTCAACGGGTCGCTCTCCACCCGCGCAATGAGGCGGCGTCCTCGGGGTGTGTCAATGGGGCCGGACGGGCCAGGTCTTGTTGCGGTAGCTGGGGATGCGTAGCCAGCAGGCCCAGCGGCTTCTTCCATCCTGAATCTTAGTACAGCAGGGGCTCGGTCACGGTCACACCCTTTGAGCAGCTGTTTGGGTTGTTTTGCTTCTAAACGTTTGTTCATCTTAAATGGCATTTCAACTGATTCAACATGAAGATTTTATTGTAGGAAAACATCTACTGTAAGTTTCTGAATTGAAATTTGAACATTTAGTAATATTTCAATCATTTACCCAACGCCAATGTACCCTTATACCCTAGAACTATCTGTTATTAACAAAAAAAACATGATTTTTACTGCAATTTTGAGTGACATGTCATTCGTTTATACCTTGTATCTCTCAAACGAAGGGTTGTAGAGCATTTTCCGACATGGCATTGGAAAGCTGAGACTTTTATCTATAACATTGCGTTGAGGTCACATATTTCTTTGCAGCCATAAACCGGGTAAAAAATGCCAAACTTGTAAAAAGTGAATAAAACGCACTTTTTGAACGAAAACAACGCTACCAATTTGCCCAGAGAGGTCCGGTCGGACCCCACGAGGTCTCGTTAGACTCGCCCTACTTAGTAGAAAGAGAAACAATCGAGTGTGGTGTGCTCCGTCTCGTCCCGGTTCCTCTGGAACTCAGAACGCAATCATAAACGGATTTCAGCAAAATAGGGTCAAAATTGGACCTTAGAAAAACATTGGCGACCCCTAAATATTATTTGACCGGTCTCAGTTTCAGTGTAGGTTCATCAAATAGATAAAAAAAACAATTTTCCGCTTGCGCCGGTATGAATTTCGAAAAATCGTGTTTTTCAATACCCCTTTCCAGGCCTGCAAAGACCGGTATTTTCGAATCACGCAAACAACCGCCAACACTGACATTGCACAAATGTATGACCAAAGAAAGGTCAGACATTGGCGAGGCTGGCCCTTATTTAGCTTGGGGATATATCAGCCTTCACCGGTGATACAAAAAAAGTATCACCCTTATTCGGTCATACATTTGTGTATGACCTTTACAACGATCATTCATTTTTGTATGACATTTACAACGGTCATATTGGTGTTTGACCTTTTCTTCGGTCATGCATTTGTGTATGACCCTTTTTTCGATCTAACATTTTAGTACACCCCTTTAAGGGCAGAAGTCCGACCTTTTTATTTTCAGTGAAATCAGTGCGGAACCGCAAGAACCGCGGACGTGACGGACCGACCCAGCCTCAGCGCCTGGAGGTAGGCAGCCCATCGTGCGCCGCGTGTGTCTTCCATTTCAATACTAAATCAAATGTAAATATTTGACCCCCAACCGAATTGGGCATACTTGGGACGAAAATACCGCATCCGATCCTTCAAACAAAATTATTGCGCACCACAAAATTCTTGTTTTATCTCCTCCAAACCTTTATTTTTCTCAAGCGCGGCAAACGCCCTCTTGGCCGAATTGGGAGAGATCCACCAGACAGTAATGTGTAACGGGACTGCCTACTTTTTGCACTCTTGACAGCTTGCAAAGAAAAGTACGACGGAGCACGAAGTTTTAACTGGCTTTGTCTTTCAAACTTCCTTTGCGAACTTTTTTTAATCGAATTGCAAAGAAAAAGTTCGTCCGTTGCGTAGAAAAAAAAATTCCTGGTGTCGCGTGACTTTTTGCCATGCCATAGTTTGGCTGTGTCCGACTGTTCCATGAGCTGTTGCGAAGACGGAATCGGACATTTGTACCCACACTGTAATTGGCTGAGCGATTAGGGAAGCCAGTTACTCTACTGGGGTTGGAAAGTTTTGTCTGTTTGTCAGCACTACTCCTTCTGAACGGCTCAGGCGATCGGACTGAAATTTCGCAGGGTTACTAGGTTTGTCCTTGGCTCGCTACACGCAAAAATTCAGCTTCCTTTCTCAATTCATTCAGTCGTAACAACAAAAAACACTATAAAAGCGGCAGAAAAAGTGCAACTTTTTAGTGACTTCACATTTTTAAGACATTTTTACATCGATTCGTATATTTTAAAAGGTGCTGATGACGGAAATGAAATCCATTTCGACCCCCGACCAAAGTTTCAACCACGTTGGGACCCGAATTTTCTAAAATAGTCTATTTCGACCCTTTATCACTCATTATTGCCTCAACAAACCTTAAAAAAGCTTGCCGAAGGCAAGCAGGGAGCGCCGCAAGCCAAGGTAGGTGTAACGCCAGGCATGGAATGTCGTTACTGGCGCAGCATCGCGAAGCCTGTTACGACAAGACAAGGTCTGGCTTACACCTACCTTGTTTAAGGTTTATTACAAAACAATCCCATTCAAGGTACGTAAATGGAAGCAGATTACAATGGTTATCTCCCTGGTTGCTGTTGAGGTATAGGGCGCTTATGTCAGTGATAATTTTCATAATTTTTATCCTCATTTTGGAAAAAAATTAGAAGTAAGGAAATCATTTTGTATTATCTTGCATAGGTTAATCGTAAATTTTCTTCAGTTTGTCTTTTTTTTAGGCACGAAGTAGCCTTATGAGTATGTCTCGGGTTTTTTTCTCTCTTTTTTTTCTAGGCTCAAAGTGGCCGTTTGAGTTTGTCGCAGGATAGTTTTTTTTTTATTTGGCGAGCGATTGCGGGCCCTTGCTGTGTTTAGGCGCACCAAAAAGTGACTCGTCGTGTGTCTGTCTGTCTCCCTGTCCCTCTGTATGTACTCACTCTTGTTTCTCACCAACTACAACACCAACCAACACCTAACCAAATTTTGCACCGAACATCTCTTATAGCTCCCACATGGGGAGTTTATCTTATTTTAACAATTTGCATCTTTGGAAATATTCATGACACCTTTTTGAAGCGGGTTATTAGCGTTGTTTGGTTCGTAACAGTGCACCGCTGTACCAATGTTTCTTTCCCGCGGCCGAGTCTTAAATACGGTACAGCACTTTCGCAAATAAAACAAATTACAGAGCAGAATGGTCACTAAATGCGTTCTGAGATAGTTTTATAACAATTAAGAATGTTTGAAATGGCTCTGGAGTGCCTACACAGTGAAATACGGAAAATGGAAGTGAAAATGATTACGCGTTTCAACCCCATCCCCTCTTGCCCCGTCAGTCAGGAATATTCTCTCCAGGTCAGTGGTTTGGTGCAGTCTGCTTGAGGGTGGCAAGAAGAATGATTGATTTCATTTCAAACTTTGTGAGTGCACTTGCTTCTTTTCCTCCTCGCAGCGCGCACTTTGCCCCCCTTCCTGTTGTTGTTCTTCGTGGCCGCGCCGTCGCCTTGACCCCTTATCGCAGCGTCCGCGGCGCACGCGGCCAGCCAGTGGAGCAGCACCGGCAGTGGTGCTGCCGCCTGCCCAGAGGATGGCCGCCAAGTCCCTCGTCCTGCTCGTCCTCGCGGCCGCCGCCTTCTCGCAGGGTATGCCGTCCTGCAGACTCACCGCCTAGCCGCTTGTTGTGCCGACATGGTGTTGAAAGTGAAAGTGGCTGGGAACGTGTGGAGTTTACCGTCAAGCAACCAGATTGGAAACTACCAAGTGGAACCTAGTGGAACTTTGCAGAAACCATGCCATTTAACTGGCGCGGATCCATGATGTTTTTTAAGGGAGCACTGCGAGAAAAAACAACGGAAAGTCCTGTTAATTTTTTCACAGCCTCTCTCCGTACCCAAGACAACGGAGATCTCCGTCTTTTAAATAACGAAGAGCCTCCGTTGATTTTTGCACGGAGATCTCCGTCTTATTAGAAACGGACATCCTCCGTTGTTTTTTTGTTCAGCTCTCCGTTGTCCGAGGGGCCAATGCCACATCGGGACGGTATCGTCTACCTTGGGTCTCGGATGACGATGTTCGCATCCTAGACCTAGGTTCCGACCATTCGTTGAAAAGGTCTCATCAAGATCTGCTCGAATCAGGAATAAAAAGATTTTCTTGGTCAACCCCCTTTTCTCAAGATCCAGTTTCTGCAACAGGATCTTGAAAAAAGGGGGTTGACCAAGAATTTTTTTAAATTCCTGATTCGAGTAGATCTTGATGAGACCTTTTCAACGAATGGTCGGAACCTGGGTCTAGGATGCGAACTTCGTCATCGGGGACACTGTATAAGGTGCCCGTCGACGTCCTTGGGGTCCTCAAGCAGACGATACCGTCCCGGTGTGGTATTGGCCACTGGACAACGGAGAGATGGACAAAAAAACAACGGAGGATCTCCGTTTCTAATAAGACGGAGATCTCCGTTTCTAATAAGACGGAGATCTCCGTGGAAAAAACAACGGAGGCTCTCCGTCATTTAACAGGCGGAGATCTCCGTTGTTTTGGGTACGGAGAGAGGCTGTGAGAAAATTAACAGGACTTGCTGTAGTTTTTTCTCGCAGTGAGCGGGGGTCATGAAGCGATTTTGCCCTCTTACAGAGGCAAAGGATTGTATGCTGCTTTCCTTGTGGGCGGCCATCTTGTACCCAAAAAGGGGGGGGGGGGGAATTGCCCCCCCGTTTAATCCGCGTCTGCCATCTAAACCTGTTTGCTGAAACCACACTTCATTTGAAGGAATGCATACTTGGTGAAGGACACACAACCTCACGCAACCACACAGAGTGTAATTACAAGACGATTTGGTTTGTTGTGTTAGTGTTTCAAGGCATAAAAAAAAACTGGCTGAACCGTTCGATCAAGAAATTTATGAGCGTTTTCCTAAACGATTGGTCGACCCTGGAACTAAATTTGGGTGAATCTGTACCTGGTCATTTGGGTGTGCGTGAAACTTCTATGGAGGCATTTATTTAAGAAGTCCGGTCCAGGTACACGTCCGGCGGCGATTTCGCCCATTTTCTCGTCAAAGGTACATTTCATGGGTCTGAAAAACGCCCTAAAATTTTATGTCCGAAAAATGAAGAGTTCGGGAGATATGGCCAATGTTCGATTTATCTCACAACTTTTTGGACTTTTTTGCTAAAATTGAAATAATTTTTTTTCTCGGCCGCTATTGGCTTGACTTGGCTGCAAATGTAGTTTCTTACGTGAAATCGGCTAGGGAACACGAATCTGGCCACCGTTTTTCGACCCGAGGGACGAAAAAAATTTGTGGCTGTTTTCCCTTTTTTGAGGCGTTTTATGAAAGTTTTGGGGTTTCTGTGTTCGACATCGATTTTGATCTATCCGACCAATATTATGCGTGTATGAAGGACTCATCTAACATATTTCACCAAAAAAAAGTTCGAGTATGACGCAGGTTCCGACAAACGACCCCAAAAGGCGAAAATGACGATTTTTCTCAAAAAGTCACCCTAAACGTCCCCCTTCTTTGGGTGCGTCACTGCCGGACAGTGCCCCAGTGAGAGACGATGCACTCGCACTGCCACCGCTAAAGAAGCAGGCCACGTGATTGAGCCCCTGGAAAGGCCGCGGAGCGGGTACACACACTGGAAAGCGCCTGCGATCGCAGGGTAGGCAAGCCCGCCGCGCGTCGCTGTGCGCCTGGTGGGCTACCTTGTCGGGCGCTCGCTCCGGCAAACTCGGCAAGCAGCGTGCGGGCCAAGCGAGGCCCTGCTCCCAGCGCCGCCCACACACACTAAATTGCTATGTAGTTTTTTGTGCATAGCTTTGAACGAAATTGAGCATACGTTTGGAAATGCACGAATTTGTGCGTAGCTAAGCATGAAAATGTGCAATGTTATGCAGCACCACGTGCGTTGTTGCGCACAAATCTGTGCATTCCACGCGTATGCTCAATATCGTGCAAAGCTATGCACGAAAAAACTACATAGTAATTTAGTGTGCAAGGACCGGCTCACAGTGGGGCAGACGACCGGCACAGGCGGCCAAAACTCCAGACGCGTTTTGAGCTCCAGCCAGAGTCGCTTTATGGGACTCGAACCGAACATGTGGCCCCATCAATGCATTGCTCTCCGAACGAGGAATCCATTAGTGGGGTCACACGTTCGGTTAGGGTCCTGTTTAGCGAAGCTCGAGCTCTTTATGAGGCAAGAGTGTTGCCGCCTGCGCGGAAGCCTCTTCCGTCCTGCAGGACTTGATGCCCACTCTGCAAACTCAACAGTGTACTCAGTACACTCTGTTCAGCGTGTACTCACAAGCACACTCTCATCAGAGTGTACTCATCTGAGCACACTCTCATCACAGTGTACTCATCTGAGTACACTCTCATTGGAGTGTACTCGTGAGTACACGCTAAAGACAGTGTACTGAGTACACTGTTGAGTTTGCAGAGCAGGCAGCACCTGCCCGTCCCGCGCCCGGCACCTCTATCCACGGGCGCTGCATCTCGTTCCAGCGCTCACACTAAATTACTATGTAGTTTTTTCGTGCATAGCTTTGCACGATATTGAGCATACGCGTGGAATGCACAGATTTGTGCGCAACAACGCACACACTAAATTGCTATGTAGTTTTTTGTGCAAAGCTTTGAATGAAATTGAGCATACGTTTGGAAATGCACGAATTCGTGCGTAGCTTAGCATGAAAATGTGCATTGTTATGCAGCATCACGTGCGTTGTTGCGCACAAATCTGTGCATTCCACGCGTATGCTCAATATCGTGCAAAGCTATGCACGAAAAAACTACATACCGTGAAACGGGGTAATTTCGGGCACCCGGGGTAATTTCGGGCATCTCTGCCCGAAAGCATTGCGATGATGCTGCCGTCCAGCGGCGACCTCGGAGGCTTGTCCCATTGCGCGCATCGCATTCGCCACACTTAAAACCGTCGGATCATTCCTCTGGAGACCAAAACAGATCCAATCTTTTTGAGATACAGTGATTTTCGTATTTTACACTTTTTACCTAAATGCAGTGTATGCGTGAAAACTTCGACTGGCAAGCCAAACCTGTTCACAAACGGTGCATAAGGTATTTTTTTTTCGATTTGGACATGTTTTGAGCATGCTGTGTCAAATTTTCAATTACTTGCGGCAAAAAGTATGGTAAATAGGGGCTCAAAACTAAAAAATTGTTACTTTTAGGGGTAATTTCGGGCACTGAAATGGCATGCAAGGGCAAGCAGGGTTGTTCTGAACACTTTAAATTTCGCAGGGCTGGAGTGGTGTAAGCTTCTTCCAGCTCTTCAGAGCTCTTCTGAAAGATGGAGATAATCCATTAACACAGATAATACTCAACTGCCGCAGCGGTCGCTTTGTGGAACTTCGACTATTATAAAAATGGGCCAAGGCTACATCTGTACTTCTTATATGTAGTATGTACACATCCTATCTTAGTGTCAATTATTGGTTCGTGACTAAAATTTTATCATGTTTACCGGGACTTTGACTTTATGAACGGCCGCATGGCTTGCCAGGTTGCTACGGAACGCAGAGTTTTCCAGGAAGCCACTGTATCTTCCCAATTGTGCAACTTGCCTCCCATGTACGTCAGATTCAACAGGAAGATCCACGACTCATCTTCGCGTGATATAGTGTGGCTCGAGTTGTACCATTATCAAAAACAAAAAAGGATAAAGGTTCAAGGTTAGACGTTCAACAAGAAGCGTCCTTAATAGCTCCATTCCACTCTCCCAAACATCAAACTATTTGTTCCAATCATGACTTCAAATTATGTTTAAAATGACCACCCCTACCATCCCTCCACATCTACAACCTTAAGAATTTCACATTTTATCACATAAGCTCAAAAGAAAGAGACAATTATTGATTTTGAGACCGAAATCAGAACGACAAGTCGCTTTTTCCTGGGGTGCCCGAAATTACCCCAAAACACTGGGTAATTTTGGGCACTGCTTTGGGCCCTTCACTGTAAAAACGGTGAGGCGTAAATATCTGGAATTGGCGTCAAATTGAAGCTAAAGGTGGGTAGATGATAAATTTTAACCTTCAGGTCCATGGCAACACCACGACCTTCACAATTTTAAAAATACCTCTCAAAAGTGCCCGAAATTACCCCGTTTCACGGTACACTGCAACGCATCATCACCTGCCTTCCAGCTACTCAAGGGTCCAAAGGAAAAGAACCCCACTCCCTTCAACCTCTTCCTTGGGATGTGTGTGCCCCCACGGCGTATTCGCACTCCGTGGAGGCTGCCCGTACCCACCCACTAGAGGGTGACTGCCGCAAACAAGACACTGCCCGCATTTGAGGTTTGCAGTCTGAGTCCCATGTTTGTGGTAGTTGCTTACTCGAACGCTAAGGGTCTTTGGAGACCTGAAAGCGCTGATGATGATGCCGGTCTTCTGGCCCACTGTGCGGCCCAAGTTGGAGGAGGGAGGAGGTAGAGGATAGAAGGGGGGGGGGGAGGCTGGAGTGAGAGGATTCGCTAGGTAGGATGACAAAACTTGCGAACTTGCCCCTGGTCGATACGTGCCTGTTGCATGCTATAGGGTTTGTTCGTGTTCAGTTTTGATCGTGTGGCGCGATCAATGAGACAAAAGAAGGACTTTCTTTTGAAAACTTTAAATATCTTAGTAGTTTTATCAATTTATCGATTCTGTAAAATTAGTACCACTACTTTTTTCCACATAATTTTATTCTTGACACGCATTTCTTTATAAGCTTTAGAAAGACTGCACTTAGGTCATTCTACAGAAATGTTACAATTCGATGTCCCTACCCCCTCGTGACCAAACAGTATGTCCCAGGGAGACGCGGTTTGCGCGATGAGTTGGTGCCTTTTGTGCTTGTAAGTGATCCACTATTAAGTTTGAAAATTTCTGAGGTTTGCGGGTGGCTCGAGCTTCGCTAAACAAGACTCGAACCGAACGTGTGACCCCACTAATGGATTCCTCGTTCGGAGAGCAATGCATTGATGGGGCCACATGTTCGGTTCGAGTCCCATTAAGCGACTCTGGCTGGAGCTCAAAACGCGTCTAGAGTTTTGGCCGCCTGTGCCGGTCGTCTGGCCCAGTGTGAGCCGGTCATTGTGGGCGGCGCTGGGAGCAGGGCCCCGCTTGCCCCGCACGCTGCTGGCCGAGCTTGCCGGAGTGAGCGCCCGACAAGGTAGCCCACCAGGCGCACAGCGGCGCGCGGCGGGTTTGCCTACCCTGCGATCGCAGGCGCTTTCCAGTGTGTGTACCCGCTCGCATATCTCCCAAACTGTTCATTTTTCGGACATCAAATTTTAGGGCGTTTTTCAGACCCATGAAATGTACCTTTGACGACAAAATAGGCGAAATCGCCGCCGGTCGTGTACCTGGACCGGACTTCTTTAAAAAAAATGCCTCATGGGCTCTTCTTTCTTGGAACATGTCCTTGTCAGACTTCCAGAGTGATGGCAGTCTGCGCCCACCAGTCTCACTGCGTCGTGCAGAGAGACTCCCACCGCCAGGAGGGCCTGCACGTGTCCGCAGCGCCCCGTCTCACGGCCTCTCTGTCCGCAGCGGCCGGCCAGTGCGAGTCGGAGGAGTTCCAGTGCAAGGACGGCAGCCAGTGTGTTGATGGATCCTCCCGGTGCGACGGTGTCAGTGACTGCGGCGACGGCTCCGACGAGGAAGGCTGCGACGGTGAGTGCGCCACGGCGGCAAACCCTGCCCAGCCTCAACACGTGGGCACACTGCCAACGCTCGGAAGCAGAAGGCCAGGTCCTCGCTGTTAGGGAGATTCACGAGGCTGCGAAGGGAGTCCATTGAACGCCTGTCAGTTCCCTGAATTCACACGAAAATCCAAATAATGTAGGCCGTAAGGCACTGTGTTTGTTCAAGGTTCCAGTGTTTCAATAGAACGGCTGGCACTCTGGCCCCAGTCTGACGTGGCCGCGCCTCGGCAGCTTCCAGCGGCCCAGCCTCGTTGTGCTGGAGGCCGCGTCACCGCGCCGGTCCCCTGCAGGCCGAGTGACGCAGTGCCGCCCTCTGTCCGCAGCGCTCCCCACGGTGGCGCTGCCGGCCAACGCCTCGGTCACGGCCCGCGTGCAGTACGCGCGGGTACACGACGACATCGAGCTGCACCTGTGCGGCGGCCAGCACTGCAGCAGGGTGTGGCTGTGGGGCGAGGGGCACGACGGCACGCTGAGATACAGGACATTGACGGGCTGCAACCGCCTCGGCAGGGGCGGCACCATCGTCAAGGTGAGTGTCCCCGGGCGGGCCGGCCCACTGCCAAGGCGTCTCACCGCGTGCTCTCTGTGCAGCGCCACGATAAAGGCAGGGAAGCCTTCCCCCCCGGCGAGGTGGTGCTGGAGGTGCGGCACCGGCCCGGCCAGCTCGCCGTGTGGCGGCAGGGCCGGCCGGACGACGTGGTGGAGGTGCCCGTGGGGGCGGACTACGGCACGCTCAGGGTCAGGCCGTGGTACTGGGGCACCGACATGCCCGTGCAGTTCACTGGTGAGTGCCTGCACTGCTTTCTCGCGCTGCTCGTCACGGCAGTGCGATTCCTATGGGATGGGGAAATTCAGGACACTTTAACAAGGAGTCAAAGAAGTCAGTCAAAAATGTAACATAGCAGAATAGAAACACATTGAAAGTGTGTATTCTAGTTAAACTTCCAACTGATTAACATTATTTGTCTGTCCTAAGGCCTGCAAACTATGACACTAGTTCTTCCTCGCCGTTCCCGTTCCTCACTTCGGTCCTTCGTCCCGCTTGTACGTGGCCGCCGCGCCGCGATGCCGCGTGCTGCCCACGCTTTCGCCCGCCTCTCTCAAAACCACTCTGTGATTTTACTGTGCAGATCTGCGAGCTGGGAGGTGGGGACTGTCCCTCGTGACGCCGGCCCCTGAGACAGGTGAGAGGCAGCCCCGCGGCCCGCACTGCAGCAGCCCACCACCACCCTAAAGTCATAAGGCCTCTGCTCACCGCCCTCTGCCCGCAGCGCCGCCTTGCGGCAACGGCGGCGACTACAGGGACGGCGCGTGCCAGTGCCCGCCAGGCTTCGCCGGCCCCTCCTGCGAGACCGGTGCGTGCCGCAGCCACAGCAGCCAGGGGAGGGTGCACGGGGGCGCCGTCGGAATGCCGCCTTGGCCCTGCAATGTCATGGGACTTTTCTTGTCCCATGAATGATGCACTTTTAAGCACATCCGTCGGTGATACAATTTTGTGTCCTCCAGGTGATACAAATTGTACAAGAAAATAGTAATTTGCAATAAGCATTGAACAATTTGTATCACCTGGTGGACGCAAAATTGTATCACGGACTGATTTGCTTCAAATTGCATCATTCTTATGGGACAAAAATGTCCCATGACATTTAGTGAGTTCACACACCGTTTTCGGCCACAGTTTAGATCAGACGCCAATTTGGTTGGCACCGATGGATTCAGAAAGAGTCGATTCGTGCACTGATTAAATTTGTTTTTCAAAGCCCTTACCCCCAAACAAAGCCAGAGTAAGACAGTAGGCGCGCAGAGCCGCGGCAATGCAGCCGCCACGGACCCCCTTCCCGCGGGCGCTCATTATCGCGTTCTAGATTTAGCGGGGGCCGAGATTTAAAAAGAAAAACAAGTTGCTGAGTGCACTCAAGGACCAATCCAATGGAACCAGCCACAATGGCGCCCGATCAGAACAGTGCCTGCAATGTGGTGTGTGAGCGTAGTCGGCCCACGGCGCTGCCCTGCACTCCGGGGCGGCCCAGCAGCCACAGCGCCCTGACCTTCCCTTCTGGCCCCCAGCGTGCGGCCCGGACCGCTTCGGCGAGGCCTGCGCGCTGCGCTGCTCCGAGACGCTGGCCACCGCCGGCAGGGGCTGCGGCGGGGTGCGGTTCTGCGCGGGGGACCAATGCACGTGCGCGGCGGGGCTGCACGGGCCCCTCTGCGGCCAGGGTGAGTGCATTAGCGGGGCTGCACGGGCCCCTCTGCGGCCAGGGTGAGTGCATTAGCGGGGCTGCACGGGCCCCTCTGCGGCCAGGGTGAGTGCATTAGCGGGGCTGCACGGGCCCCTCTGCGGCCAGGGTGAGTGCATTAGCGGGGCTGCACGGGCCCCTCTGCGGCCAGGGTGAGTGCATTAGCGGGGCTGCACGGGCCCCTCTGCGGCCAGGGTGAGTGCATTAGCGGGGCTGCACGGGCCCCTCTGCGGACAGGGTGAGTGCAGCACCGCTAATTATCTGTGTATACACTTACAAATGCATGGGAAGTACGCACAGCGCATTTATAAGTGTAGGGCTGCGGCTGTGAGATTTCGCGTGGATCATCCTACTAATAAGAGCAACATTTGAACAAAATATGAACAAAATCGGCGAAGGTCGATTAATATTGTGTAAATGTGCCATGGAACGCCTTCCCAATGCAAATTCAAAGGGATAACGTGCTTATGAGCTGCATTTTGTTCCAAGAGTGACGGTTTCTGAGGCTACGAATCTCTGCAACAGCGAATTGCAGCGTGGTGCCTGCTCATCGATTTGTCGGTTGCTTTTCTCACAAGGAGCGGCAAGTACGCTGCCGCAACGAGTTCATCGTTGCAATGTATACAGCAAAAGCTGCGTTCCCTCTCATGCATGCAGTAAAAACTACGTGCATGCCCGCGTTCACATCTTTTAAATGTATGGATATTTTGGGCAAAACCAGCATACTGCATTTATAGGCCATATGCACTGAAAAAACAAACGCGGCCAATTCCGCACGTGTGGTGCGGCCGCGGACTCGACCACGTTTGGTGACGCGGTCTCGTCTCCGCATCACCAAACGCTGAATCCGCCACGTTTGCGCCATGTTAAAGGATAGGGCTTGACTACGTTTGCGCTTCGAAGTGCGATGGCCGCATCATTAAACATGGTCAAATCTTTCAGACCATTAACCGCACCACCTCGTGCGGAATTGACCACGTTTGTTTTCTCAGTGTGTGTCCGCTTTATTCATTTACATTAAGCCAATCAGGGCCTTTATTTGTTTCTTATTTAAGATAAATGTGATCCATGCATCGGCAATCGTTATCCTTGTTCACTTTGAATATATTATTTACAAGTGCTCTCTTCTTTCCAACGTCATGTTAATCAAAATTTAATATCGTATGGCTGAACCTAAGTACATACTTAATACACATAAAACAAGGTGTACGCCAGACCGTGTCTTGTAGCAGGCGGCGATGCTGCGCCAGCTCCGACAATCCACGCCAGTCGTCTTCACCTACCTTGACCTGCGGCGCTTGCCCGCTGAAGGCATCTTTCCCAGAAATCCGTATTCAAATCTGAGTAATCAAAAGTCTGAACAGCATTCGGTTTTTTTTGTTCATGCAGGAGGGGCTCTGCTCCTCAGACTGAAAATGCAAGAGCCTTCATCGATACCCAATTCTGGGCGGGATATACTTTCTCGCCCAAATTTAAGTGAGAATCATTTTTTCACCCAAAATTGGATAAATTTGGGCGATAAAGGGTGTACCAGCTTCCTACAAAGCTACATGGTCTTAGCACTTAAATTTGAGTGAGAAAACCTTCTTTACCCAAATTTGAGTATTAAAGAATACCTCGCCCAAGACTCCGGTCCTGATAATGACTCGTTCGCCCTGAGTGTACAGTGTAGCCCTTGACAGTGTGCCGGGGCGGCTGGTACGGCGCGGGCTGCGCGCTGCGGTGCGGCCAGTGCGTGGGTGGCTGCGACCCCTACACCGGCGAGTGCCTGCAGGGCTGCCTGCCCGGCTTCCACGGCGCCTCCTGCCAGCGAGGTAAGTCTCGCCCGCTGCACTCCTCCCGCCTCCTCCAAACACTCCGGCTGCATTCACACGCAGCCTGGTCTCTAAAGGGGACAAGATTTGTTGTGCGCATCTTCAAAACCGTGGCAGTCTTGCTGTCCACACTAAATTACCATGTACTTTTTTGTTCATAACCTTTGCACAAAGTTGTCCATCCGTTTCAATGTGCACGAATTTTATGCACAACAACGCACTCTTTCGTACTAAGTTACGCACAAATTCGTGCATTTCAAAAAGCGTGCACAATTTTGTGCGAATCTTGGGCACAAAAAAGTACATAGAAAATTAGTGTGTCAGTTTGAACGCTAAACGTTGCCGGCGGTTCTTTCTTGAACATAGATCTGCCACCGACTCGCTCACCCTGCACACGCAAGTGAGTGCAAGGAACATTGTTTTGAATGAGCCTTTATGCAGAGTGTGCACACTAAATTGCTATGTAGTTTTTTGTGCATAGCTTTGAACGAAATTGAGCATACTTTTGGAAATGCACGAATTCGTTCGTAGCTAAGCATAAAAATGTGCATTGTTATGCAGCACCACGTGCGTTGTTGCGCACAAATCTGTGCATTCCACGCGTATGCTCAATATCGTGCAAAACTATGCACGAAAAAACTACATCGTAATTTAGTGTGCACTGTTTACAGCTGTTTAGAACAGAGTGCCTACAGTGTGGCTGCAGACTTAACGGTGTGCATAAGGCACACATTTAAAACTATGTGCCATGCACACATTTGAGTTTGTTCGGCCTTTCCCCGGCAACTGCCACAGTTGGTGCGAAAACGTCCTGGTGACGGTGGTAGTTCTGGCAAATTCTTAAGTCAGTTTTTGTTGTTTTTTTTTTTCAAAGTATAACAACTTTTGTACAAAGTACAAGGATTATTGTACAAAGTACAATGGGGCCCAGTGCGGGGATTACCACTCTGGTAATCGTGTGTACATTTCGTCCAGTGATCATTGGTGATCACATGCCGAAACTAGATATTTTTGCTGCTTTCTCGGCTGTGGGGCGTTTTTCTTATGAAAATGGGTCAAAAATTATCTTACCTGGACAAAATTATGGAGTTTTCTGCGTATTTTTTTTGGTAACTACTGGTAATGAGTAATCCTGTGTACCCTCCAGAGCTCAGTGGTGGACCCTCAGCCTAGTGACGTTTTGGTACGAGTCCAGGTCACTTCGTACTTTTAACCATTCTGATTGAACTTTCCACAATCATCGTTGTACTATTTTCTACAATCTTTGTCGTACTATCCAAATTTTTTCGTGCTGTGAATGAGTGTCCGACGATGTCCATCCTCCCATTTTTGCAGTGTTTTAACAACATATTACGCGAATGAGATGGAATCAACTATTCTTTACCCTTTTGAACGATGACGTGCTAACTATTCATAAGGCGCGACGTGGTGAACGTGCAAGGCTTGCGTTGCAGAGCTGGTGCACCTGGTGTCGGCGCCCAACGTGTCCGCCGTGACGACGCACTCCGTGGCGGGGTGGGTGCGGCTGGACGGCAACACTGCGGGCAGCGGCGAGGCGCGCTTCCTGGCGCTGCAGCACCGCGTCCCCGGCGGCCCCTGGACGACGGGGCCGGTGCTGCCGCCGTCCTCCGCCGCCTTCTCGCTGGACGGGCTGCCGGCCGACGCCGTGGTGGACGTGAGGGCCCTGCTGCTGGACGCCGCGCTGCAGGCCTTCCACAGCGTGCCGCACACGCGCGTGCGCACGCTGCCGCCCGGTGAGCGGGCAGCACGCGCTGCCGCACGCGGGGAACCTGCTGCCAGCATTGCTATGCAAACAGTGCGACTGTGTGCCTGGAGCCCAACGCCAGGATGAGCCATACGCACCAAGAAAGCGGAACAGAGAAATGTCTCGACTTCCATCCAATTTGAATTTCTATTTAATTATTGTGCTTCAGAATAGTTAAAAACCTAATATCAATATTATTTGACTCAATGACAGAGAATCCTCATGAAAAATGATCATAACTCCGTTTGACCCCTTTTACGGTCTAAATTTCGACTAAGAAAGGTCATAAATGAAGCACGGTTTGCATGACTCCATCGAAAATTTAGCAAATTTAAGTTTTATTTTTCTGTATGGTTTGTTTAAGGGTTCCAATAGGCTTCACTCCTCTTTTTCTATGAATTGCCGGTAAAGAGAGTGACTCGCTTCGCTCGCCCCCCTTCCGGGTCCCCCCCCCCTTTTTTTTTCAAAAAACGCCCCCATCCGCCCCTCTTTTCGCACTTTTGAGTTTTATTTTGCGAATGGAACCGGGTCCTCCGAAGCGATCGCACCCGGCGGCGGGCCGATCCGACGCTCGGTGCGGACGCTGTAAATGATGGTTAATCAGTGAGTCAGTGAGTGAGTCAGTCACGCGAAGGGGTTTACCTTTATTGGATTCAAAGGTAAAACAAAAGGGTCGACGCTTCCCAAAAATTCCCTTAATTTTGTTTAATGCTCTTTAAACTGGTTTCTTGGAACTACCTCCATTAGTTTAGTTAAAGCTTTCTCAGCATCGGCTTTGTTTCTCCTGATAAACCACTGGACTTGAACACCCCTGCTGTTGCAGCGCTGCTGCGTGACGTGGCGGTGGCCGCGGCGACGGACGGCCTACGAGTCTCCTGGAACAGCAGCCGGCCCGCAGCCATCGAGTACCAGGTGGGCGCCCCGCAGTGCTAGTCCTGCTCACCGGGGAAGCCTCTTCACTGTCACCTCGGCTGATGAACCTTTACTCTTCTGTCCTCTTCTGTTCTGGCCCAATCTTACCTCCCGATCGTTTCCATCATAAACGGTCAACGCAAAGATGAAACCATTTTTAGTGCGGTAGTTTTAGTTATTATCTCTGTATTAACTGATCGATTTTCTCATCAGTAAATGCGTTGAAACATGCAAAATTCACACACTTGAAAACGGATTACAAAAGTAAGTCTTTTGACCTGCACACTAAATCCTTATGCACTTTTTTGTACATAGCTATGAACGATTTTGCACATGCGTAAGCTTCTGCATAATATTATGCATAACAACGAATAATTTATACATAGTTATGAATAAATTATGCATAACAACGTATAATATTATGCATAAAAAACGCATGTGCAAAATCGTGCATAACCATGAACAAAAAAGTACATAAGAATTTAGTGTGTGTTGGAACTTAGTGACATGCGAACCCTTCGAATCCAAATCGATTCGGATGGATTTTGAAGCATCAGGTTTCGAATTTGAGTGATTCGAGAAAACCGAACACTTTCGGCTCGTATTTGAATGTTGGGCGCGCGGAGTGCGATTATGTCAGCCAAAATTGGCACTTTCCCCCAATAGGTGATGCCAACCCCGTCTAAATAATTCATTACCTTTCCATTTCATTCTGTGATTTTCAGAATATTTTCTTGCCCCACCTTACTTCTTTTTTCAAGATTGCGTTCATTCTTGTATAATTATTTCTTCGCATCGGATTCAAAGTGGAGACATTCGATTCGATTCGGGAGAAAAATAAATGTCCGATTCGGCTTTGAAAGATGCCACTTTGCACACGGCTGGTTGCAGTGCGTGCGCGCGCTGGGCTGCCCCGGGGACTGCGGCCCGGCCGGCCTCCTCCAGCCTGCCCGGAGCGGCGCGCTGCTGCAGGGCCTGCAGGCCGGCGCCCTGTACCGCGTCTCGGTGGCCGTGGAGGACGAGCACGTCTCCCTGCACGCCGCCACGCCCACGGACGGTAACCGGCTGCCTGGGGAACGGTGCTCTCTCATTGGGGTTGGCTGGCACACGTCAACCCCTACACCGCAAACTTAATTGTCCACTAAAGGCACACTTACAGATGCATGCTTGCAAGTACACACTTACCAACGCATAGTTCTTGGTTAAGGGGACCCCACACCTTGAAAATCGAATTTTTGACCATTTTCCAATTTTGTCCTCCAAAAATCCGCTAATGTTTCCTGATCATTTTGCCGCAAACCGCGTTCAAATTGACCCAAAACTAACAAAGTTACGAGCAATTTACGGAGCGGGCGCGCGCTTGCCCGGCCTGGCGCGGCGCGGCCGGCGCGGCGCGCTGTGCCGCCGGGCGAGGAGGAGGGGGGACGCCTCGCTCGCTGGCTCGCCTGCGCGGGGCCGCGGGGCTATCTTTCTGCCCCTGCCGCTTGGTGGCAGCCCTGTATGGAGCTGGTACTGCAGACTGAAATGGTTAGTGGCAGAATAATGTTCACAATCTTTAACAGCCGTTTTCTCAGAACACCGTTTTTGAAACTGGTGGGCAGTCCAGAGACTCTGTTTTAGTACTTAGCCCCAAATTTTTTTTTCCAACATGAAGCTGACACTTTAGACTTTCCGTTAAACTAAAAATATTAAAGCTGAAAATTATTTTAATGATGTTTCTGGCACACTGTATTACAAGAATTACACCTTGATTTCAACAAATTCCGTCACTTTTTCAGACAAATTTTTTTTTTACTGAAACTTTTAGTTTGACGGAAGGGCTATTGTTTCAGTATTCCAAAACCATTTTGGGATTTCTATTGCAGGACTTCTGTGGAGCTGAGGAGTGCCCACCAAGATTGAAGGCAGCTAGCGCAGCACTTTTAAGAAAAAATCAACAAAAATATTTGGATTTTTTTTTTCTTTTTGAAATTTTTTAGTTATTTACTGAAAGTATTAAATATTTAAGGAAAGGAACCCCAGTTTCTCTAAAAATACCTATGATCTAAAAAAAATAATCAAGAAATAATAGCTACTTTTGACCATGGAAGGGTGTGGGGTCCCCTTAAGTATGCACTTACAAATGCATACTCAGCAAGTACACGCGTCCAAACGCACGTGCGAGGCATGATGTTGTACGGCGCCAAGCATGCAGTTGCGTGTACTTGCCAAGTATGCGTTTGTACGTGTGTACTAGCAAGTCTGTATTTGTAAGTGTGAGGTTGGTAGACAGTTAGATATGTACTATAAGAGGTGTTCGTGCTAACTCGCCATGGCCAAAACCCCCGATAACCATGGTACAATTGCAGATGGGGCATTTTTTGTTTTCCTAATATTGCAATATTCGCGTAGACTCGCTTTCCGCCATGAACTTCTCTACAAACTCAAGTGCGTAATTGAGCCATTCTCACGTTTCGGGGTAGTTTCGTTTCTTCTGACTCCTCTGCCCAAACGAGCGCAGATATCGACATGGGGTTTGTTTCTGATGTTAGGGAGGGCCATTGCCCACTAAACGCACACATTTCGAAAAGTTCACGTTCGTTGGATTGGTCTACGTAGCGCTTGGAATACCCTAAATGTAACTTCCGTGATTGTCCTAAGAGAACATACTCGAACTTTCCGCCCCCAGTGTGGCGGTGTGGTTCGAAAATGCTGCCAACTGTCGATGGCGATTCGAAGCTTGGCATGTCTCGAGCTAATTTCAACCGAAGACCAATACGCCAGACTTCTTTCAAAGGTACTTATGCTGCAACGAAAAATGTCCACCGTATATTCAATTTCACTACACAAATTTCGAAAAGGCAGCTCTGGACTTCACCCCAAGCCAAACTTTTAAACTTTCCATGACACAAGCCATCAAAGTGGAGTCCCTGGGACATAATTGCATGGGTCGCGGAAACCTAAGATGCTGTACACGGTCTCAAAGCGGGCTAGAGCATTATAAAATGGCGTGTATCAACAATTACCTGTAGCTTCCGTGGCACCCTTTACCCAATGTTGCAGCAGCACTAGGTGAAAAAATTTTCCGCTTAAATGTCGGGCTTAGAGTATCATTTGACCCTGGAACGACTTTTAAGCCACAGCAAGCCCGAGTCAGCCGTTACAGCCGATTTTCACTCTTTGTAACTTCCGTGATAACGTAATTTCCGTGATCAAAACACCCACTAGAACGTATGGGAATATCTTATGGCTCATGTTTTTAGGAAGGTAGCACAAGGTCTTTACTATAAATACCATTGCCATAACTCTAGTATCATCCAGGACCCCAATAATGAGAAAAACGTAATTGGATATTTCTCACTTTAGGCATATCAGAGACGCCAAAACTACCCCGAAACGTGAGAATCGCTCAATTACATAGTACACTCCACTCTCCATGGAGACAACATGCATGTACACTTGCTGGTTGGCGCATGCTTGCCAAGTACACGCCAGGTTGCGCATACCTGTGTCTATCATGCAAGAATAGGAACCTTCAGCGTGCTGCAGGTTTGTGCCACGTGGCATGTACTTCGCAACCTGGAGTGTACACGCCAGGCATGCTCCGGAGTGTGCATGGATGTTGTTTCCAGGTGGAGTGTACTTTGTACACTTTTGAGTTTGTAGGTTTGACGGGGCCGGCCGGCAAGGACAGTATTTTAAGGGATACGCCCTTTAGAGTGTAGCTGCTCCCAATAACCCCCTCTTTATGGATTTTGTCCGCTTTTTGTGGGGGTATATGAATGCTTTGGTGTGGAGGTAGAGGGATGCCCACTTTGTTGGAGAGACTAGCTTTGTGCCACTGTGCTGCCCGCAGTGCCCGGTGTGCCGGTGGAGGCCCTGGCCCCGGTCTCCGCCTCCAACACCTCGGTCGTGGCGCGCTGGTCGCCGCCGCGGAGCTGCCTGGGCCTGCGCGGCCCGCTGCAGCACTACCGCTGGCAGCTGCGGGGACTGCAGGCCGGCAGCACGGACCGAGCTGGCAACACCACGGCCACGGTGCTGGCCCTGCGAGACCTGCCGCCCGGACAGAGCTGGCAGCTCCGGGTGGCCGCCGTCAACCCTGCAGGCGACGGGCCGTGGACAGCCATCAACGTGACCACGCTGCACTCACGTGAGTCCCTGCAGGAAGTCCACCGAGACCTCGCAGTCTGCCGGCCACATTCCCTGCAGCCTGTCTGCGCGATTCCTTCGTTATTGAAGGGGCTGCGTGCTGCTCAAGCACGCACGCTATTTGACACGCCTATGTCCCGAAGATCCATCCCTGCTGAAAGGCCTATCTGGGGAGTTACCGCCTTCAAAGCCCGATCCGTGGAGAGACAGCCATTAAGGGCCGATCTACTTTCGGGTCGTCAACAGAGGCTTATCAACAATTTTGTTGAAAATTCGATTAGTTATTTTTCAGAAAGTAAGGAACATTTATGCACAAAAATCAAGTTTTTGTCAAACATGTTGCTAAGGTCTTTCTTCTTAAGCCCAAATAGATCGGCCATTGTTGACGGTAACTCTTCAGGTAGGCATTTTCTGCAGAGATGAATCGCGACAAAGAATCCCCTAAATGTGTCAAAACACTTTCACACTGCCACAATCGACAGAGCAGAACTTAACCCTTTTCAGTCCTTGTTGGGGTGTCCGCAGTGTCAGGAGCTTCAAGTCAATAACGACACGATGTATACCGTAATACTCAATTATATTCTCACGAAATTTTATAAAATTATTCCAGCTTCCTCTCACGCTAGCAAACCACCACTGCCCACTCGGACACTCAGTCCCCGTCTCCTCGCAGTGTCCCGGCGCACCGCGCTCCAGCCCTTCGACTCTGGCTGATAACACAGTCCTACCACGACACCCCCGTCGAAACTCTCTTACGCTTATCATCGGCGCTGGCTCCAGTGAAGGGATTTCTGCTGCTCGCCGCTTCCAGCGCGAGGCAGCCCTGCATCCAAAGTTCGTGCGTGACGCACACCCAGCCACGCGGAGAGCCACCCGCGTGACCAAGCATAGGTCACTCTGGGGCCCCTTCACTAAAATCAACATAGCCCGGACGCCCGCCGGAAAACATTGCGAAACGACAAACGAGTCGTTGCGTCGTCCAGACCAACCGATGCCTTATCTAACTTAACCTAAATTTAAAACTAACCGCGTTGGCGGTGCTCATCCCGCCAACATCCTTGAGTCAAAAAAGATGTGAATTCTGGTCCAGTGGACTTTTGGCGTAACTCTCTCCTGAACACGTTTCAGTGCACGATATTTCGCCGCTTGATTTAGTTGGGCCCTGAGGTCGAGAGTCCGACAGCTCGATAAGCCCCTACGTCTTTTCCTCCTCGCTGCGGCCTGGCTGTATCAGTACCGTGCTTCCTGCAGCGCCGCGCGATGCCGGGCAGCGCTGCATACAGAACAACAAACATGACGCAACACTGCCACCGTCGGCTCAAAAGAGTGGCGTGATTTCGTATCGCCATTTTTGCGCTGACGGCATCGCCTGGTCGCCCTTGAACGCGGCTTGCGTTGCGAAAGTCTGCGGCGCGGACAGCAAGATGCTCTGCACGTGCTCATAAGTTCACTCGCAACACAAAGACTACAAATTTACGCCCTTCGGTGCCTAAACCCTTGAGGCCATGTTTCCGGTCCTTCGTGAGGGCGTTAGGACCGGAAATGGTTTTGCCGCGTTTGTGTTGCCGGCGTGCCAATGACCGGCCGCTCGCCCTGCCCGCAGCGCCGTCGGCCCCGCTGCAGCTGGCCGTGTTCCGCTGGGACCGGCGCACAGTCCGCGTGCGCTGGGCCGCGCCGTCCAGCGCCAACGGCGTGCTGGCCAACTACAGCGTGCTCGTGGACGGGCGGCAGCAGGCCTTGCTGGCCGCCGGCAGCAGCCCCTGCCCCGCCTGGCCCGGCCTGCAGTGCCTCAGCGTGCCCAGGGCCGGGGCCCGGCGCCTGCACCTGGCCGTCAGCGCCTCCAACCAGTGGGGCGGCCACGGCGACCGCGCCGAGCTCGCCGTCGACCTGCAGAGTGGCGGTGAGTGCGCGGCCCGCCGGCCCGGGGCACCGCCGAGGGGGAATGTCTCGGCTTATCTCGGGACAAACACAACACTTGGTAGAGGACCCGTTCAGAGCCCAATCAAACTCGGGTTGTGGGTGTCTTTCATTTATACATTGTATACATTATGTATACAGCACTCTCTTCTTAAGTTTTTTTTTAAACAATTTTTGGTTTGACCTTCAAATGATTAAGTTGAATTAACCCTTCTTCTGCTTCATTATTGAACTGCACTTCACATATCTGCTTAGTATCTACGAATGACACTCGTGTAAATTTTGTCGGAATGTCAGAAACAAGTTTGAAATCCTGCACTCTAAATGTCTTACGAAGAAATTTCCCATAATACGAAGGAAATGGCGCAAGCATAATACAAAGGTGGGGTTTCTTCTTCTTCGTATTACGAAGGTTTTTCTTTGTATCTTACGATGAAAAAGCTAAAAAGATTCGTATTACGGAAAAATATAACTTCGTATTATGCTTGCTCCGAATTCACTGTAACATACGAATAACAGAGGTCAAATTTCATTATAAGACATATAGAGTGTGATGAAAACACGAGCACCTCTGACCGCTGAGGTTCTGAAAACTTCTTCGTACATGAATGATCTGAGTTCTAAGGAACTTTCAGACGTACGTAAACTTTTATCAGGATTTCAGAAATGTTCCTTACATTTTGACAAAATTTACAGGAGTGGAAGTAAAGGCATAGTCAAATTGCTTCCAATTCAGAAGAAATGCTTGGTGGTGGTTTCGCTTGGTGATACGAAGCAGTTCCCCGTAAGTTAGTGTTTGTGTGTTATGCGCAGACCCCGACCCGGTGGAGGGCCTGGAGGCGGTGGCCGCCTCGCCCAGCTCGGTGCTGCTGCGCTGGCGACTGCCGCGGCTGCTGCGCGGCGACCTGCAGTTCTTCCACGTGGCAGTGGAGGCCGGCAGCCAGGAGGCCGCCAGCGTGGAGGTCCCCGAGGCCGTGACCGTGGACGTGCGCGAGGAGCGCGCCGTGTACGAGCACACGCTGTCCGGCCTGCGGCCCGGCACGGCCTACACCGCCTCCGTGCAGTGCAACGGCAGGGCCGGGCCCGGCTCGACCAGCGTTGCCTTCGCCACCCCGGAGGACGTCAAGGACGACGCGCTGGACGTCACGGACAACGTGCTGGACGCCGCCCCGGCCTAGCGCCGCCACGGTGAGGCTGAGGGCACGGCGGGTGCGGGTCTGGCCGCACACCGACTTGCTTATCTAATGTTTTGCACTCAATGGGACGTGCGTCGTAAACGAACCGCGATGGGGACGAACCATGACGAATCAGCACCTGAAAGCATTGATGTTTCCCGGCCGAGAGGTCAAGCCAGGGTAGGAGACGTAAGGCCAGGGCTGCACGGGTAGATTTTTTGAATTGTTGATACGTACACTAAACTTTAATTCAGTAGAGGGCGACACCCGTAACAAACGTCCCAAGTTGCTAGGTTACCCAGGGCCGTCAAAACGGCAAAGAGGTCTAAATGGGAAAAAAATCATTATCACTGTTTCCTGCAAAAAGATTTTATCTGCACACTTACTAGCTGAGCTGGAAGACGCTGAGATAAAATGTTTTGAATCGGTCAATTTTACACACGAGTGCCACTTTTCAACCAATTAGCACCAAAAACCTCGGCGTAGTTAAGTAACTCCCAAATTATAATTTGGGACACAAAATACAAAAAGTTAAAAAGTGACAAATCTTAAATATGATTTTCGTTTGAGTAAATAGTTATGTTAGTGACATAGTAGTTAAGAATGTTCTTTTTACCCATAAGGCAATCTTTAAACAATTGGTCACAATCGGAAGGAGTGATGGGAGGCGTTGCACGTATTGAATAGGTTTGGTGTCTGATTCTCCCCTTGTGCTGCCTGCAGGTGCTACGAGGGCCACCCTGCTGCGGGCCGCGGACCCCAACCATCTTGTAGACCTAGGACGTCTAAGTGTCACCTCTGGACCAAGGACGTCACCCGGCAGCACAGCCAATCCACCCTGTTACTCTGTTTCTCAAAAGATTCTTCTTTGATTCTGTCAGAGCGGGTCAGAACGCTGTGTTTCCTTCTTGCTTTTAGTTCCGAATAAACAAGCAATCTTATGACTTTCATTTCTTCAATTCCCGCCAATGGAAAATCAGGTGCCCCTTTCCACTTGTTTCTCCCGGGGCCGGAATCGGACCGAGGCTTCCCGGTGTCGAGCCAGCATGACACCACTGCGCTACAGCAGGCTGGGGAGTCCATGCCGCGAGACTCTGGTCGCAGAATAGCCACTCCTTCGGGCAAGTCCAGAAGGCTGGCTCGGGCAACTTTAACGGCTAATCAAATGTGCAATGTGCATACATGAATATGAGTGAACTTCGCATTTCAAGTCATGCAATGCCAAACGCCTGGACTTCATTTGTAGGGGCAATATCAAATAAGAAAAGGCAGACCTCGCCATGACCCCCTCCGATTCTCCTGATATTTTGGGGGCTCTTTAGGCACCTAAAAGGTAGTCCATTGCCACATAGACATGGCCTGCAGGTTTTTTTTGGCTGAGCTGTACCGAACTTTAGTTTTATTGTAGGAGTAAAAATATGGATTTGGGTTTTTCGCCGTACATTGACACCTTTCATCCCCGGGGGCTAATATTTGGATCTCTTACGGAAAATGGACCAAGGAACAAGAATATGACGTCGCAATTGACGTGAGACGTAAACCTGCGTCACCAGCCTGAAAAAACTCCATTAAATTGGCAATTGTCTTCGTACTTTTTTCCCCCCCTTTTTTTTTTTTTTTTTTTTTTTTTTTTTTTGCCTGTCTAATATCTTCTCCTTGTAGAATGGGTCCCTACGAGTCGAATGAGCACTCCCTAAGATTTTTCTGAGTAGCCGTTTTGAAGCTACAGGACTTCAAAGTTGTCGCTTTTTTTGGTATTTTAGCCAAAATTGTGGCTTGGGTCCTTTTTCTGAATCCGCTTCCTACATTGCCATGAAGTTCATGAAGTTTCATGAAGTTTTGAAGTTTGGGGCGTGAATAGAATTAAGTTGGAGAAAGGAGCGTCTGCGCGCCGCACAGTGGACCAGAGGACCGGAGCAGGTGGCCAAAACTCTTGACGCGTTTGGCTCCAGAGTCGCCAAACAAGAATCGAACCTACTCTGTCACCTCAACTGTATACATTGTATGTTTTAAATACTGCATACATGCTATGTATAAAGAAAATTCTGCATACACTACATTTAGCTAATGCTGCGTACATGGGATGTATACATCTAAAAATATGCAAAGGGTGTATAGGCAGATCTAGCTGTATACTGTATACATGGGCATGTACGCTAGGGTGTCTCGTTTAACCACTGTTTTCGATTCAAGGACGTGAAGCCCAATAGAAAGTTTTGTTTTTTAATGCTGATTTCAGGTCTGATCTCGTTTTTGCCGAAATCCTACGGGAAAGTACCCCTACCTCCCGTTTTATGTCAAAAAGCGGCAGTTTTTGAGATTTCGTAAATATTGACGAGTTTTGGGCCATTTTTTCCTGTTTTAGAGGCCTGGGGCGACGGCACTCGGTTGGTTTGCTTCATGTGGCACAAAAAGAAGGGATTCTGACCGGCGCAGACGTTACTGCAACCCCCATGAGCGTTCTATAGGCCAAATTTGGCCTCAAAATGGGCCAATAAATCGCGTTTTTTTTTAAAGTTCTTCCTGGTGGTGCCCGGATGACATTGGGCCAAGCCAGGTGCATCAAATCCAACCCACTGGGCCCGGGGAAGGCCATGAACAGCCACGGAGCGGTACCCGAGCCCTAACGAGGACAAGGACACCAGGTGACTTTGAACAAAATTACTTATTTTTTAAATAACTTCAAATTTTTCGTGGAATGGACTTCGGCGACTTTGGCGACATATTAAAAAACACGAGATACGACTAAAATAACACTGAAGTATGTGTAGACTTACTTAATAGTTAATCCAAGGTGCAAATTTTCATATTAATTTTAGAAGAATTAAATTATATCCACAAAATTAGCGATGTACGCAGTATAAGTTGTATACATGACATACGGTATTTTTTGTATACATAGCATGTATGTAGTATTTGCTGCATACAATGTATACAGTTGAGCTGGCAGAGTATCATGCTAGCCCACCAATGGATTCTTCCTTCGGAGAGCAAACCAATTGTGGGGGTTTCACGTTCCATTCGAGTCCCACGAAGCGACTAAGGCGCTCAAAACGCGTGGAGTTCTGGCCGCCAGCACCGTCGTCTGGCCCACTGTGCGCCACTTGGTACCCCTGTGACGCAGGGGGTAGGCAAACCCGCCACACACGCACGTAGGATTGGCGGCCGCTACCACTGGCGCCGTCCGGGACGCCTTGCAATGCCCTGCCCCAACCTCTCTTGCCCTTAACTCCCCTACCTTTCTTCCCTCTCCCATCGTCCTCCCCCCCCCCCTCTTCACCCCACACCCCTATTGCTGCAGCTACAGTGGGTCAGAAGACGGCGCAGGCGGCCAAAACTGTTGACGCGTTTTGAGCTCCTCATGGGACTCGAATCGAACGTGTGACCCCCACAATTGGCTTGCTCTCCGAAGAAGGAATCCATTGGTGGGCTCATATGTTAGGTTCGACTTGTGTTAAGCAGCTCATGAGCTCAAAACGCGTCGAGAGTTTTGGCCGCCTGCGCCGGTATTTTGGGCCACACTGTTAGAAAAAAGTACGGAAAAAGTACGGACCATGTCCGGCCAACAATTTGCCTGGACTGACCGTACTTGTCAAGTACGGAACTTTCTGTACTTTTTTCCGTACCCGTTTACATGAGCTTATATGGAGCAGGACGGACGTTCCGTACTTCCGTACTATAATTATATACTATAATATATTTTCCGTACAAAAGTATAGAAATTTTAACAGTGCACTGTGCGGCGCGCATACGCTCCTTTCTTCACATTCCCATTGTTCACTCCCGTAGATAAATTTTTTGGGGGCAACTCTGAACAGAGGTGAGTGGGGATCGGGCACAGACCGAGCATACCTCGGCACCTAGCGGCCAACTACCGGGCAACTCCGAGCACTATCCGGGCAACTCCAGGCATGTAGCATCCAACCCACCACTTTTATGAAAAATAAAACGCAAAAAAAAAAACAACAGAAACTACACAGCAAAATGTGAACATGTCTATTCACAGGAAAAAGCCGCAAAGTTTTCAGAAAAGTGGATTGTTTTCTGAGGTTTGTAGAATGCTTGAAACGATGCCTGTAGCGTCTAGCGATGTTTGCCCATAACCTTTTTAGAGTATACTCCACAAAATGAAAAGTGTGCATGGCACACTCCACCAGCAGCATGCCTGCATGCACACTCCAACGAGCAGGCAGGCACACTGTTGCAAGCAGTGTGGCTGACCGGGACTGCATGAGGCAAGGCACACGCCTTGTAACAGTGTGCATCCAGGCACACCGCAACTAAGCACACTGCTCATTGCAGTGTTCAGTTCATATCACAGGTTCAACTCCCCATGTAAAACTCATTAGCAGTCTAAAATTTCTTTTATCGGTGGTTTTCGCCTTTTATAGAGTTAGTTAATTTTTTCTTGCTTGTGTGAATAATTCAAGTTTGTCACGAAAGGCAAATTCATTTCTGAAATACCATTCCAATTTCTTGCTTTTGAAAGAATGTTTTTTCTCTCTGTTGCCCTATGCGTGGAACTCAGATATTTCTGTTCTCTGAGATTGCTTGCTCAAAGGTATGATTCTGTAAACAGTACACCAGAACAATTCTGTGCTTTTATTTCCTGACAGTGAATATTATGCGTGAAAATGCATAGATTTATGGAAATTTGAGCACAATTTTACTTTTCACTTACGTTGTAAATGATGCATTACCACGTACAATTCTACATAAACATCTAGTGTGAACGGACTTTGGGTTTGGGTGCATCAAGTTCTCGGAAACCGTTTTTCATGCCCTGAATAATGGTCTACACTGAAAGAAACATGTCCTGCCAACACCGTAAATTAATTACCAGCGTTTACCGTAGCCAGAACACAGTATTCACCGTTGCGAAAACACAGAATTTACTTTCACCAAAACACAGAACTTGCCGTCATTGTTATCATAATAAAAACCGTTGAAGAGGGTTACAAAATTCACCGTAAAAACTTTCTCAGGGTTTACCGTAGTTTTAGTGACAGAAATAGCCGTTTATAGTTACGTGGATAACTCCGTTATTTTCTCTCACGGTAAATACCGTTTCTTCTGATTACCACCCTGTCTCCGTACAAAGGGGTTGGCAGCAAAGTTAGGGTAGGTTTGGATAGTCTTGACTACCTAAATGTGCTCGGAAAGTTAAAAAATATACCGGTAGTTTCCGTCACCGAAAGTGACGGTGTTTTCAAACTAACAAATTTACGGCGGTTCATGTCCGAATGATACCGGCGGATAACGGTTTATCGCGTAGTAAATTTTACGGTGCATATTGTTACCTTGTTCATGGAAAATTATATACATTGAAGTGACGGCCGTGTCTGTGTTTCATTATACGGTAACTGCCTTTGTTTTTGGAACAGTAAATTCTGTGCTTTGGCTACGGTAATCACTGGTAACTAATTTACGGTGTTGACAGGACTTTTTTTAAACAGTGTACCCACTGTAATTCAAAAGGTGAGACATCGGACCAATTTTTGGCAATACAAAAAGTATGACCGATAAAAAGGTCATACACAAATGTATGACCGAAGAAAGGTCATACACGAATGTATGACCGAAAAACGGTCATACACGTATGTATGACCGAGTAAAGGTCAGACATTAGCGAGACTGGCCCTCCTTTTACCTTGGGGATGTATCAACCTTCATCGGTGATACGAAAAAGTATCACCCTTTTTCTGTCATACAATTGTGTATGACCTTCAAAACGGTCATACATTTGTGTATGACCTTTACAACGGTCATACATTGGTGTATGACCTTTTCTTCGGTCATACGTTTGTGTATGGCCCTTTTTTCGGTCTAGCATTTTAGTATCACTCCTTTAAGGGTCAGAAATCTGACCTTTCTATTTTCAGTGCCTACCCCCGTCCGTCGCCAACCATATTTCTGCGTCTCTTTTGCAAGAGCTGCCCACTGTGCTGTGGCCGGCGGTGGAGTGTGGGGCCGCGGGGCGGGGCGAGGGGCCCGGGCCGCTCAACCAGCACCTGCGGTGGTGCCTGCGGTCCCTCACCGGCAGCTCCAGCCGCGCGCACGCGCTGTTCGCGCTGACCCGGGGCAGCAAGGCTAGTGCCGCAGCCACAAGACCGGTAGAGGCGGTCCATATCCCGGACGCGTGTTGAGCTCTAGAGTTGCTAAGCAGCCGTGGTGGGGAACACCAATCTTGGAAAATAAATCGACCAGCCAGGGGCAGGCGGCCTGTGGCCTTAATGCTAAGCTGGATTTTTTTCTCCAGATGCACATGCATGTTGCCGGCGTAATGGCGTTTGTTCTAAGCACTTTTGTTCTAACCGTATTTTTGGCCCCCTCCGCTTCTTCTAATGTTTTTTATCTAAATTGATTTTCTTCTTCCAATGTCCGTTTCACCTAAGTCCTTTTTGGCCTAAAGTCGTTTCATCTAAAGATCCATCGAATGAAGGGGAAAGAGTGGCTTTCAGTCATGTTGTTCAATAAGAGTGGTCAAATGAAGTGGCAGCCCAAACAGAGCGAACGTTACTGGTGTTCCTGTTTCCCATGCTTTGGGACAGCTTGGCGACAACCAGCTGGGCGCACGGGAGGGCCATCATGATGCTTCAACTGTTAGCGGCAATGCCGCGAAGCGGTACGTGTATCAAACGAAATATAAGGTTGAATAAGAGGAAACACAAATTGCAAGGGCGAATAACTACTGTTTATTTCATTCCTTTTTTTCGTCGAGTATTAAAACACAATCCTATGTACTTCTGATAACAAATGCTGTAGGTAAACAAGAAACCTTTATTTTAGTATATCTCTCTTCATAAACATGAGGTAAGATTAACCGAAATCGCGACGACCGAGACATCCAAATTAAGTGACAAACAATAAAACACAAACATTCAGAAACAAAAAAAGGAATACAAACTAGCTTAAATTAAGAATGCAGTTGACACATTAACAGCAATTACAATTTATATCAAATGAAGACTAACACAATTGTTATTTTTCCCGGTCCGAGAAAAGTGACCAAATGCACAAAAAACAACTTTCCTCAGAAGCCCGCAACAAAATATAAAATGTCGCTTTCCATGACATTTCATCTACTTCTCCCTGACAAGAATCGACCTCTTACACGGCTTTCAATGGGAACATGCGTTAGGGATTAAACATTTAAAAATCACCGTCATAGAGGAGTGTAAAGTATTCATTCTATTGCACAGTATGCAGTTATAAAGAACTGAAACCGATCTAGACAGTCCCAAAACCAGAAATTGAGAGTCAAAAAAACCGCTGACGGTTGTTGACGTCGATCCCACAGCACACGATGGCCTTCAAATAGGTAACCAAGGCGCATGGCGCGGCCTAGGCCTCGGCGCAGCCCACGTCGGTGGGCACGCCGTCAAAGGATACCAGTAGGCTGCACGCACCGCGGAGTACTGAAAGGGTCGCCAAAGCGCAGGGGGCCAGCTCGCCCGCGCGGCCGGTTACCTGGACAAGCACGCCGTCCCAGGCGCCCACTGGCGCTTGGCTTGGGCGGGGCATCGCAAGGCCATCCGCACCGCGCAGCACACGAAGGTCACCATCAAGGCGCCACCTCGGCCACGCCGCCGGCGACCTGGACGAGCACGCCGTCCAGGGCGGCACTAGGCCACCCACACCGCGCAGCACACGAAGGTCACCATCAAGGCGCCACCTCGGCCACGCCGCCGGCGACCAGGACGAGCACGCCGTCCAGGGTACTCACGCAGGGCATCGCATGGCCACCCACACCGCGCAGCACACAAAGGTCACCATCAAGGCGCCACCTCGGCCACGCCGCCGGCGACCAGGACGAGCACGCCGTCCAGGGTACTCACGCAGGGCATCGCGTGGCCACCCACACCGCGCAGCACACGAAGGTCACCATCAAGGCGCCACCTCGGCCACGCCGGCGGCGACCTGGACGAGCACGCCGTCCAGGGTACACACGCAGGGCATCGCATGGCCACCCACACCGCGCAGCACACGAAGGTCACCATCAAGGCGCCACCTCGGCCACGCCGGCGGCGACCTGGACGAGCACGCCGTCCAGGGCGGCACTAGGCCACCCACACCGCGCAGCACACGAAGGTCACCATCAAGGCGCCACCTCGGCCACGCCGCCGGCGACCAGGACGAGCACGCCGTCCAGGGTACTCACGCAGGGCATCGCATGGCCACCCACACCGCGCAGCACACAAAGGTCACCATCAAGGCGCCACCTCGGCCACGCCGCCGGCGACCAGGACGAGCACGCCGTCCAGGGTACTCACGCAGGGCATCGCATGGCCACCCACACCGCGCAGCACACGAAGGTCACCATCAAGGCGCCACCTCGGCCACGCCGGCGGCGACCTGGACGAGCGCGCCGTCCAGGGCGGCACTAGGCCACCCACACCGCGCAGCACACGAAGGTCACCATCAAGGCGCCACCTCGGCCACGCCGCCGGCGACCAGGACGAGCACGCCGTCCAGGGTACTCACGCAGGGCATCGCATGGCCACCCACACCGCGCAGCACACGAAGGTCACCATCAAGGCGCCACCTCGGCCACGCCGCCGGCGACCAGGACGAGCACGCCGTCCAGGGTACTCACGCAGGGCATCGCGTGGCCACCCACACCGCGCAGCACACGAAGGTCACCATCAAGGCGCCACCTCGGCCACGCCGCCGGCGACCAGGACGAGCACGCCGTCCAGGGTACTCACGCAGGGCATCGCATGGCCACCCACACCGCGCAGCACACGAAGGTCACCATCAAGGCGCCACCTCGGCCACGCCGCCGGCGACCAGGACGAGCGCGCCGTCCAGGGAATACTGTCATGATACGGCTACGGCTTTGCAGCCCTCAAGCCCCTATGCATGTGCACTAAGTAAGAATTCGCATATCCTCATAGCGAAGATACCCCGTGCTCTGGCTTGCCATTTTGCCAGCCCCTGCGCGTGACGGTGACACCACGCGCGCTAGCAGTCCTCTAGCAGCCAGCCCTTGCCGCTGCTCGCGGCAAAGGCCAAGCAGCTCGTTGCTCGGAGTCCATGTCCGGCCAGCGGCAGCGTGCAGCGTTGCGCGGCCTTCACGAAGAAATGCTCGAACGCGTACGAGCACACCCCTCCGACACGACGCGCCACGCGCCTGCCACGCAGGCAACCCTTCTGGTAACCCCCAGCACCGTAGGCAACCCCTCCAGCGCCTCGCCTCCCTCTCGCTCCGCGGCGCCACGCTCTGCAAACGGTGCACGCGCACCCCGCAAACGGTGCCCACGTCCGATACGCCCAGCGCACGCCGAGCCACGCTCCAGGGCGAGGCCAAAGCCACTCCGATCCACGCGTCACAGGGAACTCGGGCTTCAAAATTCACACGTTCCCGCTAACCTACCCACTACCTTGCTGTCAAAATAAGAAGCTCCCCGTACGCGACTAATCTCCTTGAATGCCGCCACGGAGTACACCACTCCCGACATCGTGCCTGTGTGAGGTGCGCAGCAACTCGAGCCTCCCACCTGGCCACGAGCGGCACGGCGCGGCAAAGGTAAAACACCTCGCCACGCCACGGCATGATGCCGCGCTGTCACGGCAGGGCACTCCTTGAAGGCAGTGGCGACGCACGCCGGGAGGCCGCCGGGCCGTTGCCCTTCCTATTCCCACCGCGGCACCGCGCCGTGGACAAGCACGCCGTCCCAGGTACCAAACACTGGCCTCGGTTGCGCTATGCCACACGCACCGCGCAGCTCACGAAGGTCACCATCAAGGCGCCACCTCGGCCACGCCGGCGGCGACCTGGACGAGCACGCCGTCCAGGGCGGCACTAGGCCACCCACACCGCGCAGCACACGAAGGTCACCATCAAGGCGCCACCTCGGCCACGCCGGCGGCGACCAGGACGAGCACGCCGTCCAGGGTACTCACGCAGGGCATCGCATGGCCACCCACACCGCGCAGCACACGAAGGTCACCATCAAGGCGCCACCTCGGCCACGCCGGCGGCGACCTGGACGAGCGCGCCGTCCAGGGCGGCACTAGGCCACCCACACCGCGCAGCACAGGAAGGTCGCCAAGAGGCACCACGACGGCCTTGGCCATGCCCGATGCCTATCTTCGCGAGCACACTTAGTCACAAGAGAGTGGGGTGAGGGTGACGCTAGCAGGGCGGAGAAACTTTGGACATCTCTATTCCAAAAGCTTGAAAGTTAGTTGCAAGCCAAGTGCGACATTTGCACCGAGATACTCCTTCAAAACCAAAGGTGCTTTGAGGGAGGGAAGGAGGGACATTCTGATGGTTCAAAAGTGTCTGTGCACCTGTCATCAATTAAGTCTTGTTACTTTCCTGCTGCAAACAGTCATGCCTTTAAATATATGTTTACTGTCATTTACATTCCCTAAACTAACCACTGTACTCTCAACGGGGAGATGGGAACGCAATTCTGAGGCTAGATTAAAATAAGAATCTGATAACATAGCAGGAGCTTCACAAGCAGTATGACAGTTGACGCACTTCTACTCATACAGGAGCACTGAGACGCTGGAGATTACATACGGCAGAGACAGATGTGTAAGTCTGTTGTGAATGAGAAGCTGCTGGTCTTGGTCTCCGAGGAATCCTTGTTGTCCTTTCCATCTTTGGTCCGGGTTGAGAAGCTGCTGGTCTCTGTTCCCGACTGATGCTTTTTTTTCTTTCCGTCTTCAGTTTGTGTTGACGCACTCAATCGACTACAAGCACTTGAGACCTGGAGAAGAAGTAACCATAAATGGAAGTGCGCTGCCAGCACTAGGAAGCATTTGCATACGTGGAGACAATGCGCTTTACCTGCAGGACAGCTGATTGAATTGCAGCGAGTCATCATTCATCTTCACCTGTCAGATTCTTTCCTCTCTTATTGACTGATTGGTGCACCATATAGCCCGTTTCAATTTCTACAATAAAAACAAAGCGAGTTAAACATTTTAACATGTATCGACAAAACAAACCAATTGCAAACTGTCCAATCACACACATGAACTTACAATGCAAATGAAGTAACGATGCCCTCACTACAAAACACACCACCTCATATATGGAACAACTACATCGAACTGCACAGTCATGTTCAGGTCCCGAGCACAGACAGGCACCAAGTAGAATGACACACTGACATTTAGTTCACAAACTGTACCCAATTTCCTGCAACAAAAAAAAAAACAAGTTATTAACCAATGCACTGACATTGTCCAATCAGCCTTGAGTTGAAGACAAATAAAAATTCTGAACCTCAATACATAAACATCAATTCAAAGGGGCAAATGGTTCTGGAAATTGCCCACAAGCCAGAGATTGTGTCATCCAACCACCACCCTAACCTCGCAACCGAATATCGACAACCAGTACAGACGGGCTCTGAGAAAGCGGAACCAGGAACATTGGCACAACACAATCGAAATCAAAACTTACCTATCAATGTGATGTGAACTTGCGTAACCGTCTGCTCACTGATTCAAAGTCCAACCCTCATTGCCCCGAGACCGCGGCCACTCCCTCATATCAAATTTCTGCCGAGGTATCTCACTGTAAACGTTGGAACTAACAGCTTTTCAAACCGCGACTCATTTTACATATTTAAGCACTTTTGATCATACACAATGCTTGAAGTCAACGACTCTTGGCGAGCTCCATTCGACATTCGACCGTTACGGCTGGTGGCGAGTTTCAACTTGCATGAAGGGACAACATGGCCGCCGCTCACGGCTGCCAACACCAGCACCGATGGTCTGCTTATAATATTTAAATTTATTTTCAAAAAGGAATCGCACATTGCGGTTATCTTTTTTCTGTTGCAATGTCTGAATTATGTTCATTATTTCACTTACTAGTGACGTTTGGGTCTTCAACGGCGAAAGTAGATTTGACATTTCCTGCCTGCCTGTTGCCTGCCTATAGCGCTACGGCGTTGCGTCACTGTTCACAGGAATAAATGATCTGCCTCTCCCTTGATTGTTGCGGCGCAGCATAGAAATTGAGTTTCTTGAGATTTAACGATACAGCGTACTTAGGAACGTAAGTAAGGTGGCATTTCGTAGCCGCACCGTAATGTTCCAACTAGACGTTCCCCTCCCCAATCTTTAATTTAGGAGTAACTTTCTCAATTGCTCTCCATAACCTTCCTGCAATTTGTTTTTATTTTTTTCACATATTGTCCAAAACAGACCGTACTGAGCCTCTGTTGCTCTAACTTGAACAGAGCAGACTTTCTCCTGCTTCCCAGCTCTTGTTCTGGAACAAATGTGAGTGGTCGTCGGCACTCATTTGTGTCTTGTCTCATTTGTGAGTGTGCACCGGCACTCGAACTTGTTCAAATCACACATGTGAGTGATCGCCGGCACTCAGTCGTAGGTCTTGTTTGAATCGGGCCCCCCTGCCCTCATTGCTCCATTACATCTTTATTGGGTACATGGTTTTTTGCCTTGTTCCTTTGGTTTGAAACTCACTTATGTCATTTCAAATGTTTGTTGACACGTAGCCATGAGTTTTGTTTCAAATAACTTTTTTCCTTTCAGTGTGATCTGTCGCAGACGTTCATCCAACTGTGAATGTGTTCCAGGTTTGTCTCTGTTTTCTGTTGAAGCCTCTTTTCTTATGTTTATGATTCACTTTCAAGATTTTGTCGCTTCTAAAATTGGTTTTATGAATTAAACTAAGGTCTTTATGTTTCTTTCTTTAGGGAAGGTCGCTGCAAAGAAGAAGGAATGGGAAATAAGAAGAGAATCTCTCCTTATAAGCCCTGCTCCTATTGTGGGGAAAACCTTGCTCTCAGAGATGGTTGCTCTAAGGAAGACCTCAGAAAACGCAATATGAAGCCCCACCTTGCTTTGACGCACACCCTAGACATTTGCTACGATGCTGGAATAGAAGTTGACGATGAGGAAAATGGTGCAAGCTTCAAGTCATTTTTAAGTCAGCTGCATTTCATCACTTCAGTCATTGGTATGCTTGAATCCAACAATTATGCAGTGAAGCCTGCATGCACCTGTTTTTTTACTATGTGAGTATTTAATTTGAGACAAGTATTAAGGGACCAAGAAAAAAGCCACTTATGTTTTGAAGTTCCTTTTCAACTATTAATTTGGGTGTTCCGCAAGCCTGACGTCAACACTACAATAAATCTTTTGAGTTTGCACTTTGAAGCAACAAAGGAGCTGGATCAAGTCTTGTGCGTTCATGTTCATGTTCATGTTATGGACTAAAAAAGAAACACTAATGTATTTGTTATCAGTGCTGCAGTCAGCAGTGTGTTGCTAACTGTTGCACTACTGTTTCAATAATTGACACCACAAATCATGAATAATTCTTGAACTTATACGATCTGATCCAGCTCTCTTCCTTTTTTATTCAGTGCACACCCCAAATCATGAATTCAGGTATTCCGTGTCAGGCATGCTGACTTTCACCATAGAATGGCCAGTGAAATATGACCCAAAATTTATCGGAGGGAATGTTCTGTGGGTCATGTTCTTGACGAGTCCCATCTTCAGTATGGATTCTTTTATTTAACCTTGAGGGTACTGGATAGAGACATATCCTTTTTGTGACACAAAGTTCATTTTGTGGTGTTAATTAAATTAATAAATTCCCAAAGGTGTTTCTCTCAAATTGTCCTCACAACAAAAGGATCAATACCCTGTCTTTGGATTGTGGCCATTGAACCTTTGAAGACATAAGGAATGGATAAGCGTTGCCACATTTCGATGTGTATTAGCTATTTTACTGGGCTTGTTTGTCTTTTTTTTTTTTTTGTCTGATGTAACTAATCCAATGCAAAATTTTAATTTGGCTATAGTATAGTTATGAAAAGACTGAAATTAGTCTTGGAGCATTAAAAAAAATGTTTCCGACAGTTCTGTATTAAATTTTGGTTACAAAGAGTTGCCAGATGAACAACAAGTAGTTACCAATACTTGTCATTTGAAACACATGTTGAAAGTTGATGAGGTTATTGTAGGAGCACCTTAAAGGATGGGAACTTTTGTCCTAGTCATGAGAAAAATTTGAGAGGAACGAATCAAAGTTAATTTTAACATAGATAACCTTGATGTTCAACAGAGGTGGACCCCTCTCTTAGGACGTGAGTTGATGCAAATAAGACAAGAGCTTCTACCCATAAATTGAGACTTCTGACACATGTATTTAAAGGAATTTAAAAAGTTTCTTTTTGCACCTCACAATGACCTTGTATGTGTTAACAGGAATCGAGAGACACCCGTTGAAGACGCAGGAAAAATTGACTTCTTTGCTGATTTTGTAAAGGAATCTAGGGAGGCATTCAACAAGTATCGGGTGGTTTACCTGCGAGGTGCCTCTATACCTAGTTCCTTTAAGGATCTTCTGCCTGCTGCAGTGTCCAACTATAAAGACGTATTGTGGGAAGGTGGCAAACGCCCACGTTCTAATGAATTCAGTGTGGAAAAACTTCTTACAGCAGTGGAGAAAGAATCAATGGAACAGGAAGTTGCTCAAAGAGTACAGGAAATTATTGAACATTACTCAAGAATTGTCATTGCCATTAATGGCTGAGGAGGGTCTGCTAATGCTTGAAAATTGAAGAAGCTTGCATTACTTTCATTGCTAATTTCTCTGTGTAATTAATCTTTCAGTTATGCATTTGTGTTGGGGGAAGTATGCTGGCACTTGACTAATTTTCATTGGTTTTGTAAACCATTTTTTCTGTTTTTGAAACATATTTCCATTTCTGTTTACTCTTATTGAATTAATGTCACTACCACGTTCAAATGTACTTACTGGCACTTGTTACCCTCCCTTCTTATATAATATTCTGTTTTCAGCTTTTTTTCCTGTGCGCATGTACATTAATTTTACATCCACAATTTGTTCCCTCTATATATGCTGTGGTGGGTTGTGAACATTCAAGTACAAGAAAATGAAGGTGCTTCATATGGTTGCATAAATATACTGATAAATGTATTCTTCCTTTATTGTTGTTTCATATTCACCCTCTGGTTTACCAAAACATCAAGACTTGCTGGCATACATATAATATCTACTAGCTAATAACATTTCCTAATCAAATTACATACAGTGGCCAGTACAAAACCATTGTGCATCACACATTAATTTAAGTGTGGGTATTTTTCTTTGATCTTTTGCGGTGGAAATTTTTCCTTTCTTGCTTTAATTTTAAGTAGTCTTCTTCGAGTTTATCTAATAATTTGTATTTGTCAATTAATGGTCTATGTTGGTTCTTAACATGAATTTCTAGTCTTCTTTTCAACCTAATAAGATAGGCCTTCTGACACGTGTGGAGAGGGCATTTAAGGTATACAGGAAGGTGAGAACTTTCCTTATTCTCTGGAACTTCTGGTTTCATGGTACTTTCGCACACATCCACCTCATCATGTCCCAAATCATCGACAGGGTTTTTTTGGTCCTCTGGCACCTACAGTTAAAAAAAAATTACATTGGCTCAATTATACACATAATAAAGGAATGACCTTGGTCAATAACAGCGAAAATGGCCGAAACCAATGTACTGCTTTTATGTCCACAATGTGAAGAGTAGGTTCTCGTTGCTTCAAAATTTAAGGTCTCTGCCTAATTTCTTGACACACTATTAAGTACTTTAACCACTTCTTGAAGCCCCAAACAAAATTGAAAACTCCCTGCGCTACAGGAAAGGTATAACTTAAGATGAATTGTGCGATGGCTGCAAGCCCCACTTCAGTCTACTTATCTACACGCACAAAAAAATTTCAACAACGACCAAGGCATGACTTGAGACAACAAACAGTTTATCGGAGAAGTCTTTGTATCTAAAACCAATTTCAGTTTTCCTATCTACTTTTCTGTAAATGGAATATGAGTACACCACCCTTTTAAAAGGGTTAATCTTTTACCTTTAGAATTCCGTTGAGCATTTTACCCATTTCTTCTTCATGTTCAGTAGTAACATGTGTTCCCTTCAACCATTGAGGTAGGAGATCTGGTCTAAAGGCAGCAACTATTTTTCCAAGATCTAGGTGAACTTGACCAATCCTGATGAAACACAAAATTTATTTAATCTTTTGAGGATACTATAAAGTTAAATTTCGATGTTGAACAAGTACTTGTGACAGGAAGGTCTTTCTATTCTTAAAATTGAACCAATATTAGATGAATTTAATCCCAAAGGCGGAGGCGCCATCTCCCATTAGTTTCTGAGTTATGGAAGTTTACGCAAAATTTTACTTGTTTCTGTCAAATTCTCCTCACAACAAAGGAAAAGGTAGTCTGGGAATCTTCAAATTGTGGCAATTGAACCTTTAAAGACATAGGGAAAAGATAATGGTGGCACATTTAAAAATGTAATAGTCTGTTAGAGCTATTTTATTCACTTGGTTTTTATTTTTCATCCAATTTGAGAGAATTTGCCACATGTTAGTCTTATTTATGGTTCTCCAGAACATCTAAGAGAGATTTTTTAAAAAATGGCAAACGCTTTCCTTTTCCTATGCGGAAAGTGTTTTATTTGCCTGAATGGAAGAGGTGTGTACCATTTCCTTTGTCATGAGGACAATTAAGGAGCAACGATAGCAAGTTAACATAAACATGCATAACTCAGAAACTAAGATGAGTTGGGGCCCCTCTGTTAGAGTATGAATATTTGCAATAGAACGGAACTTTTACCCAGAAATTGATACATGTGGGACAAGTATTGAAAAAAAGTTAAAAGGTCACTCTCTTAACATACCAATATCCTTAATTATTTCATAAAGTGACAAGAATCATTCACTTACGTGCATCTACAACGAAGAGACCGAATGCCATGTTCAATCCATGAGGGTGTACCAAAATTAATAGCCTCAGCTAAATTCCACCCAGTATTGAATCCAAAATGAGCTGCATCGGGATAAAGGACGACAGCCTCCCCAGGGTTCTGCACAACCTGGAAAGATTTCCATAAGGTAAAGATTGCTACTGAAGTTGCCAAAGTAAAGAAGTGAATCAATGAATGTAGTAACTCACAACTTTGAAAGGTATGCCTCTGCTCTGCAGCCAAGATGGGTCAAGGAATGCTGTCTTGTGTCCAAGAAAGTTCCAGCAAGAGGTGTTTCCAATGGAGAGATTACTTTTTGATAGATGATACATCAGCAGTAGTAGAGCCTGAGGGGGGATGACAAACCTGAAATAAAGACAATGTGGTGCTTCAATGAGAATTTACAAACTGCGTACCATACGAAGTGCAAACTATAGTGCATACTGGACTTCATACCGCGCTGCAAACCGCCGCGGTATGAAGCGCGGTATGCAGTCGTTTCTTGTATTTAATTTCCGGAAATTATTTTCCTTTTCCTTGATTAATTTTCCCTTATTTTCTTAATATCCTTTATATAATTTCCTATAATTAATTAATTTCCTTGAAATAATTTCCTTTCATTACGTTATTTCCTTCCCCTAATTTCCTTCATTAATTTCCTGAATTTTAAAATTGTTGCACAGAACAGTAGGAACGACACTTGAGTTGCCGTCCCGTGCCCTGTTCCCGGCAGCTCTGTAACAACCTGCTGCATGCCATCACCATGGTATGGCTAAACGTGCGCTCCGCGCACCCACAGCTTCATCGAGTCACGAGTCCGTACTGTGCTGCCCTCTACACAGCAGCTCTGGCCACACCGCTTAACGTCCACCCAAGCGCAGCAGCAGAGGACTAGAGAACGAACTGTAGTGCCCCCTACACGGAACTCCGGGCACTCTGCAACCGTCCACCCAGGCACAGCAGCAGCCATGGGACTAGAGACCACACTGTGGTGCCCTCTACACGACAGCTCAGGCGACACCGCTGAACGTCAACCCGCGCAAAGCGGCAACGGGACTTACATCCGTGCTAAGAGTACTTAACTAAAAAGGACCAAGCAGTCTTTCCAACCGACCCAAAGAGGTAACTGCTGCGGTCGTTGACGTGTACTGAGCCCTTGAAAAACAGGGGGACAGATGGTGTATCACATGGCATGTCATCAAAAATGCGATGCGCACAAAACAAAAGATTAAGGGGGGAAAAAACCGCTGTTTAGGTGCAGCAAAATTTTTTAAAAAGATGAGATGACATACCACGTCCCGAAGGGAAAAAGATAACATGGACACTCCTCGCAGGTCCAAAGTTTGTCTTCCCACGCTCGACGACCCTGTCCGGGCAGCCCCGGCTGCTCGCCAACCGGGCGGGCGCCACAGGGCCGCCTCAACAAAGACGGAAATCCGGAGCAAATGTGTGGAGTCCTTAGCATAAACACCCTACGCCATTCGTCCTTGCCTCTTCTCAACCAGTGTCCGCGAATACGATCGATCACTTTAGATCAAAAGTTTGAATGGCACGCTTAGTTTTTCCGTCGGTTTGACAGAAGCCTTTCTTCTTCTTGTGCTATCGATTGACTCTTTGGAGATCGGACCAGCATTATACGGAGGCTTTTGAAAATTTCTTTCAAGAAGTTTTATAGTGGAGCACGGCTGATGATGAACTTCTCCCTTTAAGCGGCTTTACAGGTACGCTTTAAGCTGGTTGTGCGGCCGAGGGAATTGAGATGGACTGTTTGCGTTTTTGATTCAGTTGGCAAATCGTTCCCATATAGTCATGTTACCATAACCTTAAGTTTCCGCAAGCGTTCCCGCTGACCTTTTCCTAAAGAGTCCTTGCGATGTCGCTGTACACTTCAATTCCTGGAAAGAATGATATTTGGGATCTGTTACTGTTGGACACTTGGTATTACAGATTCGATTTATTAAACGCAGGACGCAGGAACTTCAAAGCTATTTTTTCATAGGCGCTTTTAATGGGCGAACGACCGACAACCCAGAAAGTAAGTGGTAACCCATTTTATGTTAGAAATCAGGTGAAGTCCTCTTCAGACTGGACTCCAAATCTCGCTTTACCTTTACACCCTTTGTTGTGACGTTGAAAAAATTCAAACAATGCCCAGCGATACTTTTTTTTACATGGGAGAACGAGAATGGTGTCGGAACTAGTGTTAAAGTCAGCAAAACTGTGACATGAGGTTATCCACTCGATGCTCATTGAATACCAATTGAGGACACACAAGGTTTGGTCGTACCTGAAAGTCTCGCCAGTATTTGGTCAGAAACATGTACCGCCACAAAATGGTGACACTTTTCAGTCCGACCGCTGCACAGGCCGTAGAAGCAGTACTGACTAAGTTCAAAAGTATGGCCGTATTGTGGTCAGACATAAAAGTCTCGCCACTAGTGGCGAGACATCATACGCCTCGCAGTTCTGTGCCGAGACATTTATTTCGTCTGACCAAATTTTAATGCGACTTTCAAGTAGGGAAGAAACTTGCCAAGACCTTCTGTCTCGCCTCTGTAGTAGATGCATTCCTTTTAAAACACCGCAGATTGATCTTCACCCTAGATAACAGGGTTAACAGTACCTACATAGAAACACAGTGGTTTTATCCTTCGGACGGACATCATACAATCACATAATAGGACTGCGTATAAGGGAAACACTAGAAGCATGTGTACGTTAGAATCAAAATCTGTGCACTACTGAACTGAGCAGGAACAAATTGCTGTTAAAATTTTCACCCATACTTTTGTCCTTTAAGAGATGCTTGGCCGTGATATCACTGAAAATGTATCAGCGCGACTTCCTGCCGTTTCAGTGGCATACATTAAATGTTTTTGCACAAACTTTGTACGAGACATCACAGTTTTTAGTGCAGATGAACTTTTCGTACAATTATGGAAGAGATTTTGTACAAAAATGGGGAAATTTTTGCACATTTTCGTATGAAAATTGTACGAAAAGCTCATCTGCACAAACAACTGTGATGTCTAGTACAAAATTGTACATAACATTCAATGTGCATGAGTGAAGTGTCATGACGGAAAAGTCTTGCCGAAAATCAGCGTAGCTCTGAAGTCACCCCAATTTTCGGCGCGAATTCCGTGTCCTGCTGCTTTTGAGCTTAAGCGCATCCTAGGCACTGATCCCTATAGTACATTCACACGCTTAATGTTTATGTAGAATTTAGTATGAGGTGATGAATGATTTTCAACCTCCGTAACAATATGCTCTGGCATATTTGGAGAGAAGACACCCTAAAGGATGCTCACAGTTCAAAAAAGTTGTAATTTTCTCACCGTGGCCCGAACAGGAACAGCTTCGCTGTTGCGGTACTCGATTCGGCAGGGCGCCGGATAAGGGGCAATGCAGGGAGGGAGCAACTTCAACTCTCCGTAGTAGCTTCCGGATGCCTTAAAAATTGTGCGAAACGAAATGCACTTAAATTTTTGTCGAGGACAAATGATGCCCGGTCACTTTTGTGGGCGCAGGCGCAGATTTCAGCCAGCTCCGTTCACTGTGATTCCAAACGCTATGAACATAGCGCGTATGGTGCAATGCATTGAGACATCGCGCCACACGTGCAATGCCATAGTCACATTGCACCTTAAGTGCGATGCGTCCCGAAAATGCCCTTATGCTAGTGCATAGGAAGGCATTGCACCACACGTGCGATGCAAAAGCATAGCGCCAATTGGCGCGATGAAAACGGCTTCAAACGCATAGCGCCAATTGACGCTATATTCATAGCGTTTGGATTCTCAGTGTTGACTCAAAACAACGTCAGAAATGAACTTATTGGCCTTCAAAACCCATGAACTCAGCATTTTTGCCCCATAGGTCCAACAGTGGCGTATCTAGACTCGAGAAAAGGAGGGGGTCACGTCGTGCTTTTTGCCTACTTACAGGCGGATTGTGCGGCAAATTGCCTACCTTTAGGCGTTTTATTAGTACCAAAAGGGGGGGGGTCATGACCCCCGTGACCCCCCCCCCCTGGATACGCGCCTGAGGTCCAACCGTTAGACCGTCGCGCTGCCGGACTTCCGCGCGCGCGCCCTCTGCATCGGTCCATTTTCCTGCCTCTCAGGAGTTGTTACGGGTTTACACGGGAAATCCGCGTAGTGCATTCGATAGAAAACATTTCAAGCTACAAGCTACTTCACAAATCGCGGTGGATTTAGGTGCTTCTCGCGTTTTTCAGCCTATTTTATAAGACTGATTTGTCGGGAAAATGGCAGTTTGAATTCACGTTAATATTTTGCTCTGTCGCCGAAAGTATCAACAACGCGGAAAGAGGAGGTATCAGAGTACAGAGTGGACATGGTTTTTAAAATGTGGACAGCTCCCCGTTCCGTAGGGCAGAGCGAGAAATAAAAAAAACGTTAACGCTAACGCTAACGTGAAAGCAGATGATACTAATGTTTATTTCAATGTATGTTTGTTCATCATTTAACTAAGGAAAACAATTTATTTTTAATTTTCTAATTTTGTTTGATGTATTCATGTCTACGCATGTGCGTCCACAATGATATGCCTAATACCACTTGTGTTGGGTATCATTCTCTTTGTTTCAACGCGAGGATGCACAATATGATGGCCAATCACATGAATACTCAATACCCGTAAAAGTTGTTTTCTGTACTAGCGCGGCATCGGCGCAGCGTCCTGCACTTGACACTCCAGCCTCGGCGCAGCGTCCTGCACTTGACACTCCAGCCTCGGCGCAGCGTCCGGTCACGATAAGCAGCCGAGCTTCGTCAGTCGACACTCCAACATAAACAAACAAGAGCAGCGCGGCGCAGCGCAGCACTCCCCGCCACTTGTAACCAGACGCCGCGCATCCCCCAGCCAGAAATGAAAAGTCGATTCGAGGTCGATTCGAGCTCCTCGCGGGAGATCGAACGCGAGTCGAAATTTTTAGTCGATTCGAGGGTTATGTGTCCGAAACATCGAGCTCGACCATCCGTCGAATTCAAAGGGCGTTTCGAATGCCTGCAATCGATGTTTTTAGCCGCCCTAAAGACGTCTGAGCTAGGTTTTTTCACATCGATATTGCCTCGAAGCGGGGGTGAAATTCGCACCGTTCTAGCAAAACGGATAGCAATGATGAACAGGAATGCCTTAAATGCAATATTTTATTTGACTAGTGGATACTAGACATACTTGAGAATCAAAATACAATGGTAGTAGTAATATTGCACTGCAGAACTTTCAAAACAAACATAAAATGAAGAGAACAAAACAAGAGTCGAATTAAAATATTCATAAAGTATTCATTAAAAAAATCAAAACCTAAAATGCTTTGTGCACTATAGGTTCTCCAAGAGAAATTAAGTAAACCAAGCTTACCAACTGACGCCAAGTTGAAATCTCACTAAGTTCTGGTGAACTTGTATTCAAAGTTACAACTAAGTATTACATATCACAAATGAGAAATACTGACTGAATTTGAATAAACATGAAAAGAATAAAGTTACAGTCACAAAAACAAAAAAAATAAACACAAATATAAAATGATACATTGATATTAAAGAAACTAAGCAGCATCTGCCTCCGGCTTCTGCTTTCGCCACTTCGCATCTTTCAGCCATGATTTGAGGGCAGCGTCTGCAGTTGAAAGATCGCTAGAGGGGAAGGCAGTCTGGAGAGTAGCTAAGGGAGAAAAGATGACAACACTTAAATGAAATTCTATCTAAAACAATAATTATAAAAATACTACTAACAGGAGAACCTACCTTGAAAAACTTTGTATAAATTAAGCGCCCTAAAAGCAATTTTGTGGTTTCCACCATCCAAATTCATTTCCTTTGCTAAGTTATTTGTGATCAATTTTGATAATATATTCAGTGCACTCTTTTTTTCCGGATCAGCAACATTAGATCTTATGTGATTAGACATGACATCACACTGCAAATTAAAAACACAAGTTAACACTGAGGTTCTGATAGACAATGCCCATTTCCATTTGACTTAAAATAATTATACTTACAACTGTTGCCAAATTCAGGTCATTTTCCCCCAAGTAACTTTCATACTTATTCAACGCTTCTCTGTTCTCCAAAGGGAGCTTGGGCATGTTATGAGGCACAGCGGCCAGTCTCTTGTCACTCGGCTTGATTGAGCGTTGCACCCTTGTTAGAGCCATTAGAACCATGTCTAATTTTTGGGAAACCTCATGTACGTCAATATTCAGCCTACTGACAGAGGACTGCAGCACCTTAAGTCGGTCATCTGAAAGGTGACAGAAACCTTAAGCAATTTCAAGAGGCACAAGAAAAATAGAAATTGGCAGATTTCAATAACTTACCATCATTCTTTCCGTCTTGAAAGGGGTAGGGCGCGTTACCTCCAAGCAATTTACCTCCAAGACCTCAACTGGCCCCTTTTTTACATCCAACCATTTCACCTCCAAGGGAACTAAGTTTTTACCTCCATGACTACTACCTCCAAGACTATTACCTCCAAGACTTTTACCTCCAAGACTCTTACCTCCAAAGTACTTTGCCCCTAATGCTTTGAGGGTTTTAGATGATGCGAAAGAGGGGAATGCGATGATCATATTCTCTGCAGCTATCCGTACAATCAATTAATGATGTAGCTTTTCCTAACCTATCCTCACTCAGTCTAACCTAACCTATCCTCACTTAGTCTAACCTAACCTATCCTCACGTAGTCTAACCTAACCTATCCTCACTTAGTCTAACCTAACCTATCCTCACTTAGTCTAACCTAACCTATCCTCACGTAGTCTGACCTAACCTATCCTCACTTAGTCTAACCTAACCTATCCTCACTTAGTCTAACCTAACCTATCCAAACACAGGCATCCTTAAATACGAGTGTGTGTTCAATCTGCGACCTTCCCTGACCCAGACCCACTGGAAAGTCTCGCGTGCTGTGCGTGACTTCAATGGTGTCTCACACCGTCGTCACGCACGTGCACCAACATATTACTAAGTAACGCGAGCGCGGGCTGCAATGGGCAAATCAAATCCGACACAGTCGGCAGTACATGGGTGGGCCCTAAGTGGGAGTTATGAACCATGGACTTCCGCAGTCGTCCTGCAGGTGCAGGAGGGTCATGGTGAGAATGTGGGCGGAATCGGCCTGGTGGTGACCGGGCCACGGAGCGCGTGCTTGCTCGTCGCTGGGTGCCCGGTCGCCACAACGACCCCTGCCACCGTGCGACCCTGCCCTTACGCACCCACCAGGGATAGGCATGGGCGCGGCACAGTGGGCCAGATGACCGGCACAGGCACACTAAACTTAAGACGCGTTTTGAGCCCCACAGTCGCTGAATGGGACTCGAACCGAACGTGTGACCCCACCAATGGATTCCGCGTTCGAAGAGCAATCCATCGCTGGGTCACACGTTCGGTTCGAGTTCGAGACCCATCATTTAGCGACTGTGGGGCCCAAAACGCGTCCGGGGTTTTGACCGCCTCCACCGGTCTTCTGGCCCACTGTGCGTGGGTAATCCAACCCCGACTCACACATGTGCGCCGGTTGCATTTTCGTCGGCTGCAGCGTAAGGCCAAAAAGTGGCCGGCGGCGCGTGCGGCGTGGTCGACTTAAATTTGATCTGTTTAATAATTGATAGACTAGTTTTTATAGATTGGCTGAATAGGGCTTGTTTCGTTACAAACATAGAAAGTAAGCATTTTAAGCACCCAAATGAGTTTGTGTAAGCTGTGGAGAACGTGATCGGCGGGTTGCCTAAACCTAGGCGCTCGCTGCAGATGAAAATGTGGATATTAGGGGTATTTCAGGTCCTGTCGCCGGCGACGCTGCCGACAATATCATCGGCGGCGGCGCGCCACACTTTTTCGGCCGGCGGCGGCGGCGCGTAGGCGGCGCGGCGCACACGTCTGAATGTGTTCCTCTTGCTACCAGCGCTAGCTCCACAGTCATCCATAGTCGCTCGCCTCGTCGCCTGACGGCGCTGTGCCCCCGCGCACCCCGCCAAGCAGTGTTCCGGGGGGCCTCTAGGTCGGCCCCTTGAGCGGGTAGGCTGTCGTCGTACACGCACGCCTGCCTGCGGGTGGCCTACCAGGTGCTCCCTGAACTTGAACTCGAGACGCTGGAGCACCCTGACGGCCGAGGGCTAGACTGCGCCCACAACGCGGCGTAGTGGGCCATTCTGGTCAAAGTAGGGCAGTATTTCTCTGAACCCAACGTTTAACCAGGGGCGGATCCAGATGCGGTTCAGTGCCGGGACAAGTGGCACCCTGCTTTTCAGACGGCATCTTCAAGAATCGCGGGGATGGGGTACAACTGTCCCTTTGCCCGCTCACCTCTCCCTCGGTATGGGCTTGCATTGAACACCATCAATCAACTAAACACTCGATCTGACATGGCAAGCAAGATGCTCTTCGAACGTCGTAGGGTGCAATCGTGGATGCACTCGCCTTGTTACGGGCCGCATCGACTATGCGGGCGTGATGAAGCTCCCGTCGTGCGGTGTGCGGGGAACCAGGGTAGGCCAGGGTTGTCTTTTCGCTATGCTTCCTTGTGTCCCCACCCAAGCGGTGAGCAGTCCGTCGGCACTAGTGCACTGCTTCACCTGCACTCGTCACAGGTGCACGCATGCACTGCAGACGCCGTAGCTCACTCGAAGGACGGGAGAATGGGGAGGGGGAAGTACGTCCTGCAGCGGCTTTTGAAGCGTAGACTGCCTTTGGCTGTCTTTCGTTTCGAACGCCACGGGCAGAGAAAGCGTCTTTCCCCCGTATGTCGCATTCACTCGAAAATCCTTCTGTAGTATTCTCCGGCATTGTACTACAAACTCTCTTACGAACTCTTTTCTTCGCGTTGCACACTGTTACTTTGCCACTTTTTTTTTTCTTTCGCGACTAACGAACAATTGTTGCAACCCGAAGAAAAAAGTTTTCAAGGGTGTTCGTAATACAAAGCCGGAGAATACACTGGTAAAACAGAGGCATAGAAACTGTGCCCTTTAAGGGCGTAATGAGTTAGTACCTTTGGAAGGGCATTAATATTTTGCGTAGAAGTCCGATGCCCATTCACGCCCCTCTCAAGGGCACAGTTTTTATTCCTTTGTTTTACCAGTGTACTTCGCACTGTGAAGTACTTTAGTTGGCAAGCTTTCAAGAGTGTCCCTGTGACCGCTTTCGTTAATACCGCATGCCATTTCGTTCGGCTTTCGTGTGGCTGCATTCCGCCACTCTCACTGCATCGCCTAAAAGTGCCGCTCATTGTTCCAGGTGTGTCCGATGGCTCTAGGGAAGCCCATCGTCCACAACGCACCTAGCATCACGTGGCCGCGTGGAGTTCGAGTACCCCCCCCGCCGCCTAGGGCGCTCCTCGCGAGTAGGCAGCCATTCGGACGGGCCCGGGAGACAGGCATTCACCCTGCCTCGAGCGGCGCGGCCCAGTCTGCTGTTACGACCCTGTGGATAGCAAGTTGTGGCTACACAAGACAGCCATAAACGGTCATCCGCACTGATGACTTGGAGGCCTGTAAGCGCCTGTGAGGTAGGCAACCGATCCGTCCCGCAACACACCTGTGTGGAGACGGTCGCCGAACTTGCCTCCGTCGTCTACACAGGTCGCAGCCGCTCATTGTTCCAGGTGTATCCGCAAGCTCCACGAGGCCCATCGTCCACAACACAGCGAGCACTACATGGCGTGAAGTTTGGGCACCGCCCCTTGCAAATAGGCAGCCCTTCCGACGGGTAGCATTCCCCCTGCCTCAACTCAATCGGCGCCGCAGCAGTTCGTCCAGCGCAATCATAACACCGCCCAACTCCATGGACGTCTGCTTTGGTCAAGTTCGTGAATTCCCTCTCCACCGTGCGCTGCAAGGACACAGCGTACAGCGGGCCAGAAGAGCGGCGCAGGCGGCCAAAACTCTACACGCGTTTTGAGCTCCAGAGTCGCTAAATGGGACTCGAACCAATCGTGCGATCCTACCAATGGATTCCTCGTTCGGAGAGCAATCCATTGGTGGGGTCACACGTTCGGTTCGAGTCCCATTCAGCGACCCTGGAGCTCAAAATCCGTCTTGAATTTTGACCGCCCTCACCGGTCTTCTGGCCCACTGTGCAGCGTCCCGCACGTGGCTCTGGGGCTACAGACCACATGCCCTAAGCGAGCCAAGGTATGATCAATAATCCCCTGTGGGATAGGTCTGCTGCTAGTAGTTACTTGGTAGTAATGGAATTCCTCATCCCATTTCAGGCTGACCTTTGTGGACCATCACTGAAGGAGTCCTTCTGCTGACTCACCACCGGAAGACACCCTCAACTGGTTGGGGTTCTACCTGAGTCGCATATCCTCTCAACCGTTCCTCCTGTTGCTCTTGTGTGGGCCACTTTTCAGTCTGTGCTGTGGTTCGCAAACTGATTCCGAAGTTGTTATGGTAGTCAAGGGAGCGATGCTGTTCCTCTTTCTGGAGTAAGCACGTTATTGACTAATTTATTTTTAGGACACAGATTTATAGTATGATTATGTGATTCTTATAAGAAAACAGTAGTGATATAATTTCTGTCAACATATTATGCAATCTATTTAAAAAATAAAAGCGAAGCTCAAGTTAGGCTATAGCCCCTTATTCTCTGTGTCATCATTTCTCAGCTAAATCTTTGAAGGGAAAGGCCTGAGGAATGAAGGGGCAACTTTGGCATTTGGAGAGTTTAAAAAAGTTAATTTAAATCACTGTACTTTCCTGAGGTAGTCCTGTGATTTCATATCTAGCTTCGCTTTAATTTTTCTCGCTCATTGTAACTTCCTCTACCTTCGTCAACAAATCTTTCAAAATAAATAGAACCGTTGGGAATTGCTGCTGTTGAGTAGGGGTATTTTAAAATTGAGGAAAAATAAACAGGATAGCTCAACAAAGTGGTTCCATACATGTTTTTATTTCTACGATAATCTTGATCCATACAATTCAGTTTGCAAGCCCAGCTACTAACATCTAATGAAAAGATGTTTAAGAAGTATTCTAGTCTCTGACTCGTCTTGAAAATATCAATGAGGACATTGTTGACCTAAGCTGAACAAAAGCCCATAAACCTGCCTCTAATCCTTTTCCCTTGAAAGGAAACTTAATCAGAACAAGAACAATACACAGTTACGCAGAATGACTTCTAGAACGGTGAAAGAATTCTGAGAGCCAGGCCAACGTGGCATCATAACAAAAAGGCCGAACTCTAAGTTGATCAATGTTGATGTATTGTGTGTCAACAAATAATCTGCAATCAGAAATACAGCAACATCAGTACAAAGGCCACAACGCTTCCTACATACGACATTGAATAACAGCACCAAACCACCAAAAGAGATAGCACACACCACACATAGAGTCCTTCTTACCTCATCTCCTGGTAAAAGACACCCTCAAGAACGTAACCAGACTGGAAAGTAGGGCCCCAGACATAGCAACTGACCTCCACATGAAACACAGAAGGGGGAAAAAAAAAAGACAGCAAAAGAAAAAAAACAACAGAAAACAAACAGAAGACTGCATTTTCATTGGCAAAGGACATAACAGGGAGCATCACAAGACTAGAGGGAAAGCAGCAACAAACTGAAAAACAAAAAGCAGGGTAAACTCTGAAGCAGGAGAAATTCTTATAAGCAGCAACGAGAATTCCAGCCCGCAAAGAGGACAAAAAAAGTTTACAAGGCAGTGGTAGGGATCTATGGAACCATGATCTACACCAGTCAAATTTACTGCTGTGAAACAATAAGACAAAAAACAAGCAACTTATGTCACTTGATAAAGTGTAATTAAAAAGAAGCTACAAGCTTGCAGTAACCAATCAGCGAGATACACGATGCTTCAGCAGCTGGCCTAAAAAAGCTCTCAGCCTAAAGTTCTGAATAGCAACCCTCAGAGTGGCAATAAGTGTGGCTCTCATCTCAAGCAAAGTCTGGCCGAAGCAGCTCTCAGACAAAAAGAAAACACCCAAGTCGCATTCCAAAGCTTCCAGCGGAAAGAAACATTTCAGGGCGGCCACTGATTTAGCTCACACCACCAGAACAGTCCGGCCTCTGAAGCTCTCAGACAGTGAGAACGGTTCGATAAACCTCACCAGGGATGCTGGGCTCAGGCAAGTCCAGCGTTCAACAACACTCAAGGCGGCCACTTTTCCAGCTCACACCCTGAGCAAAGTCTGGCCGAAGCAGCTCTCAGACAACAAAACAAACATTTCAGGGCGGCCACTGATTTAGCTCACACCACCAGAACAGTCCGGCCTCTGAAGCTCTCAGACAGTGAGAACGGTTCGATAAACCTCACCAGGGATGCTGGGCTCAGGCAAGTCCAGCATTCAACAACACTCAAGGCGGCCACTTTTCCAGCTCACACCCTGAGCAAAGTCTGGCCGAAGCAGCTCTCAGACAACAAAACAAACATTTCAGGGTGGCCACTGATTTAGCTCTCACCACCAGAACAGTCCGGCCTCTAAAGCTCTCAGACAGTGAGAACGGTTCGATAAACCTCACCAGGGATGCTGGGCTCAGGCAAGTCCAACATTCAACAACACTCAAGGCGGCCACTTTTCCAGCTCACACCCTGAGCAAAGTCTGGCCGAAGCAGCTCTCAGACAACAAAACAAACATTTCAGGGCGGCCACTGATTTAGCTCACACCACCAGAACAGTCCGGCCTCTAAAGCTCTCAGACAGTGAGAACGGTTCGATAAACCTCACCAGGGATGCTGGGCTCAGGCAAGTCCAGCATTCAACAACACTCAAGGCGGCCACTTTTCCAGCTCACACCCTGAGCAAAGTCTGGCCGAAGCAGCTCTCAGACAACAAGAAAATACCCAAGCCGCATTCATAACCAGCCGCTGGCCTTCCAAAGCTCCCAGCGGAAACAAATATTTCAGGGCGGCCACTGATTTAGCTCACACCACCAGAACAGTCCGGCCTTTAAAGCTCTCAGACAGCGAGAACAGTTCGATAAACCTCACCAGGGATGCTGGGCTCAGGCAAGTCCAGCATTCAACAACACTCAAGGCGGCCACTTTTCCAGCTCACACCCCGAGCAAAGTCTGGCCGAAGCAGCTCTCAGACAGAAACTAGATTTCTTGCAGTCCACAATGGAACTTAATAGATGTTTGAGGTGCAGTTGTTTAAGAGCCCCTTGGAACTAAATTGAAAGTCAACTAGTAATACAATGTTTGGATTGGACCAAACAAAAGCATTGACACAACACATTATTCATTTCACTCACCGGGGATAGAAGAAATGATGTGGCAATGTTCAGAACGATGATCCTAGGGGTCCTCTTTTCAAACTGTAAAATGTAAGAAAAAACTTAAACCGAATGACAGCATGAACGAACTGAACTGATGAAAATGGAGTGAGGCCTGTACTAACCTTAAATGTAGCTCCAACGACAGTAAGAGTCAACGGTTCTTCTAGGTCCCGAATCCCAAACAAAGCATTTGCTGGCTCCTGCTTCTCCTTATCTGCTCCACAACTGTAATAAAAGAAATTATTTTATTAGCTAATGTTGTTTTTCAACGACGCAAACGGAAGACGACACCAGCTAAAAGGCACCGGAATAAATGCGACCACTATCAAAAGGAATGGACGTCGAAATAACGAAGAAACGTGAAGCAAAATGTAGGGAAATTCTCACCTCAGCCCCGTAGAACATAATTCAAACTAAACTGTAAAATCTTGACGAGTTCAAGCCGTTTGAAGAGCAGGGCGTTAGGCTCGCCGGCACCGATCATCCGAGTCAAAGCCCGGCACTTTCACCAACGCGGCGAAAGAATTACGTTAGGCACAGTTATCAAATAACTACACGCCCAGCGCAAGCTTAACTCAGAAAAGCGGTCCTTTCCACAATTCACTTTCAACCGTTGATTTGGCCGTTACGAACGAGTGAGTTCAAACACGGAGCACACCGCCTTGTTGCCTTGCGCATGCGCGCCAGCAGCCAGCACCGCCACGGCCACCTGCGAGTAACGAAACGAAAACAAGTGAGCGTGCGTCCAAAATGCAGTCTGCTGTTGTGCTCAGGTCAAAACAAACACCGCCACCGTAGTGTTTCTCTTCAAGTCGTAGCGAACATAGGCAGGTTAAATGAGAAATATTTATTTGTTCATATGTTTTATGAATACAAGTGGACCGTCGTCATTGGTGGAAACTGTCAAAGTACGCAGCTAGTGTCGGTGCATTGAAGGGGAGGCGGCCAGCAATCGCATGCTTTTTAACCTCCTGTATCTTGCTGCATCAGGTACTTACACCATGGGGGACTCGACCAATCAAATATAATTTTAACCGTAAGACTTCTGACTATTTTTATTTATGTTCTAGCGATATGTCATGCTTTGAAAGCAGTTCGGATCCTCCATTTGATCAACCTGTCCATAGTGGTTCTGCATCAGCTGTGTTCCCTCTTATCAAGCAGGAGTTGAGTGAAGAAATAAATTCTGGTAAAGACGGATTTCTTCATGACCATCAGAGCTCTCAAGTATCGGTTTCCATCAAAGAAGAATTGAGTGATACAAATCACTCATGGGAGAATTTCCCACAGCAAGTGCCATGTGAGAGTTGGTTGTCAAGGAACTGCTGTGGTTCGTCACCAAATCACTTTATTGAGGTTTGTCACTTTATTCCCTTTTGCAGCATTTGCTTTGTTCATAAAGTCCCCCCATGACTCCCCCCCATAATTTTTTTTCCAGTCGGAATCTACAGATTTAAAAGAAGATCTCTTAAAAATAAAATTTGGTGAAGATCCACCCAATGAAGAATTGGAACTACTGTGGGATAGTTTTCTGCAAAAGTGCCACAGTCTTATCACCGTCAGCCTTGCTTTCAATCCTCAGTCTCCAACGTATCCGTGTCATTGTTCAATGATGTTGCTTGTGGAATGCCCCAAATGTTGGAAATGCTTCAAAGGTACAGCTGACCGTCTGAAACGGTTAGTCTCTCATGTCATGCTATGTCACAGTCAAGATGCACCTGCAGTGCTTGAAGGAATTTCCAAGCGCTACTACCCTATAGTGCCCTCAATCCAATATTGTCTGAGTGGAAACAAAACTTGACTCTCAATCCCTTCATAGGACAAGTGTTACTCAGTATTTGTATCCATGATTCATTTATTTATTTTAATATTTATGGTATGATTTAATTTAGTTGTTACTGTAAGTGCAGAACCATTCAATATCGGCAATCATTGATTTCTGTTTCTTTATTGTGCCTAGTGTTTGTCCACCTTGTCGTATAATGGTCTGATGTTATCCACAGACTGCCGGTGCCTGTATTATTACTTCTTTCTCTGTCTTAAGACAGACTTCGATATCCTTAATTATTTGTTACGAGTCTTGTTTTGAATGAACTTTCTCAACCTTCTCATTGGTTAATTGATGCATCCTTCATTATCTCAATTTGCCAAGTTCTTGGAGATTTGAAAGACTGTCAAGTTATGTTGTCATCAGTTTAATACGATTTTGCTTGCACCTGACCAATGCCGGTTCATGAAAACCCAACAGCACTCATGCTGCTTTGATGTAACTCGGTGAGAATAGTGGACTGGAGTCACAAGGATGTGCTTGTTTGTAAGTATTGACCGATTCTGTTCTCAGTTGTAAAGGTGCTACTACAACCAGCTCATCACATCATTTTTCACTTTGACTTGCAAGTACTTTTGGATGTGCGTTACCAAGGAATGCAAATAGCTATCTGAAATCTGGTATTTTCATGCGCCATAGTAAGATTTAAAGGAGCAAAGAAACATCACTTGGGGTCTAGAAGTTAAACAGTATGGCTTATGGCTGTAACAGCATATACTGCTAATAAGTGGCTACCACTGTTACAGCTCCAAGCCATACTGTTTAACAGATAGACACTTGTGAATTTTTTTTGGCTTCTTTTAATCTTGCTGTGGCGCATGAAAATATCAGATTTTAGACAGCTACTTTCATTTCTTGGTAACGCTCATCCAAAAGTACTGAAAAGTCGAATTGAAAAAGGATCGGTGATGAGTTGGTTCTAGTGGCACCTTTCCTCAAAATTAACTTGCCATCAAAGTTGCAGGGTGTTTATTTTGCATCCTGTTTGCTGGCTGATAACACTGATGTAATGTTACTGTCTCATACACAAGTTTTCCAAACTGGAACAAATTTTTACATCCAATCCCTTTTGCTTCTAGAAATTCAACTCGAGTTACACTCTACTTCCAGTGAAACTATGTTTGCATTCCAAATCAGAAATCTGCACCTTTTTTAAAGAATGTAGGACTGAAAGGAAGCAATGAGTGACTCTTGCATTGAGCGTGTATCGTCTTTGTTCCAGGTCAAAGGTGTTCCACCATTTGCTAGTCCTGCGGATGAAATGAACGGTGCCTATTCTCTGCGGTGGTTGTTTTCCGCACAGCTGCTTCCATAGAATCTCTTCTGATCCATTTGACGTCTGACAAAGATCATTCTTGCTCCAGTCACTGGTATGCTTCCCTCGCCTGGTTTGAGTTCCTGCTCTTATCTTGATCATTTGATTTTTTATTAGACTCTGTGCCTCGATTTCTCATCTGTTTATTTATTTCCTCACAGACTGCCAATTATGAGCAAATTTGGTGGCACCAGAAAATGGTTTTAGGTGCAGTATATTTGACAAGAGTAGATTGTACCCAGCACAGCTACATCCATCAGGTCAGCATTCAACTCTGTAAAACCTCACCTGACCCCAAGATCCCAGTCTGAAATTAAAAGATGGATTTCTATTGCCAAGCTGGGACCAACTCTTATTAAAAGTAATTTCACTTCATTTTATGTATGCTGGAAGCCATCCTGACATCTTCGTTTTTATATTTTTCTGTCTCTCCTCTACTTTGAGCTGCCTCTGTTCGGATGGCCATTCATGCAATGCAAGACAGTTTCAGAGACAGACTCAAACCATCCAGCTTGGTGTTCAATTTTTATTTTTGTAATGTAGGACCCAGTTTGTGAAGCTTCAGTTTCTCTGCATTTCTTTTTCTCTATTTATTAGGCAATGTTACCCAACCTTATTGCCACTTTTTGTGTCCTCTCTTTGCCCCCTTATTTACATTTCTTATGATCTCTTTCAACTCCTTGAAACATGCTTTCATGCAGAAACCTGTCTTTGTAAAACTTTCATCTTTTGCTTGTTTTGTTGTTAACTTCTGCTGCTTTGGTGGTATCTTTCACATGTTTGAACAATCCATGCTGTTTTATCTGTGCCAATGAGTTCTGGACCTGATCTATGAAGTTCAGAGTACCGGGGAGAAAAATAGGAAATACAGTGCATGTCTTCCATTCATTATATTTCGCAATAATAGGCTTTGGAAAATTTTGTTATGTAACAAATAAATAGGACAAGCAAGGACATGAAATGCAACAAGTGTTTGTTAAAAATTGCCTTTGTCTCAGATTATTTTATTGTACTTCTGAATTCTATCTAACAAAAGCACTTACTCTGAAAGTTTTGGAAATTACAGGGCAACCATCAACCAAAATATTAATAAAAATCAGGGAAACCTTTTTAGTTCCAGCATGTTAGTAACATACTTTCATAAAGTTAGGTGATTATTCTACTACAAATCAATTACACATGGGCAAACCTGAGGGACATCACCTACCTAAATGGAGGTTGTTAATACTAACTGTTGGATATAACACTCACATTTAAAAAGGCTTTTTTTTAAGGTGCACCTACACTGCAACAAGCTATCAAAGGAAGAACTAGAGGTTTTCGTAAGTTTAACCATGGAAATTTTAATTCTTAGTGTGATATTTTTCAAGTACAGTACTGATCTGAAATCAAGTAGCCAATCTTGTGGCAACAAGAAAATTAAGGATTATTAGCGGCAGCATCTTGATTCTGTTGATTTCGGCCCGCTGCGTCTAACACATGCTCCTCAAAAGCACTATGAAACAGATCTGCAGCTCTTTCGAGAAAATTTTTCACAGTATTGTTCATGTCATGAAACACGTCCATTTCTAGATCACGACTCAGGTTCCTCAGCCGTGAATCAGTGAAGACTGTTTTCCAGCTGCGTGTACGTCTAGCTTTATCACCACCTTCTTGTAGTTCAATGTCCAACGAGGCATTGTGTTCCAAGGTTGCCAGAGCCTGAATGAAGAGATAAATGTTAGGTCGATATGCTCCCACTTTCGACCTCAACATACGATTGTGACTCTCGCATGCATTGTTTGTTCTGTGTTCAGCCTTGTACAGGTTCATCCATCTTCTCCGGAAGCGATTGTTGATCCACCTGTTGTTAAAATAATCAAAAAATGGCTCAAGCAGAAAAGAAAGAACAACATCCTCTTCTAACGCAGCATCTCTGAGGACTTGTAAGCCTGCATTGAAGAACCTCTTTGGCAGTAGGGCAATCGCAGCTGCTTGTTGAACGTAAGTCATCAGTGTTGGTAGCTCATCTCTATATCGTAGGAGGCCAAGCTCCTTAGCTTTCCTTACTAGAGCCCGACACATATGCCACAGGCAACCCTGCATCTCCGCATCTGCAAAGAAAGCAACATGTAGTCAGTTTAGAAGAATTTTGTGGTCTATTGCATGATTCATGTAACACAAATTAACAGTTTTTTAAGAGCAATAATTGTAGTGCAAAATATTGCACATCAGTTCAAAGTTAAAATATTTGAAATAAACAAAGATTTTTTTTGTTCATAACTTGCAACAATACTTACTAGGAAATGCCTCTTGCCACGCCTGTTGTTGATGCAATTCCCAATCCGACATTATGACCAGAGGATTAAAATTGGGACAAATTTGCTTTAACAGATGGAAGATAGCTCGGTAGGCAGATTTAGTCCTAGACTCCATTAGAAACCATCCTAATGGTATAACCTGCAACAAATATTAGTGGCCTTGAGTTGCATTGTAACACTTTATTTATCCTGTTGAGAAAAAGTACCAAATTCAAAGAACTGATGAAAAAATTCTAGCCTAGACCAGCATACTCACGCAATTATTCCAAGTAGTGACTAACACAAAGACTTGCGATGAGGCTGGAAACGCAGGTCTGGATTTAAATGTACCATCTCCTTGTATGATCTTCACTTTTTCCATGAACTTCAGCATTCTTGGGGAGAAAAATGCTATGTGGTGAGAGCCATCAGTTGCAGTGACTGAGCCGGCATATAGGTTCTCGGTATCATCAATGGTAGCCGATACATTTTGGTTCTGTAGTAGCACTCTGGAAAGGTCTCGTAGAGTATAGGGGATCTTTGGATACTTGTCCATCTTTGCCTTGTACATACTGCTTCGCAGTCTACGAAGTGTCATTTTGGAACGAGTTTTTCTTGAGTATCTGAAAACAAACACATGTACATTAGTGTTTATCTTAGTCACAAAATAAAGATGGAATAGTGCAACTAAACATACTTGCGATCACTGCGAAACTGGTCAAGAATCTGTTGGTAATTGACAAATCGTTGCTCAGCACGTATTCCATGCAGTAAATTCTCACGGAAATGCCTTGCTTCTACAAAATTTGGATCAGGCGGGTGGTTGTGAGGCTGGGTCTCACGGAAGCCCCCATTGTGCCTTAGATTAGCCCGGCCACGACAGCCTCGCTCATAGAAGACACACTTAAAGTAGATTGAAGTCCACGTTTCATCGGATACGTGATAAGCGTAACGCCCATCACCGAGGTGGTAATAGTGTGTGCCAGGCTTGAATCCATTCTCGCAGTAAATTTGCACACTCCATGCAAAGTCGGCGAGGAGGGTGAGAAGACATACACTGTAGCCATAACCAAAAAGCATCACAAATGTATACGTGCCAGAAAGACAGATATTGAACTAGAAATAGTGAAGATACCTCAGAACTGGATGAATCTTCATAATGGAACGTAGGGCACCAAAGACGTGCCGAATCCCAACAACGCGTTACGAGGAAAACATGATGATGCTAAACCGACTCCCTCCACGGGCGAGCTCCCGCCAAATAGTACTAGGAGGGCGCGGGTTGGGAGGGCGGAAATTAGCGAATGCAGAGGGCACAGTTCCGTTCGCTTATAGGCGTCAAAGAATCACGCACTGATGAATTGAAAACGCTTTGTTTATTTTAGTTTATTTTATTTCTGCATGGTTAAACGTGCAAATGAAGGTGGGTTTTAACTCTTAATCCGGAGTGGAGGGATGTGTTTAAGCGTGAAGTTGGCATCATTGTTGTTCTGGGCGGGAAGCTGGTGGAAGCCAGCCACGACTTCCTTGTCTACTTCTTTCTTTTCAACGGTGTTGCTGGGTGTTGTGCGGTTTGCCTTCAGAAAGTCACCGTACTCGTGAGGTATTTAATTATGTGGTTTTCTTATTTCAATAGGAGAATTTTGCTCGTGTTCGCGATGTAAACTAATAACTTTGTGCTTTTGTTGAAGTTGCTCGTAAATGCCTCTTGAATGAATGGACTTCGTGTGTGTGCCCTCATGATGCCCTTTAGAGACCTTTGCTTTCTTCATTGTTATTTCACTTTTTTTAAATTTGGAAAGTTTTTTTGATTAGATTTTTTAGTAATCGTGTCCGTTTTTGTTAACCGACAGCGTAAACAGTGGGCCCATAGCCCGTCCTTAACCCTATTTGCCGTGGTATGTGACCACCTGCTCAAACTTATCTTGTGGAGTTCTGGAGGTGCTACTACATTCAGCTCATCCCTCATCACATTTTCACTCACTTATTTGAGACGAGTAATCTGTTTCATGGTATTAGGTCATGAGTATCAAGTAAATCAAGAGCGTTCCTCCGAAAAAAGGTGTGAGAATTTATTATTTTCTTGTACTTTTGTGAGAGCCTTACCAAGGAACAAAAAGAGCGGTCTAAAATTTGTTAAGTTTAAGGAGCACAACAAGATTTACAGAAGCAAAGAAACATAGAAATATTCCAGTAAGTTTAATTGTACGGCACAGAGCTGATTCCCCGTTGACTACAACTTTGGCTGGTTTGAAAGGATCACTGCCGTAACAGCTATCTGCCAAACTGTTCAACTTACTGGAATATACCTATGTTTCTTTGCTTCTGTTAATCTTGTTGTGCTCCTTAAACTTAACAAATTTCAGACAGCTCTTTTTATTCCTTGGTAAGGCTCTCACAAAAGTACAAGAAAATAATAAATTCTCACACCTTTTTTCGGAGGAACGCTCTTGATTTACTTACTCATGACCGAATACCATGAAACAGATTACTCGTCTCAAGTAAGCGAGTTAAAATGTGATCGATGAGCCCAAAGTAGTAGCATCTTAACCCCAACTTCCCAATATGCCTATCACCATATCATTGGGAATATCTTTAGACTGATATCTTATTGATCATCTTGGCGTTCATTATCATAGTTGTGAATTCATTGGCCAAGCGGTGCTTTGCATCAAGACTTATTGGGATTGATTCAGATCTGACCTGTAAGTGATTTTGGTCAATTAAGGCGTAAATGTCGCTTCATTTGATGCAATGCATTACTCACAGTTTGTATCATTTGATGCAATACATTACTCACAGTTTGATTAGTATGAAGTTAATTGTCAAACAAATGATCTTTCGCATTGCATTTCAGTAGTCATGATGAGGAATGAATCCTTAACTTGTAACAAGCAATTATGTGAATCTGTGTTGACATTCTGATCTTTTGAAAGTAATTAGGTGTAGAAAATGACATAAGCATGTGTTATTATGAGAAGGAAGGATTATGCTCATAAACGTGTCACAATGTGCAGTTTCATTAACATATTCATTGGCCTTGTTTTACTCATATTTCAGAATAAAATGCCTCGATGCCCGAAGAAAGGGCATTATGGCCCAGATCAATACCAACAGCAGCGTCCTGGCCCTAATCAAAAATCTGATCGGTTTCAATCCCCTTACATGGCTCAGGTAAATTGATTATTATTTCGAACCCACTCCTTGAGTTTCATTAGTTTTCTTTTGCTTCAGAATAATTTAATTGTTGCCACACTTCTTAGTAGATTTGAGAAAGAATTAGGGGTGGCTTGTTATATTTTGTCCATGCTGCTAATGTTACTGTTGGTTTTCTATTTCAGCATGAATCTAATTGGTCTGCTTCAAAGCACCCTGCAAGTCATGACAAAGCTGCCTATCAGGTATTGTGCATTTTCAAGTTTATTTTTGGTCATAGTGCCAGTCAATCCTTCATGAGTATTGTTAAAATTGTGTGGTTAACCATGTGTAATTTCACTGTTCATAGCATTCAAGTAGTCAGATGCCACTAGATCTAACTGGAAACCAACCAGCTAATAAGGTACTGTGCTTCAGAGTGTGGATTCATACCATGCTTCAATCATGCACTATTCATGTTGCATATGTTTACTGATTAGAGCCTTGTTATTTCTATTTTGTTGCAGCATTGTTCAAGTGTAGATGCACCAATCGATTTATCTTGCCCGAAGAACCCCGTTCAACCAAGAGGGTTTAAGATAGGTGCCCTTGGGGAGCAGTCTCATGAACGTTGGCGAGGAAGAGACAAGCAGATATCTCCTTTTGGTTCTGAAAGTTGTGCCCCAGTAAGTTACTTTTCATTCATTATCACATTTTGATGTAATTGGTTTTCAAATTTAAATACTTATCTTCTGGTTTTCTTTCTAGCTTGACAGGGCGCAAAGGGGACCACACTGGGAAAACCGTGCAGTTCAACCAACAGGGTTTACCCCCTATGAATGGCAGCAGTCTCATGAAGGTTGGCTAGGAAGAGACAGGCAGAAATCTCCTTTTGGCTCTTGTGCTCCAGTAAGTTTCTCCTCATTCATTATTTTATTTTGATGTAATTGGTTTTGAAACTTAAATTCTTATTTCGTGGTTTCCTTTATCACTCAGCCTGACAGGGTGCGCAGTGCTCCATTTTGGAAGAACCGTGCTGTTCCACCAACAGGGTCTCCCTTTCAAGGGCAGCAGTCTCATGAATGGTCGCAGGAAAGAAACAGGCAAATAACTCCTTTAGGCCCTGAAAGTTGTACCCTAGTAAGTTTCATGTGATTCATTGTCCCATTTTGATGTATTTGGTTTTGAAATTCAAATTTTTATCATGTGATTTTCTTTAACATTCAGCCTGACAGATTGCATAGTGATCCATACTGGAAGAACCAGGCTGTTCAACCAACAGGCTTTACCATCTCTGAAGGGCAGCAGTCGCATGAAGGTTGGCGGGAAAGGGACAGACAGAAATCTCCTTTGGCCTCTGAAAGTTGTACCCCAGTAAGTTCCTTGTCATTCATTATCTCATTTTGATGTTTTTGGTTTTTAAGTGCAAATTCTTATTTCGCGTTTTTTTTTTTATTACTCCAGTCGGACAAGGCGCACAGTGAACCATACTGGAAGAACCGTGCTGTTCAACCCACAGGGTTTACCCAAGGAGGGCAGTCTCATGAAGGTTGGCAGGGAAGAGACAGGCAGTTATCTCCTTCAGGCTTTCAGAGTTGTGCCCCTGTAAGTTTCACACATAATCTCATATTGATGTATATAGTTGTAAAATTTACATTCTTATGTCATTGTTCTTTGTTTCTTTTAATCACTCCAGCCTGACAAGGCGCACAGTGAACCACACTGGGAGAACCGTGCTGTTCAACCCACAAGAATTACCCAAGGAGAACAGTCACAAGAACGTTGGCAGGGAATAGACAGGCAGTTATCTCCTTCAGACTTTGAGAGTTGTACCCCAGTAAGTTTCTTTTCATTTTTTATCTCATTTTGATGTTTTTGGTTTTGAAATTGAATTTCTTATCTTGTGATTTCTTTATCATTTAGCCTGACAGGGTGCACAGTGATCTATACTGGAAGAACCGTGCTGTTCAACCCAGAGGAATTAACCAAGGAGAGCAGTCACATGAAGGTTGGCAGGGAAGAGACAGGCAGTTACCTCCTTCGGGCTTTAAGAGTTGTGCCCCTGTAAGATTCTTGTCATACATAATCTCATTTTGATGTTGGTTTTGAAATTAACGTTTTTATCTCGTTTTTATCTCGTGTTTTTTTTTTTTTTTTTTTATCACTCCAGTCGGACAAGGCGCACAGTGAACCATACTGGAAGAACCGTACTGTTCAACCCACAGGAATTACCCAAGGAGAGCAGTCACATGAAGGTTGGCAAGGAAGAGACAGGCAGTTATCTCCTTCAGGCTTTAAGAGTTGTGCCCCTGTAAGTTTCTTGTCATACATAATCTCATTTTGATGTTGGTTTTGAAATTTACGTTTTTATTTTATGTTTTTATCTCGTGTTCTTTTTTTTTTATCACTCCAGTCTGACAAGGCGCACAGTGAACCATACTGGAAGAACCGTGCTGTTCAACCCACAGGCATTACCAAAGGAGAGCAGTCTCATGAAGGTTGGCAGGGAAGAGATAGGCAGTTATCTCCTTCAGGCTTTAAGCGTTGTGCCCCTGTAAGTTTCTTGTCATACATAATCTCATTTTGATGTTGGTTTTGAAATTTACGTTTTTATCTCGTGTTTCTTTTTTTTTATCACTCCAGTCGGACAAGGCGGACAGTGAACCATACTGGAAGAACCGTGCTGTTCAACCCACAGGAATTACCCAAGGAGAGCAGTCACATGAAGGTTGGCAAGGAAGAGACAGGCAGTTATCTCCTTCAGGCTTTAAGAGTTGTGCCCCTGTAAGTTTCTTGTCATACCTAATCTCATTTTGATGTTGGTTTTGAAATTAACGTTTTTATTTTATGTTTTTATCTCGTGTTCTTTTTTTTTTATCACTCCAGTCTGACAAGGCACACAGTGAACCATACTGGAAGAACCGTGCTGTTCAACCCACAGGCATTACCAAAGGAGAGCAGTCTCATGAAGGTTGGCAGGGAAGAGATAGGCAGTTATCTCCTTCAGGCTTTAAGAGTTGTGCCCCTGTAAGTTTCTTGTCATACATAATCTCATTTTGATGTTGGTTTTGAAATTTATGTTTTTATCTCGTGTTTCTTTTTTTTTATCACTCCAGTCGGACAAGGCGGACAGTGAACCATACTGGAAGAACCGTGCTGTTCAACCCACAGGCATTACCCAAGGAGAGCAGTCTCATTATGAAGGTTGGCAGGGAAGAGACAGGCAGTTATCTCCTTCAGGCTTTGAGAGTTGTACCCCAGTGAGTTTCTTTTCATTTATTACCTCATTTCGATGTATTTGGTTTTGACATTGAATTTCTTATCTCGTGATTTCTTTATCATATAGCCTGACAGGGTGCACAGTGATCTATACTGCAAGAACCGTGCTGTTCAACCCACCGGAATTAACCAAGGAGAGCAGTCTGGTCATGAAGGTTGGCAGGGAAGAGACAGGCAGATATCTTCTTCAGGCTTTGAGATTTGTGCCCCAGTAAGTTTCTTGTCGTACCTAATCTTATTTTGACGAATTTGGTTTTGAAATATAAAGTCTTATCTTGTGGTTTTCTTTATTACTCAGCCTGACAGGGTGCACACTGAACCACACTGGAAAAACCGTGCTGTTCAACCAACACTATTGCCCTTTGAAGGGCAACAGTCTTGTGAAGGTTGGCAGGGAAGGGACACGCAGAAGTCTCCTTCGGCCTCTGAAAGTTGTGCCTTAGTAAGTCTCTTGTCATTCATTAACTTATTTTGATGTATTTAGTTTTGAAGTTTGAATTCTTATCTTTTATTTTCTTTTTCACTCCAGTCTGAGGGGCCTGAATTAGTTCTCAGTGAACGGATGCCTAGTCGAGTTCAGACTGCGTCAGACAGGTCAGAATCAGTGCTTAGTGAACAGAAGTCTTGTCAAGTTGAGACTGCATGTAATACGACTGATTCTGTTCAAAGAGAACGGAAGTCTAGTCGAGTTGAGACTGCATCAGATAGGGCTGAATCAGTGCTCAGTGAACAGAAGTCTAGTCAAGTTAAGACAGCATGTGACACGGCTGATTTAGTTCACAGAGAACTGAAGTCTAGTCAAGTTGAGACTGCATCTGTCACGGCTGAATTAGTTCACAATGAACGGAAGTCACGTCGTGCTGAGACTGCACTTGACAGGGCTCAATCAGCTCACAGAGAACAGATGTCTAGCCATGTCGAGACTGCATCTGCTGCCAGTAATCCTGATGACTCACCCTATTGTGCTTCCTCGGTAATTTCTGATTGTTTGACATTTGCTCTGTTTTTATTCTCATGCTCTCCTTTTTTAATTAGCCTTGCCTGAAACTTTTTTTTTCTTCTTTTGTTTATTAGGAGCCTTTGATCATTAGTGAGGACCAGGGATCTCTTGACATGGAACATTTCTGTGATGATAATGACGATGATACTGATTTTGAGGATGTTCCACAAGTCTCTTTTGCCATGGGGAACAGCAAGAACTGTGGAGCTGTTTACCTCCCTAATGTGACTAATGTATGCACACTATTGTCTATTATCATATTTTTTGTTTGTACTCAATGATTATTTGCATTTTTTGGTTTTAGCCTGATGATATTGATGAAGGAACACCCAGTACAAGTGGTATGTTATTTTGTGTTGTTGCGTTGCATTTAAGTTACTGTTTTTATCATCATTTTGCCGTACAATAATTGTTTTTCTGACTTTCTTATTTTTTAGGCAAGGCTACTAATGCAAAGGGAGCACCTTCAAAGAGGACAGCTGCTAAGTGTAAGAAGCCAGTAGGTGCTAGGAAAGCAGCCTCCGCCCCTCCTTCAAACAAAGCTGTTGTGCCTGCCAAAAAAGGAAAAGCATTGCAGTCAGAGGTTGCCGCCTTGAGGGAGAAGGCCAACGCTTTACTACGCATCTAAATTACCTGGAGTACCTGGAGGATCTGGCACCATGACATCTCAGCGTATTAAGGCCAGCAAGCCCAAGGTGGTGATTGATGATGGTAAGTGTTTCTGCATTCCAGTGTTGCAGACGTATTTCTACTTTTACACATGATGGATCACAACTGTAGATCGTCAAAGATGTGTCCACTTCAGAGTTTTGTTTGCATTCAATCTTATGTGACGAGGCACCTGCAATCCTCGAAAGAGTTTTAGAGTTTTCTTATGTTTTTTGTCGGGTCGCTCTAATGGCAAGGGCCTCAAATAATGTACTCAATTCAGATAAGCACTTTGATTCAGACACCGTGCTTTCAAGAAATAATTTAATGTGGTTTTTTTTTAGAAAGAAGTGGTCATTTTCATAAAGTGGTTATTTTGTTTTGCAATCTCACCCAACTCAGCTCCATACTTATGGATCAATTTTTTTTTTTCCATTTTTATCAAGTGTCTTTTGTCGAAATTTCTTTTATAGTGTGTGTAATGACACTATTTTGGTTTGAATGCATATTCTTTCAGTGATGTGTCCAATCCTGATGATCCGTAGGTGAGCTATATTTCTTCTCAATATATATTTTTTCAGATAGTTCTGATGAGTCCGATGATGAGTGACATAAACATTCGGTGTTCACGTCGGCTAGTTAATGCCTACAAAAGAGCAAGCTCAAATAAGGATGCTGATGATGAACTTCGGTGTCTGAAGCGGGCTAATGTTTTGTTGCCAAATGGCTTCAAACAATTGCCACCCTTGTTCTCACAAGATGGGGAAGAGCTGTTAAAGCTTTTTTATCAAGGTAAAGGCTTGGGTTGAAATTATCTTTGTCTAAACATTTCAATAATTTTTTTAATTTGATTATCCAATAGTGTAACACTATAAATGTGAATTTGTTACATTATCAGCCCAGCCTTACATTGATTGTTATGTATTTTATCAGATGGTTTTCAGTTTTTTGTTTACAAGACTTCTTCAACCGGATCAGAAAATATTTCATGTCAGGCTGGTAATATGTAGCGACAGGGCTTTGTAATTTATATTTTTTCATTGCAAAATTCAGCTGATGAACACGCCCACTGACAAAGGAAACCAATGATGACCACAACTCTCTAAGACAGGTAGCAATCTTAATAGATCTGTATCTAGTATGGGCATCAATTTTTGGATTAATGGGTGTCAGTATTTCCGTGAAGTAAAGATCTAATAAAACAATTTGTTAGGGTGACCAAGAAGACCCCTGCCCAATATGTCTAGAGGAGGTACATCCTCTTAATTATCAAGTGCAGAGAATGTCCGCGATACATGTGTTTGGTTTGTTTAGAAGAAAGGCTGAAAGTGGCCATCAACTTGCCCCCACTGCAGGGACCAAAAAGACAGTCATTCTTGTTCCTCGACTTAAATCGTTCCTGACTTTAATTGGTATCCATAGACTTTAATTGTTCCGTAGAGTTTAGTCGATAAGTTTGTGTCACCTTCCATCCTTTTGTTCAATTTTTTTGTGATTGATGGTTGCTAAGCATAATCAGAATTCTGTTCCTAACATAGATTCTCCTACAGTAGAGTTAAGTTATTAATGTTCATTGTCATTCATCTTGATTTTATTTGGTGTTTGATTATGTGAGATGTGAGATCTCATTTTTATGAAAAGGACATTTTTGTTGTTTTTTGGTTTTTTTTAAGATTAAAATTTATCTTGACCTACATTCTTTCTTTTACTCTGGATTTCTTTCCAAGCATGAAGAGGCTTTCACATGAATGATACTCACATTTTAGCGCGGAATTTACCCTGTGTTTCAGATGGGAGTGAAACTGAGCTCAGTCCAATTAGATTACCTATGGAAGTTAGATTTCCAATTGGCTCACGAATTTCTCCATCTCCCTAAAAGGATATGCAGCGCTAAGCCCAATAAAGAGTGGGGGACACCCA